>JANEYF010004888.1:0-464524 GCA_029963845.1 Rhamnusium bicolor | reverse complement strand
TACATATAAAATTACGTTACAAAAAAGCGATCAACAAACTTTTTCAATTAATAATTAGAAATTAAATTTTTCAAATGCAGTGTGTTTAAAGATTTTAATTAATATATTTACTGTACAATAATAAAAATAAAATATTGTGTGCATTTCTTTTCTTTTTTTATATGTTGAATTTAAGGCGATGAACTCATTCTGAAAACGGCCTAAGGTAAATTACATACAGAAGTTTTTTAATACTTGTAGGATTGACAATGGTTTGAGTCACTGATTGATTTTCGAGGATAACTGAAGAGCAGCTTTAATTAGAAATGACATAGCCACCACCTAGATCTGCTTCGTTCACTGTTAACTAGTTCTATACTAATTTTTTGTTTCTACATTTTGGTTAACCATGTACATGAGTGATTTTAATAATTGTAAACTATTTCACAAATTTCTAAACAACAAGAAAATAATAATTAAAGTAAAATAATACAGGTGTCAGGAATGTTTCATTCTAGTCAAACATTTAGAAAGTAACAATTAAATTTTAATAACTTTACGATATGAAATTTAATGGCAATATTTTATATAATCTCTAAACGACGAAAGTTATTTCACAAATATCAAACCAGCCAATACTATACGCATCTCGCTAACCAAGTTGGCATCATCTGGAAATTATAATAATCTTTTTAACGGGGCATTTTCCGGAGGAAACTTTAATTTAATTCTATTATGAGGTGTATATCTTAGAGTGTTTTCGGTGGGGGTTGAACCGTTCAGTATATAATACATACTTTTTGAAGGTGTACTTTTTCTAACACAACATGAGTTGACGTCGGTTATGGTACAAATAATTTATCAGATTATGTTCACATGCTATTAATATATTATACTTGTTAGATATTATTTTTGGTGAATTTTTTTTTTTATCGTTTGTAATATATGTAGTTTGATATACTTGTATAACACATTACGTTAATTTACCTTTGATTTGTGTATATAGTTATGTCAATAAAACACCAAAATGAATGTATTCGAGGACTAACCAAATATATATTTTATTTGCACATATTAATATTTATAGTCTATAACTAAAAATAAAGTATGGAATGAACTGAAAAATGATAACGTTAAAAATTTTTTGAAAATTACTATTTTCTAACTTTTTATAAAAACTTATCATAGATAAGTACTTATAACGTATATCTTTTTAAACAATTACTTTTTCGGCTATTTGCCAGAAACTTGGATTATAAAAAAGATATTGTGCACATGTTTAGTACGACTGACTCAGTAATGTTATTTTTAATTCTAACTATTCTGTTCAGTAAAAACAAAAAATAAATAAAACACAAGTACTCACCGGTTGCTCAATCACCTCAAAACTTTAAAACATCCACCGACTTGTGCTTTTCTAAAATAACAATTAGAAAATAAATTCTTAGAGGTAATATATTCCATTTCATTCCATATTTTATACTTTTATCAAGAAGAGGATACCTAATTGGTTTTAAAAATAAAGTTAAGGTAGGGTAAAAGTACAACGTTTTAGGAAATATAATATCGTTTGTTGGTGTCCTAAGTGTATTTAATAAATTGCAAGGGTAACTAAGATCAAACATTAAGGTAATATCGTTAGAAAGTTTAACATAACTTGAAAATTGCGATTGGATATTTTCTCAATGACGAAAATGTGTAATTCAAGTTGGTTGTTTCTGGAAAAAATATAATTCATTACAGCGACGCTTTACCTGGGCACAAGTACATCATTTGTATGGCGAATAGCTACAACCTAATGTGTATTCACATACCATTTACCATTTTTGAGAAAAAGACTTGAGGAGTACATACATACATTGTATACACAGACGTCCGAATAAAAATTTTATTTAAGTAAATTACATCATAATGCAAGTTTACACCAATAGTGAAATATTAACAATACCTAAGATTATGATAAGTAATTGTAGTTAAGTATATGTAGTGTGAAATTCTAGAGGATCTAAATAATTAAGTTATCCAAAATTTGATGATTTAATGTAAAACTGTCATTTAAGTATGAAATATACAGCAATTTTATATTATTTTTAGCAGCTTCCATTTTACGTCTTTTAGTAAAAACGATATAAACCCGGATAAAGCTTGTATATTGTTTTATAAACATTTTTATTTCATTTTCGCAAACAAATCAGAAACATTTTTGTCTATTGCGATCGCCTATATGTATTTCACTGGAAGTTGTAGTTATATTTAAACAGGTTTTAAGAATTTTTTATAAACAAAATATTATTTACCTACATTCAATAAGACTCAGGAATTGTATTGATAATATACAGTTGTAAATATCTAGTTCTGTGATATACACAGTGAGTAAATGTCTTCAAATCGAGTAAAAATATTTGATTAAATTGTGAATATTTTATGTACAAAATGTTTTTTCAAGAAATATGCTTTCAAATCAATAAAATAATTCTCCATAATGGAGTATTTGCCTGAATGAGAGAACGATGATATATTGTCTATGTTACTCATTAAATTAGAAAAATATGCATTTAGCAACATATTTTGCAAATCACACTGAACAGGTTAAAATAAAGAATCCGGTATCGAGCTTATCTACTGTCATCTGTGGAGTTTCTCAAGGACCTATATTAGGGCCTATATTGTTCATCATACATATTATTGATATATTAAATTGCACCCTCTTGTTCTTGATAGTCGCAGATATTGACGAAATATTGACGATATCAATGTCTTAATAAGATCTAACTACATATTTGAAGCTAAATATTATGCTTTGTTAATGTATGAACAAATTAATAACGTGGATTAAGAAAATTAAATTATCTATAAATAATGTTAAGGTATCAATCATATTCAATTCTTATCTTTTACAAATGTTTCATTTAAATAGACTTTCATATTAGTTTGGTATAAGGTTGGCAGAAAGGAGGAAACCGAGTCTTAATTAGTCGACGCGCGACGTTTCGTGTATTCTGATGCATTCTCAGTACTATTTAAATTAAGTTCCTTTATGAAGGTACATATTTTTGATTTTATTTGTATTTGTTCCTTATTTTATTTACAATGCTTGTATTTATTCCTATATTTTCTAACAGTATTTAACGGTGTTTTTATAGACTATTTATATATAGTTTTTCTGCTGTTCATTTATTTTTAAAATTATATAAGACGGATTTTTTTTATTTTGATCTTCTTGTACAGTTTTCTGAAATAAATAAATAGTATTTTTTGTTAATGCTATTATTATTATTATATAATTGACATCTACAAAGGATTAAAATGTGTATCCCTTAATTACACTAATCCTAAGATTACATAGAATAAACACTTTCTTTTAATAAATCATGGAAATTTCCGAAAGTTTGGCTAAAAGTTTTAATCTATACTGATGTAAGTGAAAAAATTTAACAATACAAATATTTTCCAGTCATATAAACTGTAGTCATACCTCAATATTCAGCTTCCTGTTTGAGAGAGCATGAATTCATGAATATTATCAACATATAATCTGTATATGTTTTCAAATCGCAAAATAAAATATTACATGTAAAAGAAGACATGCACAAGGCATTAACTTTAGACAGTTGATGTGCTATCTTAAATGATTATCCATTAACTTATTAAGGCTCATAAGATGCCGTCAACTACTCATTCATGCATGATATCAATACACTTACGCAATCATGATAGCTGCTCTGTTGGTGGTACGTTTAGCACGGTAGGTGAGAGGTCTTGTGACTGAGAAGTAGCGATCGAAGCTGATAATGAGCAGATTCAACACAGAGGCGTTACTTGCGAGGTAATCTAGGGCCAGCCAGGTGTCACAGATGAGGGGCCCCAGGGGCCAATAACCAAGGAGTGTAGATATGGTGAAGAGAGGCATGGAGATCAGTCCTATGGCAAAATCGGCCACGGCGAGAGAGAACAGGAAGTAGTTGCTTATTGTTTGTAGTTGCTTGTCGATTTTGAATGATATCATTACCATAATATTTCCTACTACGGTAATGACAGATAGAAGGGCCGCTGGAACAATAAATAATTATATTAGAATATATGGTTATTATTATATTGCAAAAATTACATTGCATAACATAATAAATTCATAGAAATCTAAGTAATCTACTAAGGTAAAGTCAATCTGTTTATAAACTGTGAAATATTTAATATTTAAACATTATTCAAATTTTTATTAAAACTGGTATTGCAAAAAAGAAAAGAAATAAAACAACTAACATACCTATTTAGTAACAAAACCTTCCAAAGAATGGAATCTATGTTTGAATAATTAAATTCTCTTTCAACTAATTTGTGTAATTTATATATATTATATCCAAATTAATATATTACAGTTCAAAATCAAGTTAAGGGGTTTTAGTGGTAGATCTAAAATCTAGTCAAACTATGAGTAGTGTTTAGAGAATTGGTATGAAACTTCTCGTATGGTCTAAATGCTACTTTGTGAGCCGACCGGGGACAATTCATTAAGATATCTCTGTGGCGATAGCGACCTTCCTGCGAAGCAAGTACTTTTCGTGAGCAGCTGACCTCCTAGAGGTGGACTATTTAAACTACTATTATTAAATATGATTTGAAAGCAAACACCCAATCTCCTACTGAAAGCCAAACTCCCTGACCTGCATTGCGATTGACACCTTCAAATCATGTAGGATCGCTAGCCAATATAATTTGTTAATTCCAACCCAGATTTTCATCTTATACCAGTTTTCATATTTGATAACTAGAACTTGTTTAGAATCCACCTGGACTAGAAGTCGACCGCTGTCTTCCAGTATACAGTTGCGTCGCAAGTCGACTCTACAGGGCCAAGTCATCATATCTATGGCCTTCTTTCACTTTATTTTTTCAACATTTAATTGAAATTAACTATTTAGACATGTTTTAGAAGTATCACTACTCACCACTACTCAATTTACCTAAAAATATGTTAGTACCTTTATGACATATCAGGTTGGCCACTAGCCATTTGTCTGTTCCATAACCTATGACAGACTGTAGGGAAAATACTTCGAACACCGACCCTTTTATTTTTGGACGATGATGTGATGTAGGATAGAAAACGAACATTTTTGTACGTACATTTCTATGGCTGTTTGTGACCATTTTCAATTTATTGAACAATAACTGCAAAATTCGGCAATAAAAATTAAAAATGAGAGTTTCATTTCCAAATATTCAAGAGATGGTATTATAGTAAGTATGTTACATGATGCCCATGAAAACATCACACCAACAACAATCCAAAATTTGAGGGAAATGATATAAATACTTTTAGAAGTATCACTCTGGCAATTTTATGAACAGTAGAAACCTCATTCCAAAGACGCATAGAATTGTGTGTCAATCAAAATGTGGAGCACTTTTTCATAATATCTTCTCTTGAGTTACAAAATATATATATATTTAAAAAAAAAAAAAAAAAAAAAAAAAAAAAAAAAAAAAAAAAAAAAAAAAAAAAAAAAAAAAAAAAAAAAAAATATATATATATATATATATATATACATATATATATATATATATATATATATATATATATATATATATATATATATTTAATTTTTATTGCTGAATTTAACAGTTATTGTTCAATAAATCAAAAATGGTTACAAATGGCCATAGGGATGTACGTAAAAAAATGGTCGTTTTTTTAATTCTACATCACATCGTCAAAAATTATACAGGGTGTTCCATCTGAAAGAATTGAGAAAATTCAGTTCAAATAGTGGTAAATTTAAAAAATATTTTTGGTCATCCTGTATACTTTTAGGAAGTGAAAGTGTCATCACACAGATGTCTCATATCTGGTACTAACATATTTTTTTCTTAAAATCGATAATTGTGACTGCAGTAATTTTTTTAATATACACTTGTAAATGGTATAATATCAACAAGTGGTTTTGAGAGAGTCAATAACAATACACGACTGGAAGGAGGCCACAAAGAGGTTTAAAAAAATGTTCTGATATACATGGCATTCTATTTAAAAAAATGTTATTTGACCCTGTAGAATCGTCTTGGCTTACCAGTATATTCTAAAATAATATCCAGGTATAGACTATTTTGTCTAGTTTATTTAGTTTTTAAATCAAGTTTCTAGCTATTATACAACTCGACATATTAAAGTCGGACGCACTATTGCCCCACCCTGTATTTTTATGGAACTTATAAGCGTTTGCAATCTTCTTAAACTAAGAACAGAAATTGAATCGTGCATGGATTTCTGTGACAATGGTTAATAATAATTCCTTGCTTCAAAAAAATCCTTTTTATGGTGAAAATTTTTATTGTATAAATGTTATGTATCGTCAGTACTTGCTTAATAATTCCATTGATATTATGATAATAACACATAGATGTGCTGCTGGACCTATAAACAAATGTTTGTGTAGTTGTTTGCTGTGTGGTGGAATTACAGTTTTGGTTACATATTACATAGGTATATAACGACGACTTTATAAACGGTTCAGTTCACAGCCTAGCAAATATGGAATTAACAGTTTGGAGGAATGTACGCTGGAAAGCATTAAAATTGCATAAGAAAAATATGTGTATACTCGAATCATGTTTATTGGAATCTCATAGATCTTAAAAAAATTTATGTAAATGGAGAAAGGCTCCTCACAGAAAATCTGTTTACTTTATACCTATACATAGTTTTACCACATAGTAAATGGTGGTAAATAAACCTTTATAATATTATAGGTAAAATAAACAGTGTGATGAAAGGTCTAGGCATATTAATGGAAAATATAGGTGAACATTTTAAATATAGTTTAAAAAACAAAACTAACACGCTTTTAAAGCACTCAAATAAAAAGTGAAAAATAGAATTAATATTCACTGAAAAGCTAATAATGGACAAAAAATTTAGCTAGGATTATTGTGAAAAAAGCGTCTTGGGTTGCTCTATAGATATGAAAATATTTGGCACAAAGACAGCCCACATTTTTTTTTATCACCCCAATATATTACTGTAGTATTTATTAACATTCATTATTGTTTTTTCAGTTTATATTAATAATTATTTTTATCATACTTTTTAGTTTGATGTGCTTTAAAACCTGTTTTTAATAGTTTTTTTAAACTATAATTATTTTTTATACACTTTGTTTTGATGTAGCTTATTTAGAAAGCGTGTTTTGTTTTTTTTAAACTATATTTATATTGCTTATTGATGCTGATATTATAACATATTACGATCCAACAGATATTTCTGAAAAAAAAAATATATTAATTTATATTTCAGCCATGGGAAGAAATTTTGAACTCACTGCCCGAGGAGCCCGTTTTCGTTTTCGCGTCGAACTTACTAAGACAATCATTGCCCGCTCTGCCAACGACCGACCTGATAGTCACGGAATATACTTACAATAATTATTAATGACCTCTTGCTCTCACGCAGAGGATACATTATGAAAGGACTTTACGATCCTGATCAGGATAATGATATAAACTTATCAAATTATTGTATTGTTACCGGTTCATTCGTAAGTTAATTATTGTACAAAGTTTCAATTAAATCTGTCCGTTTAAAGTGGGTCAAAATCGAGTCCAAAGCGTGTTAAAAAATAATCTTTTTTTTGATGTCATCACATATGAAATATCGTTAATATTTGTAACACGCGCTAAGAGTAAATTAAACATGTTTCCCCGTCGTCTGAGTGTCAATTTCCTCAAATTTTATAATGGTATGTAGTGTTAATTAAGTACCAACGATAATGATGCGGCATCCTTTATTGACCTTGAAATTTTTTTAGAACATGTATTTGTAAAGATCAATGTTTATTCAACTTACATTTATAATTTATGGTAAAACGTTAAGTTCTTATAAGCTAGTAACCATTCTAGTATACTATAAGTTACCATGTCATTAATATATTGTGGAAATGCTATTACAGCTCATAAGTTTCCCTTAAAAATTATTTATTTAAATTAATTTGTATAAAATCCAATATTTTTCGCATAGATAATCAAGTTTAATGATAATAATATTCCTCCAAAATTATTCATAATCATAAACATGAGAGCTTCAGTGGAGTTAATTCGTATTTTCGAACCTCTTTAATTAGTTGTTCTTCCATTATGCCCACACACAAAGTTCGCGAGACTTTGACTTGTGATCTGGAACCTCCAGATTTTGAAAACACATGTTATATCGTGTTTAAGCGGATTTCTTTAGTCTTTGACTCAACATCACATCACAATAATTTGTACGCTTCTGTTTAGAATCATGGAATACAACTTTCTATAACACTTGTTAACACGTGTGTACATATGTGAACATATCATATCGTATGTAGCTTAATGCACAATTTCCACACTGAGCAAATATTAAAAATATGTAAGTCTGATATAAATATCTATATACCACTTTGACAAATAATAAATAAAACATATTTCTTTTCTCAAACATAGTCTTCGATATAAATCAAATCAAAACTAGATACTAGGACACACATGTAATAATTTTTTATTTTTTTTTTATTTGTAAAATACGGATCTTCTATTGCCTTGAATGTGATTTTTTTATTAGTTTGTTATTTATATGCATTTTAAAAATATTGACTTCTCTTGTGATCCATTTTCTAATGATGCAGTTTTAAAGTTTTCGGTTACCTTAAAAGTATTCTCAAGTTTGAATAAATTTGTTTACGAATTACAACAAACGTAGAAGTTATTATGACTATAAAAAGAAAATGAATTGTTGGGCATAATTCCAACTGTTGTAAAAAAAGTTTATTCTGTACGTTTTATTTCTTGTGAGCTATCAACTGTCCTGTAAAAAATATAATAAGAGCAGCTTAGGATATCGCACAAAGTCAGTGTTCCATTTTCATAGTTACTATTGAATTAATTAGATATATCTATAATCCCGTAAAAAATCAAATTACGGAATTCTATCATAACTCACCTAAAGGTGAAAGATATACCACAACTAATCTATTTTGTCTTACTCAATACACTTGTAAAAGAGGATATTTTTCACCCACCTCTTGTCAAAACAAAGCTTCTCTTAAAATGCACAAATTTTACATCCCCTAATAATCAGAAAGCCTACAATTTGAGGAAAGCCAATTACCCAGCTCTATATAAAGCTATCTCTGAAACCGAATGGTATAATCTACAAAACTTTTCAGATATCAATTTAGCTCTTGAAAGAATTCTGCAACATGCTTCATTAAATCAGATCAACACATTCCTCAATACTGAACATATTGTTACGCCACTGGACTGTGTAGACTGGTTAGATGAGACTGGAATTGTACGCTAACGGCCGGGAATATTCTGGACTGCTCTAGATCGTGTGAATGTATGTATAAATAAGACACACGGTGGGCCGAGTCTCAGTGGGAAGTCGAACGTGAACGAGTAAATAAGAAATACGAAAGAGACTTATAAGTGTTCAGTTGTGATTATAATTAGGACAGCGATTAATCTATTGTGTTAATTGTTAATTAGTAAATAAATTAGTGAATAAGTGTTACCTGGATTTTCAATCAACGAATCTACGAGTATAGGTGTTTGTGGGGATAGCAAACACGTAACAATATAAAAGGATTTATCGAAAATGGTATACCAGTGAAATAATCAATAACATCAAACAGAAAGACAAATGTTTCAGCAAATTCAAAGAAACGAAATTCAACTATTACCTCGAACAATATAAACAACTTAGAGCTTCAGTAAAACAACAGATCAATTTAGCTTATCAACGATATATATCTAGTATACAGACAGCAATATCCTCTGATCCAAAACACTTCTGGTCCTTCATACAATCGCAAGGACAACAAGCAAGAATACCTGGAAAACTATCATATAAGGATAAAGAATATGATAATCCACAAGAGATTATAAACGTGTTTGCCGAATGCTTTAGTTCAGTGTATAGTGCTCCAAGTAGCAGCATACAAAATAACGATGTAATCCGATACAACAACAATTTTGAAACTATCAGTATAAAAAAATTTTTGTATCAGAAATGAAGGATGCTATAAAAAAATTAAACAATAAAATGACATCCGGTCCGGACGTTATACCATCATTTCTGGTGAAAGACTGCGCTGATGCACTCTCCATACCATTATTCATCCTGTTTGATCTTTCCATTAAAACGTCAGTCTCTTCCAATTAATGGAAAGCAAAAGTTTTCCAATTTTTAAAGCAGGCGATATGGCCTGTGTAAATATTGTAGACAAATTTTTCTTCTGTGCAATTTTGCAATGGTGCTGGAAATTATTTTATACAATCGAATTTGTCCACAAAGAACATATTATCGTCATGTCAGCACAGATTCATGTCTAACAGATCTACTGTTACGAACCTATTGTCATTCAGTCAAACCGTGTGTAAAGTCATAAACGACCAGGGTCAAGTAGATACTTTGTATAAATGTTGGAAAAGTTCGGGTTTAACCTAAACCTACTAAACTTTTTTGGATCATACCTATCAGAGAGAAAACAATTTGTATTTTACAACGGACATAAATCATCGACATACTTGGCACCATCCTGAGTACCACAAGGCTACAACCTCGGGCCCTTATTATTTCTGTTCTAATATTTGCAGATGATTTAAAAATTTTCAGGCGCGTAAATGATTGTATAGGTTTTCAAAATAACCTCAATGCAGTCAACAATTGGTGTATTCTTAACAAAGTTGGCATAAACGCCACCAAATGTAATTAGTAACTTACACAAAAAAAGATAAATCATATTATCTACAACTACAGAATCAATGATTCTGTCCTAGAACGCACAAATACAATCAAAGATTTAAGCATATATTTCGATCCTGAACTCAACTTTGCCGAACATACGAACATTAAGTCTAAAGAAGCAATTAAAATGCTAGGCTTTATGAAAAGAAATTGTAAATCATTTACTAATTCAGCATGTGTGACATTATTATACTACTCTTACGTAAGATCAATGATCGAGTATGGAAGCAAAATCTGGAACCCCTATTACCTTATGCATAAAAGTACGCTAGCCAAAGTTCAAAGAAAATTTCTAAAATTCTTATCATTTAGAGCTACAGGTAATTATCCCGAGAGAGGGTAGACAATAGGTATCTACTGGCTAGCTTTAATTTTGAGAGTCTGGAATTTCGACGATTCTGTTCCATGCTAATTTTTCTCCATAAACTACTACATAATAAAAATGATTATCCTCAAATTCTTTCACAAAATAATCTGCTGATTCCTAGAGCGCATTCTCGATAAATCGCACATTTTACAATATTCGAGGCAAAAGCAACTTGATGTTAATTAAAATCACCTATATATTGTACGTGTTACAATTTTAACAGAATAAGTCAAACTGTGATATAAACACTTGTACACAAAAAGAGCTATTGAAGTATGCAAGTTTTTGAAATATAATCTTAATCTTTAGACCCAAAATGTACTTTATCCCTCTGCCTTTTTATTTTATTTATTTACCTTCTTCAAAATACTCAAATATTACCTTACAGGAATTAATTATTGTCTTATATTATTGACCTGTCTTAATTATTATTATTGTTATTTCCTTCCTTCTCAACTATATCTGAACTACTTTAATGCCTAGTGAGATTAATGTTCACTATACGATTTACGATATTATATATCATGTAGGTACTTTTACTTTTACTATACTCAGCTTCAAATTTTGTTTTTTTTATAGCAACATTATGAATTTAAGTTTATTATCTTAGTTGATAAGATTATAGTTTAATATAAGTATAAGATTAAAGTATAATATTTTACGCATATTTTGTACTGAAACTTTGTCCTGTAAGTGGGATTACCTGTTGGACAAATAAAGCATATTATTATTATTATTACTTTTTTTTTTCGGTTTCCCGATGCCGGTCAGTCCTCCCGTGGCCTCCGACGCCTCACGGGAGTCGCGTCGGCGCATCAACTACAGCCACTCCCCACATCCCGCAGGGTTAGTGACTGTAGATACCAGAATCGTGTGCCCTAAGCAGACGGAGAGAACCCAGAATGACCGCCTTCTGCATTTGGCCTGCCAGCCACTCGGCTGATTTTTGGCAGGCTGGTATGATCTTCAGTTCCGAGAGAAGCGTAGGCTTTATCCCTTCGATTATAAGGACGACCATCTTTACCGAGTAGCCTGGGTACAGCACTTGGAGCTCGTACCGGAGATCGCGATATTTGGTCCGTTTCTCCTCCTCCTTCAAGGTGATGTTTTTCTCCGCAGGTGCCGAAAACTCGATGACATACATCACCTTGAGTTGATGGTCGAGGAGGACTATGTCAGGCTTGTTGGCTTGGATTAGCCTGACAGTCGGGAACGAGTAGTTCCAGTAAATCCGGCATTTCTCATTCTCGACAACGGACTCAATATCTCCGGGGACGTAAGGCAGCACTGGTGTCTGGTCTACCCCGTACGATAATACATAACTACTGCCTTTGATGCGAATGAACACAGATCGATGTTATTTACATCAATTTTCGAAAGGCCTTGATAAACTGGACCATAACATTTTACTAATGGAACTCGCTTTCCGGGAAACTTACAACAATCTTTCAGCACCAACCTCAAAAAGTATATCATTGTTTGTAAAATGTTATGGTCATCAATCAACTGAATTCGCAACATCAGAAGTCCGTATTAGGTTATTTTTCAACCTGTTCATAATAGTATTGTTGCTGATATTGACGTTCCCAAAATTAAATTTGTTGACAAGTTTGTTGGTTTTACCATAGAATGATGATTTTACCAATCATCTTTTTATGGTATCTTCCGTTTTCTTGATTTCAAGGTAATGTATGTAAGTTTATTAACTTTTAATGTTTAAAAAAATAACTTCAAAGAAATATATAATTATTGATCAATAAATTTAGGGGAACACTTTTTTAGCAGTGCAGTATTTTCGATAAAAAGACAGACGCAAGTATCAACATCGGTATATTATGGTTCTTTCAAACAAAATACAAACAACAAATTTAACGGTTTTCCTAAGCTATACTAGAAGACTACCAAATTCAAAATATGATTTCACATAAAATGTAGTGGAAATATTGTGATAGCCGAGCTATAGTAGCACGTTTGTCTTCCATTAGCATCAATTACAGTTCGGTATCAGTGAAGCATACTGCGAATAAGATGTCTCAACATATCTTGTTGGAAGTTTCTTCATTCTTCCAGAAGCAAACTCCTGAAGAGTCCGAGATGCAGCAAGATGCTTCTTAATATGCATCTCAAATAAATCCCAAACCTGCTTGAGGACATTTAGGTCTGGACTCATGGCTGGTCACTCCATCATTTGATTTTCTTGTTCTCCGAGAAAACGTCTTGTTAAATTTAAAGTATGAATCCTACAATTGTCCTGTAGCGGCAGATACCACTCCTAGCCACTTCCAAATCTATACACTTCTTGAATACACTGAGCAGCGTATCGCTGTCCAGGACATCTCTACACTGGTACATGATCATAGTAATGAGTGAGAATAAGCGATACTCGTTCGTAAAATGGCTCGAGTGTCGAGGTTGCCATTGAAGGGCAAAGCTTTGACAGTTAAATTTGTGATCCCTGCTCAAGCAAAGAACTCGCACAGGCCTACGAGAAGTCAGATTGGCTTCTTTCAATCTGTTTCTAACCATCTGATCAAAAATTGTCAAATCGGTGGCATTTCGGAGTAGATTTTTTAACTCACGAGCAGTAGACTAGAATTGACAAGTTACCAGTCGTCCAGATAGGTAGTTTTTCTTCTACGGCCTTGACCATTTCATCTAGCATCTCTACCCATTTCTAGGTAGCTATGCCACGCTCTGCAGATAACAGATGAACTCGTGTGGAGCTGGTTTGCCACATACCGTATAGATCAATCATCTTCAAGCAAAGCAATAGCTCTCTCGACTTCAATCATTTAAAGAACAATTTTGGACTCACTCGCAGTCACAAGCAGTGAAACTATCAAAATTGACATTTATTGTGTCAAATAGCTACATTGTTTAGTAATGGATGTTTGTTTTGTGGTCAAAAACCACTTTGTCTTGAGACTTTTTTATTTGTTACAAAGCAAAAGAGCAAAAAATCACCGTAATTATGTTTGCGCTTTGCATGCATATATAATAATCTAGAGAAAAAAAACACCAAAAAATCCTATGTCAATCATATTTTTAAAAAGATAGGCCTTAAAAACTATTACCCTAAATTTGTGTGTCAGTTTAACAATATTTTTATTTTAAATAATTAACATTTCAATTATATCATAAATATTAGTGATACATAGGTAAAAATATAAAAGTATATTTGAATACACGGCACTAGAAAATTCTCGTGAAATACTTGGTGTGTTTACATTAAAATTATTTACACTAACCATTATCCAATTACCAGAAGCCACCAAAGTAATTGACTTAAATAATTTAGACACTCTGTTTCAAGTGTTATTTCAATTTAATTACTTGCTAGTGCTAATTTGTATCGAATTATATTACTGTTCCTTATTTTGAACCATTGATCCTATTATGCTATATGCTCGTGGAAACAGATGCAAGCGGCAGCATATCGCTAGTAATACTAATTACGTTATAGTGTAAACTAATGGATGTAATTAATTACCTATGGTGCCGATTAAGACAATTTGTGTGATGGTATAGGTAGCCTCGTGCGGAGCAAAGATGTCAGACGTGTTCTCCGTCGGCGACGAGTTCATGTTGTCACGAGGACCTGCAGGCTAGACGCCGCATGATGCTCCGCCTTCTCTGTAACAAAAAGTATTCTTAAAACCGAGCGTGCATTTGGAAATTTGAAAGTATATTAGTCCAGTATGTTGGGAGTTTTGCCCCATAAAAGGTGGGGTAGTAATAATTTTTAAATTATGTTGTTCAGATCTGGGCCTTGAAAAAAATCCAAGTTTTCGACCTTAGGGAGGGCCGCTTGAGCTGCCATCTTAAATAAAAGGTACAAAAAATTAGTGTTTTCAAAATAACTTCGCAACGGTTGATCCAACGACGAAAATGACAAAGTTAAAGTATATAAAATTTCTCACATTTTTTGTATAAATTTTTTTTGTGGGTCTAATATGTAACGAGTTACAGCGGCTGAAAGATTAACATTTTTCCCAAAAAACAGTAAAACTCCCCATTTTTTGTGATTTTTTCGATTGTTTCTCGCTATTTATTACATAGTTATAATAATCTTGTAAATTCAAAGTATACTCATTTCCACACCACCTTGACCACGCAATTATAGTATTAGCATTTTCCCTTTCTTGATGGTCCTGGTCGATTGATATTGACGTCTTCAGTATAATCTTCATCTTCAATGTCATCATCATCGGTGCTTCTGAAAATCCATTGTTGTTCCATTGTAAATCTTCATCACCCTCGTGCTCGCTGTCGATGCGAACCTCCGGTACATTTTTGCATGACTGACCACTGCAGAAGCCACACACAACAGAGCACTTCAACCCAGCTTTCCTGCAACCATAGCTACGCCGCATCATTTTCGACAAGTGCATGAAATGAATTTCAATAAGTTTTCGGGTGCTGGTTGCTTTGTCATGGTGAGTGGAGCGACTCCATTGCTGCCAAGTTTCCAGCTCCAGTCTTCTGGATTTTTTTGGATCTCATACCATTTTTAGACTTGGTGGTACGTCCTAAACGCATGAGACCATGCAGCGTCCTTCGTTGATGGCAAAGAAGTAAGATTGAATTTGCTTTTTATAGTAGATTTAGAGAAACGTTGGTAGCGGACTTTTCCCAAGGTTTCGTCGTCCATGTTGCCACCATACAAAGCAACGAGAAAGTGTGCTTCAGCGTCTGCTATGTATTCTGGTGTTGAATCCTGATGTTTGAAGATGCTAATAGTGGCACTGAGTTCTATAGTTTTCTGATCAAGCGAACAAAATTTTGTTTTTCCTTGGTTGAAGATGGACGATGTCGTGTCGCAGCCACTAAACGTATGGAGAAACAAAATGTTTCAGCCACTTCTTCATATTTCAAACTATTCTTGGAATATAGTCTTTCAGCAATTCTGCCTCTTCCTGGTTTGCGAAGGTAGATGTTACTTTGGGATGGTGCTAATCCTGTCAGCAGAAAAAGAAGATCAACTTCTTCGCCAACGACGAAAACAACATCAAATGTTGAGCACAAGGTAATCGCTGTGCTGACAATCAACACATCAACATCTTCTTCCGCCTGTTTAACAGTAATAGCAGCCTGTTCCATTTTTGTTGTCAGCATCAAAATTAGATGGGTTATTGTTTCCATTGGCTAAAAATCTTTCTTGGGAAACTTGAACATGTAAGTATTTCCGAATTCAAACATCGTGGAAATTTCTGACCGAGACAATTCGATACGGGCACGATTAATACCAAACACTCGAGTTGACAGGCAGACTCTGGACACTACTGGGTATCCTGCCGTACCCCTCTTTCTAAACTAAAAGTGGAGAGAGGACTTGTTTCAAGATAAACAAAGAGACGCACGAGGAACAGTCTATACCTGCTATACCTGTTCTAGGAAACATCTGTTCCACAAGCCAGAATAAAACTTGGATAAATATTCTCTGCTAACTTATACCCATTACGTCACTGCGCCTGTGGTGATAAGAACATTTATATGTAACAAGAAAACTCACTGTAATTTGAAATAGATATCGCTGTATAATCTTATTGTGGTATGGAAAAAAACATTAAAAATAAATATATTTTATATTTACTTAATTTACCGTCAAAAATTGGGAGTTTTACTGTTTTTTGGGAAAAATGTTAATCTTTCCACCGCTATGACTCGTTACAAATTAGACGTACAAAAAAATATTCATACAAAAATATGAGGAATTTTGTTTTCTTTAACTTTGTTAAAGACATTTTTTTTTTGGAACAACCGCGGAGGAGTTATTTGAAAAAACTAATTTTTTGTACCTTTTGTTCAAGATGGGGATCTAGCAGTCCCCTCCCAAGGTCGAGGACTTAGATTTTTTATCTAGGCCCACCTGAACAACACTAATTCAAAAATTATTACTACCCCACCTTTTGTAAGGTGAAGGCCTCTTTTGGCCCCTACAGACTGGATTATATAGTATGGGAGCTAGAAAGGGCCCAACTAGCACAAGAACATTACAATTTTTGGTTTATGCCAATTATTCAATGATAGTAATTAATAACTTTTATAAATTCTGAAATTTACCAACTCGTCCAGCAAAATAGGTATCATTTTCTGGAATCATCATGTAAATAACTATTTTCTCCGACCGTTCGGAAAAGCAGGTGTTTTTGGAGTCTTTTTTGATTGGACAATGGGTCTTTACCGGTTTATGTCCGAAAATATATGCCGGCCCTTAGCATGTAAAGCTAATAGCAATGAATAATCAAGATGCATGTAATTAAAATAAAGACGAGGACAGAACTCCGTCATCTGTAAATTAAAAATTTATTTGAAAGTTTTTATTAAAATATTGGAAAATAGCAAGAACATAGCATCTGAAATTAATAAAGGCATTACTGCTGCTACTTAGGAATTTTTTGCTAGACAAATCAAGGGAACAATACGACAATGTATACACATCCTTGGAAAACTGGTACATAATCAAGAAAGATTGTTTGACTAAGAACTCGAAAAATGTAAAATCATCAAGCATTTAGAGTCAATATTCAATGTTCAAATAAACGTTAATACTCAAAAATGATATCGAAATTAGCAGATTTCCTAATGTGATTGTTATTCTAAAGAAAACATGTGTTCGCTACAGAGCAAAAATGTCAATAATTTTTAACAGATGAGATTTAAAAATTCCTCTTAGGAACAGCTGTTGAGAAGAATCTAAAGTATCTATAACTTTTCTCTTATTAATGGTAAACCCAACACCAATTTTCTGCGGATGGAAAGAGGTATGGACATAAAATTTTTCTGGATTTTCAGCACTTAAAAGTCTCATATTCTGAGAATTAACACAACCACTAAGGTGAGACCAGCCTTCGTCGGAGTGGTAGGAATTGTCAAATAGCTCATCAATAGGATTATTTAAAAATCAGTGTCACAAAGTCGTTTTACGTGGATGGCCGACTTCATGAAGTACTTGGACGCAAGTAAGGTGACATGAAAATGTCAAGTTTTTTTTCGAAATAGTATGAAGTGCCAGCTGACACTCCAGTTACCTGAGAAAAACCCTCACAAAAGTTCTAAGGACTTTTTCCATGGTTCCTCTATTATTTTCAGAAAGTTGAGGTGTGCTTTTCTTTAGCTGACAAGGTTAGTTTTATATTGCCTGTCCCAGGGAAGAATTTAACAGAACGGACCGAGTTCATCGAAATCCACTACAACCAAAAACAACATTAGGAAATTCATTTCTAAATTTTTCTAGTGGGACAAGTGTAGATCTGCTTTACCAGTACTCGACAGAGGTAAAATTTCCAAGTTGGGGGTAACTCGTCTCCTGGCGTCGGTGGTTGGCTCCAGTAGCGGAAATAGACCGACATTAAATAAACGATTAAAAAATTCTTCTTAACAGTTTTCTATGAATTATTGTCCATCAACATTTTGCCCAGTTGTAAACACGGTATCTGGCATTAAAAATGACGGTGATGGTTTAAATAGCACATCGGTCTAAGTCCTGCGTTTTCTATTGCTTGGGCAACGTCATTTTTTGGAACGCTTCTCATTTGTTGTAATTTAAAATTACAAATAATTCTGATATTTCACATATATAGGTTCGATTTTACTTATGACATTGAGTATTGAATTCTTCATCTGACAACGGAAAGAACTTTTATAAATCTTTTATTACATTCCCTCATTTTGTTACTAAATCTGCTTAAAATATTATTTTAATAAAAATGAAACTTGTCTAGTAGGCGAGAAAAAAGAACCGTTACCGTAATAACAACTTTTCTTCCTTGTCAACAATATTTGTTGAAAATTCAGAGTTCTCAACAATCCTAGAGAATTTTAAGAAGAGTGTACGCGATGTTTTTAATGATATTACCCTGGTGCAATGAAACAATGTGATTAATGTACTTGTTAAAAGAATACGTTTGTGCAGAGACATTAATGAACAACTGTGATTTCTAATAAATTGTTGTATTTTTTTATCACTACTTGTTTTTACTATCATTATTATAAATTCTATGTGCATTTTCATAAAGCGCCTGTTAAATGGTCATTTTGTTTGTTCAAGAAATAATTTAAAATAATTAGAATGTGGGAAAATACTTAAAAAGGATTAAAATCCTTGTGGTTATTAGATGAAGAGTTCAACATTCGATGTAATATGTAAAATCGAACCCTTAAGAAAGGTTACTTCATGGAAACAGAGAAAAATAACTAATTTCAAGCTATTGTACTTATATATTTGTACATTATACAATAATATACTCCATAACGAAACAATAGAGCTTCAATTGAGACGCACATTTTAAATTTTTGTAAGCCTATTGCATTTTTTGCATTTAATAATATATCACTAATAATAACGAAAAACAAAAGCCAAACACTCAAGTATGTCACATGGTCGAACCCAGAAGTTAAAAATTACACAAAAAACGAGGGTGATTTATATCTCAGTGACATCCGGTATAAATAAAAAGAATTGTAAAACTCAAAGAAGGTTAAAATTTATTTCATTCAATCTTAACATGGATTTTTATCAAGTAAAGGTTAACTCAATGAACATTAATTTAATCTGTTGACAACATGAAAATTGCAGTAAGCACCGTTGTAGAAAACACATTCCTTTGCATCTTTTAAGTTCGGATATGTAAGACTATTATCTATTCATTGCAAGAAATAAGTAGACAGGTAATATGTGCTTGTATTCCGCATTATATAGGTTTCTGTAATATAGCTCCATTAGGCCCATTTTCAGTGCTGCGCAGCTGACATGAAGTGAAAGTAGAAATAATTAGTCCCGCAGGAAGTCACTTGGCTGGTTCAGCAGCGGCACTCGGGAGAATTTAATAATAGGTACCTAGAGTGTGGCGCTGTCCAGTTTCTTAGAATAGCATTGCTTGTCTTCAAGCCTTGGCCCTTACTAAAATTTATAACAGTTAGATGAACCATAATGATGCGTATACAAGTTTATTAAGAAAACACGACCACCCTCTATTTCTCGAGATCTACTACAGATGGTAAGTTGCAGTATAAGTCTATAGATTTAGCACTTTTATTGAGCCAGATTTTATATGTGGGAAATACTATTTTACTAAATCTCTGCATACAGGGACGCCTCAAAATTTTTACCAAATTTTTTTCTATCGCACAATATTAAGTGGTACGTTATTGAAGAGGCCTTTAAATGATTTACTAATACTGAAAAAAATGTTTAAAATTTTAGGCGGTTCCAATTTTATACTAAAATACGTAAAATTATATTATTACTTCCTCACCCCTCAAAGTGAGGAAGTTATGTATTCGTGAAAAAAATTGTGAAAATTTCTATTGAATTTCTGGACGAATCTCGACGAATTATGACAATACACAAAATTTCAGACAGAAAAAAATTTCTGTCTGTGTATCTGTCTGGTTCGCGATAGCAGCTACACTTTTTGCAGCTTTCAAATTTGGTACACACATTCTAGAGGTCAAGGAAGAGATTGAGTTCGGTGATGAGCAAAATCAGTTCCAATGTCTAAAAAATATATGTAACATTCCACCAGTTACTTTTTTGAAATGTCAAAATGTGACTTTTTTGAAACGTCAAAAAATGTGAGTTTTTCGAAACGTCAAAGTGACTTTTTTGAAACGTCAAAATGTGACTTTTTTGAAACGTCAAAAAATGTGACTTTTTAGAAACGTCAAAAATTACTTTTATTATAAACTCCACCACACGTCGAGTTTTACTACGGAGTGGAAGTTCTGATCCCCAAGTAATTGGCAGCGGTATTTTTTTTCGATATCTCCAGCCGTTCGCAAGTTATAAACACTTTTTGTTCTTGAGAGGTTATATTATCATTACGGGGATTCTGGAGCTAAGGCGAATTCTTGGACTGGGGCCACAGGGCTGTAATATGGGTCACCATATCATTAAATGAGTTAAATTAAATTTTATTGAACGAAACAAAAATTTAATAACAAAATAAATTTATTCAAAATAAGCAATATTTACGACTCTTTTCTTTGAACGGGGAAGCAAAGTGATTAACCATATAAATTAAATTTACTTCCAATTAGATAAAATAAGAACAAAGTCAGACAATGCAATCGCCTATACAAATGGTACACAAACGTAAAACCAACTCATTTATTTATTATTTGGGAGCCACCATCTTTTATGTTTAAAAAAATATGTTTTTCCTTATCTTAAAAATAACGAGCTACCATTATAAGATGGAAAAATGTGTAGCTGCTTAAATAGTCAATAATAATCAATAAAAAATAGATGCAAAGTACATTAAACGGGGCTGATTTGCAAATCTTATAAAAATTCATGACAACAATTCATTGTTCACATTGTTCACTCAAAGTCTGACCACAAGTCCATGGGTAGTGGTGCCTAGGTACCTAGGGTGATTTAAGTTAAATTTTTTTCGGCATTTACATTTTTATTTTTCAAGAAGACAATATAATTAAACAGTCTTACTTGTTGCTCCTGTGCCGAATATACGGCCTGGGCACACAGCTAGACTCTCTTCATGTCTCGAACCTGGCTTCAGCCTGTCTGCCGCGTTTTCGTTAAGTAAAATTAATTATGTGTAAACCATAAAATATCAGTTTGACAGCACAATTTTTGTTTTTCCAAAGCCATTCTTGATAAGATTGTATTAATTTTTGCTATGATCGCAAGGTTAAAGAGAAAACCTTAATTTTCTCGAAAACTTAAACAGTTAGGTATAGGAAGTATTATACAAAAAATAAAGCAACTTGAAGGAGGAATCCAACCACGTAAAAAAAATACAGGGTGTTCCATTTAAAAAAACAGAGTTTTTCCCATTTGAAATTCGCATTAATTGACATGCTGTCATGGACACCCTGTAAAATAGAATAATGTATAAAAGGTACTAATACTTAGCGTGTAGTATGAACTAAGAATACTATAATATTTGCTTACTCAGCTTGTTTTCATAGGTAAATAAAAATTATTAAACGGACCCTTATAAATCCTTAAATTTCCAGAAAATGTTAAATAACTTGGCAACGTTGCATGCAAATCCAAAAAACTAAATATCACTGTTACTCTTTTCATTTAATAAAATGGTGACAAAATATATAGGGTGTTCCATTTAAAAAAAAGTATTTTTTGTTTGTAACAGAAAATTTAAGCACCCTGTAGATTTCACAATAATTTTTGATGATAGATCTTATCGACCCAAAAAACGTTTGTATTTAATACATTGTATTACTAACGGTTCAAAGGTTATCGAGGGAGAACACACTATTGACTCACCCTGTATATCAATAACAACAATATTAAACAATCAATCGGAATCATTTTATTACGCAAACTGAATACGATAATCTCATGCATATGTACTAAATCTCAGTATAAAGCTTCATTAAATTTAGTATTGATTGTATGCGAAACTGGCTAAATTCTAATTTATGGTGGATGCGCCGCCACTAAATAAACACATTTGTACAAACAAATGTAAAACACATTTGAGCAACTTTCTTAATTTGAGTTTTGTTTTGTAACATTAGTGTCGCCTTCCTACTTAAAGGTGTAAAGACTTCCATTAACTATTTTTTTCTCAGAATAGAGGTAATCAATAAAAAAAGCAACTGCGCATTTCGTTTAAGAAATATGACAACATACTTTGTTTTTTTAAATAGAACACCCTGCATATTTAAAAGTAAATAAATTTTCCTCATTTTTCTGATTTCGAAAATACCAACATCTGCCATGTTATGTTAAGACGTTTTTTAGATATTTTGATTAGAGTATTTTAAAAACAAAATAAAGATGCAATTTACTTGTCAAAATGTTTTTCAAACATCTGTCGTAGTTAATTCATCTTCTTCATTTCAAAGGCTACATTTAACAAAATCATTAACACCAAAATCATCAAAATCAGTAAAAAGTATCTAAAAAATTTTTTGGATATGATACATGTTGGTATTTTCAACACCTGAGAAATGCGTATGTGTTTCAATACATACAGGGTGTTTTACTTAAAGAGCAAAGTAAGATGTCATATTTCTTAAACGCGATGTGTAATTGTTTACTTGATTCAAAATTTAGTTTTGAAAAAAAACCGCTGCCAATTACTTGAGCATCAGAACTTCATCACCGTAGTAAAACTCGACGTGTGGTGGACTTTATAATAAAAGTAAATTTTGACGGTTCAAAAAAGTCACATTTTTTGACATTTCAAAAAAAGTCACATTTTGACGTTTCAAAAAGTCACTTTGACGTTTCAAAAAAGTCACAATTTTTGACGTTTCAAAAAAGTCACATTTTTTGACGTTTCAAAAAGTCACATTTTGACGTTTCAAAAAGTCACATTGGTGGAATGTCACTAATATTTTTTTTTAGATATTGGAACCGATGTTGGTCATCAACGGACTCAATCTCTCTCTTGACTTCTAGAATGTGTGTACCAAATTTGAAAGCTTTATCTCAAAATCTGTAGCTGCTATCACGAACCACATAGACAGACACGCAGACAGAAAATTTGTTCTCTCTGAAATTTTGTGTATCGTCATAATTCATCGAGATTCATCCAGAAATACAATAAAAATTTTCTAAACTGTTTTCACGAATACATAACTTCCTCACTTTTAGGGGTGAGGAAGTAATAATTAACGAAGGTCTTTACGATTTTTGGTAACTTCAAAAACAACCAAATTATTTCAAAAAGGAAAATTATTTCAAAAAAGGACATATTCGCGTCTGTACATATAAAACACTAGTTAATGTCTTATATTAGGTATTAAAGTCTGAAAGTTTTTTTGCTAAATACCCTAAGAATATTTCTTTAACTATATACAAAAAAATTTATTAAAAAAAATTATTACATTTTCTCACATAAAGGCACACAATAATTTTTGAACTAAGATAGAAGCATTAAAGTTTTTAAATTAATCGTTCAACATTAAATGGCAAGAGAAAATGTAAATATGTTATTCCCACGTTTCTTATATTATGAAAAGTAAGACTAATAATGATGGATCATTGTGCAAGTACCTAGCAACGTGTCAACAAATTTGAAATTCCAAAATCTTTTAAATGAGTACAGTTCTTCAGAAACTCGAGGGCAACATTTACTGAATACGCACTTTGACATTTACATACCATTACGATGCAAATTTATTGCTTTAGTTAAATTGGGGTAATCCTAACTTTA
Organism: Rhamnusium bicolor; assembly: GCA_029963845.1. Taxonomy (NCBI): domain Eukaryota; kingdom Metazoa; phylum Arthropoda; class Insecta; order Coleoptera; family Cerambycidae; genus Rhamnusium; species Rhamnusium bicolor. The sequence continues at coordinate 440,259 of JANEYF010004888.1, read as the reverse complement.
TCTTGTTTTAAACTAACTCTTTATACACAAATGCCATATACAATACATCATTTGATAATAATTTAAATTAAAAACTATTTATTTGTGTAAATAATAAGTATTTCATTGGATAAAAGTTGATTGACGATGAATTTACTTTGTGAAAATCCATTTTGATTTAAAAAATTATAAACACTTTTTATTACTTGTCTAATTTTCACTTTATTTGTTATTTTACAACTAGTTTCATCCTATTCGGACATTTTCAAGTAAACTAAATTATACACAGATTTTACTTTCATTTAAATATAAACTGAACTGAATAGAAGGATGGCTCACTTTATGGTTGATAATATAATTCAAATTTGTACAGATGTTATGTCTTTAAATGTAGGGGTTTTTTTCAAGATAGTAAATTATATTATGGTGTGATTTTTATTAGCAGCAGGTTATCTGAATAAGTTTAATAACGGAGAATTATTTAAATCTACTTGGTCGTTTAATATGTTGTAATTTGTATTCCTATTTAATTTATTAATTTCTAACACTTCTAATAAATTAAGTTTTTTACTTTTTCCCAAAAATATGTAATATTTTAGGTTGATGGTCGTCAATTATTGTATGACCAGAATCTGTTAAATGTTTATAAAAGTTGGAATGTTGTTTTTGTGTGTGAATATGTTCTCTATATCTTACTCTCGAATGATCTACCTGTTTGACCCACATATGTTGGCGTTACATTCTGGGCAATCTAACCCATATACAATACATTTTTTTAGAGGTATCAGTTTTTTGTTTTGCATTGAAAATATATCTGCCTATATTTTTCTTATAACTAAAATTGTTTTAATATTAAATTTGGAAAAAGTATTGCTAATTGAATAGGAGAGTTGACCTGAATATGGTAATGAAATGTATGTTTGAACTTTTTTCTCGTTAATAGTGGGATAAAGTTCTTTCAAGAGGGACTTATTTTGTTTTTTGTAGATTAGATTGTTGATTATATTTTGAGGGTACCCGTTATTATGTGCTATAAGCCTTATTGTGTCTAATTATTCTTTTAAATCTGTCTCAGATAGAGGTAAGCTGAGGGCTCGGTGTGTCATAGATTGATATGCAGCTAATTTGTGGGAGAGAGGGTTATAGGAATTAAAGGGTATAGTGGCGTCTGTATAAGTTGGTATGCGGTAAATATTATAGGAAAAGAATGTCTTTTCATAGTTAAGTCGAGAAAGTTTATTGATTTATTATCGTTCTCTGTTTCTAAGGTAAAAGATATATTATTATTTGTGTTATTGATAAAATAGAGGAGTATTTGTAATTGTCTGTCTGTCCCATTAAAACCTATTGGGATGTCATCAACGTACCTGTACCAAAAGATAATATGTTTTTTTGATATTGGAGAATCCAATACAGTTTTTTCAAGATTATCCATGTATATATCGGATAAAAGGGGGCTAACTGGCGAACCCATAGGAAGCCCTGTTTTTTATATAAAGATGTCCTCATTAAATTGGAAATAATTTTGATCTAAACACAACTTGAATGTTTGCAGTATTTCATTTCTTAATTTTGGGATAATTTTGCATTTTTCGAGTATATTTGAAATTAAAGGAAGACATTCGAAAGGGGGATATTAGGAAACATATTCGACACTTCAAACGATACTAATTTTATAGAGTTGGGATCAATATTTAGTCTGTTTAATTTTACTGTTAAGTCTAAAGAGTTATTAATTGTATTTTTGGGCTTAAATTTTGTAATAGATTTAAACTCGTTATTAAGTAATTCAGATAACTTACGTGTCGGTGCATTTGTGTAGGAAACCACTGGTCTAATGGGTTTATTTTCTTTGTGTAATTTAACTAAGCCATACAACTTTGGGGCTTTACAGTTCATATGTGTATGTTTTCTTTTTTCAAATTCGGAGTGGCAAAAATATTCAAAACTTTGTATTAAGGACTTCGTTTCTTTTGCAAATTTGTTTGTAGGATCTTGGGTTCATTTTTGTAAATTTTGTTCATCTAGAAATTTCCCAATAACTATAGTATTGCCTTTATCTGCTTTTGTTAAAATGAGTTTATTGTGATGTATTTTTTCTTAGATACCTTTTATTGTGGCTGTATGTGAGGGGATAGTCGTTTCTGTGGACTTGTTTATTTTCTGTGCTATTTGATGTTTTACGCTTTGGAATTTCATAATGGTTTTATTGTTGTTTGTTATAGCCAGTTCTGCATGTAAACCTAGTATTTCTTTTTGTTTTTGTATGTCTTGTGGTTGCGGTGTGAACTTTGGGCCTAAATTTAAGAGGTTCTCTTCAGTACTCGTTAAGTTTGTATCGGACAGGTTGACGAATCTTGGATAAAATTTAATGTTTTTATTAAATTGGTTTTTTGCTTGCTTCTCTTGAATTTTTTTCGAACAATATTAAAAATACCACAAGGATAATTGTTTCCAAGAACAAGTTTAAGACCTAATGTTTTACAGAACACATGATGATATAGAAATTTTTTTTTAAAATGATGTCCCATACTAACGGTTTCAAAATATTAATGTAAAAGGATAGTAAATATTGATCTAATAATTATTTCCGTAAGTTCAAAGAATTGTTGTATAATGTTTTTATTCTCCTCTACAAATGTGTTATATTTTAAAGAAAATATATTTGAACGATTTACAGGTTTAATAATTTTAAGTATTAAGTTTCTTTTTCTATAATAGTAATGATTTCTTTTTAGGCATGAAAACATTCAATATAATGTTAAGTATCATTATTAAGATTAATATATAAAATAATACAGTCTATTAAAAAATACATAATTTTCCTGAATATTAAGCACCAAATAGAATTTGAAATGAAATAAAGTAAAAATAACATTACACAAAAACTTTATTAAGTAAATTGTTTGTTAAATTTAGCAAATTTCATTAACATTGCATAGGTGAATTAGTAGCAGTGTTTTTTCAACTAATTAGTTAATTAATTTTGTTTTGCCTAACGACAGTGACGTATAGCCTGGCAAACTTAATTAAACTTAACAGAGAAATAGAAATATACTATTCTAGTTCTAATGAGAAGTCAAATATAATTCGTCATTTAACAATCTTTCGCACAAAATTGTGGAAATATTAAATACGTGTTTCTTTAGAAAATGTTGCCTTATTGCTGTTCCACTGAAGACTTTAATTAAAGTCGAGTTTTGACTGTTATCACAACATTATACTACAAATACATATGGACATATTATATATTAAAAAATTGCAGCAGCGAATATTATTTATTTAACCTATATATAGTCAAGTAACAAATTACACACGTTGACTTCTCTCTCTAATGCCGATACCTCTAACCCGGTTTTTGGATGCGCGGGCTCCGTTGCGGGCACAAAGGAACACTAATTGTTCCGACAAACAGGTCGGAACGATAGGTGATTATTTCTTTTGGCTCGTCAAATTGTCGGACATAGTGAATAATAAGTGTATCCCTCTGGTGGTCAGTGCTACTACACTACCAGTCAGACAATCATTAAACTTCCCTGATGTGATTTATTTATACATAAGTATATACCACATAGTAACATTATAGCATGACCTGCCAAATCAGATACCAAGAGCTTACCTCTAACCCTGGTGGAGATAAAACTCTTTTATGTCATGAAACAACTATCTACTATCATTTAATCCCTTGGTTGTACATGCAAAGGCCCCGACCTGCAATGAATCAAACCTGAAAATCCTGTTTGGCTAAAATCGTTTGTCAATTCCTCATTAGACATAGACCGGTTTCGAACTTTTTATGTTCTCGTCAGTATACCATAACTAATGGAATAACAATAGCAAACCAGGCTAGCCTAAAACATCTTAAAATTTCGAAACCGGTCCATATCTAGTGAGGAATTGACAACTGATCTTTGCTACAAAACAAGGTTTGCAGGTTTAATTCAATATAGGTCGGAGCTTTTGTCCACTGAGTAGTTGTTTCCTGCAAATCTCATTCAGTATATAGTTTAGCCCACCAGGGTTAGAGGTCGTTCTTAGTACTTGCTTTGCAGGTTGCTATTAATCACTTATCAGCGATGTCTGACTGGTAATAGCACTGACCATCAGAGGGATACACTTATCACTCACTATGTTTGTTTTGCTTGTTCTGCTTTAGGCTAGCCTGGTTTGCTATTATTATTTGCCTTTTCCATTACTTATGGCATACTGACGAGAACATAAAAAGTTCGAAACCGGTCTATGTCTAGTGAGGAATTGACAAATGATCTTAGCTACCAAACAAGGTTAAAATCAATGCAGGTCGGGGTTTTTGTCCGCTGAGTAGTTGTTTCCTGCAAATTCTTATTCAGTATATCGTGAAATGTGTAAAGCACCAAATTATGGTTCAGTCAATATACCTTTTGTGCTTTTGTCTTAACAGCAGATTAAATTGAACTTCTCTCCTCTATGGACCCATTGCTTCTGTAAGAAAAATTGCTTCTTCAACGAATATTTCTGTTGGTGCGGTGCACAAAACCTTGAAACTACACAAATATCATCCATACAAAATGCTTTCCGTCAAAGAATTATGAGATCATTTTAATCGACGAGTGCAACTTTGCGAAATCATGACTGAAATAATTTAAAGAAACAAAATTTCTGTAACAAATATCTGATTTAGCGATGAGCGTATCTTTTATCTACTATCATTCGTCAATAGACAGAATTGCAGATACTGGGTTACTGAAAATCCGCATTTGTATCGTGAAGTCCACACAAAGACCAGAAAATAAATGTTTGTACAGGTATTTTGGGGAATTCAGTAATTTTTTCTCGTTTTATTAATGAAAACCTTACGGGTCCATTATACCCGGATGTTTTAGAAAATACCATTGATCTATTACATGGAAAGTATAGAAAATCAGCAAGGTGCAGATGGTACTCCGCTAATTAATGAAGAACTAATTTTCCAACAAGATGGTGCCTACCACATTACATTTTACCGGTAAGGCAGTGACTAAATACAAGATTTCCAGGCAGACGGATAGGCAGACGAGGGTCTATAGAATGGCCTTCTGGCTCTCCCGATTTATATCCACTTTATCTTTTTCTGAGGCTAGTTAAAATAAAACCCAATATTTTGTGCTGCATATAGGCCCAATATATGAATATTGAGCCTATGTGACTTTGATATTGGTCAAATATTTTGTACTGCATATAATCTCAATATATGAGTATATGAGTATAGGGCCTATATGATTTGAACATTGGTCCAATATTTTGTGCTGCTGGGGAATTGTCTACAAGGCGCCGTCTAGAGTTATTGAAGATCTAAATAAAATAGAATAACTCAGAAATGTTAAATCAAGGCTATATGCCTGCCTTGGCACCAACGGTGCTCACGTTGAAAATTAAATAGAATGAGAGCACAATTTCAGTTGATAAATTGTAAAACTTAAAAAGAAAATACACCTACTATTAAAGTTATTCTCAAAAACTAGTCATTTTTCTTTTTTTCCCCATAACGTCCCCAAATATCAACCGATTTTAACAACTGATAAACCATTGCCTTCGTGATAGTATTAGCTTTAGTATAAAAAGTGGGGTGGCTCTATTTAATATTTTAAAGTGCGGGGTCCTGGGTGTTAAAGAGGTGAATTGATCATCATTGCCTAAACGCCAAAATAGTTCCCCTTTGAAACAAAACTCGAAGTGACTCGGCGAATTTTTAATTTCTTTTTAGTTTTAAAGAAAAATGGGTGGGCAGCTTTCAAATGAACACAGTGTATAAATGAAACACATTATTTTAAATGTTTTGTAAAGTAATGCTGAATATAATTTAAGTATGAGAATTGAAAAAGATTTCGAGATTCTCAAAGTTCAAAGCTCCATCATAATTATTTTATTATAATAATGCCGTATAATCCAAACTCAAGTTTAAAATTTTCACGTACTTGGATACATTCAAAAGCATTTCGCCAAGAAGCAGAAGTCAGTATTCAACAAGTAGTTCATATTGTCTGGGCGTGGGAGGCTGATGTAATATTTAAAATACCAAATGTCAAAGTTAAACCGCATAATATAAGAATATTGTTTTGAAGTTCTGTTTGGGACGTTAGCCACTGTGCTTTAATGTTTATCTTTATGCCATATAACATTAAAGTTACGCAGAATATAAATGCACAACAATTATTAAATACAGTAACGTATTTGATTTAAATGTATAGAGTGATAATTTGCATAAATATCTTAATCTTATTTATAATTTTTTAGTATCATTTATTCTCTGGAATACTGAATATCTCAGCCTAAATTGTATGTAAGAAAGATGATTAATCATTTTTTTTTAATTAATTTTAAGTTAACGATTCTGTATTAAGAAATACGTCTCTTAAAACTTATGGTAATGATTGCATTTGGCATTTTATTTTTCCTTTTAAGAAAATAAATATATTAATAATATAGTGAAATGATAATGTGTAAATATGGACAACATAATTGAAACCTAATATGATATTAATAAATACCTATAGATTCTTATATTGTATACTGTCATTCTTATCTGACTGCGCTGGTATATATTTTTTGCCTCTAATATTAATACTACTATTATTTAATCCAGTGTCACTCTTGCTCCACCATAAAGTAGTTGTTTTATTACTTTCTGCGATAAAATGTACTTGAAGTGTTGTGTTTAATTTATTACTCGTATTTACCTAAAACTTATACACTAGCGCATTCAGATAAGAATGACAGTATAACATGTAAGGAACTATTTAAGCATATTTATTATTGTTATCAATGTCACATTAAATTTGAAAGGATGCTTACATAATATCCAATAATTTTTTTAGAAATGCATAAAAATAAAAGATTTTTTAAAATATATTAGTATATAATAACAATTACTGCATTAAATAATTGCTGAAATTATTGTTCCTAAATACATTAGACTGTTTCTTTTGTAAAATTCTTAAGATTTTGTTGTTGAACTTTCTTTTTTTTGTATTATACAGTGTAAAGGACGTAAATCTAACCAAATTGTACTTTTCTCCTGTAACTAGGATTATTCCTGTTGAAGAAAAGTCTTTATTTATTTACTTATTCCGATTTCAATCTTTCTATACGATGCATAGTTTCAGGTAACTCCAAAGGTAACAACCATCTCAGTATGAACTGTGTGTATTCATATTAATCGATGTTAATAAAAGTAATTACATTATTTTTGTTCTTAATTCATGAACTTATCCTTTATGGCTTTTCTGGCCTTTTTACTTCTAAAAGTGAATTAATAATCCCTTTGAGGATATAACGAACTCGCGTTATATATCACTATGCCTGTCTTCCCTAATGTGTGGGATGAAATTAAGGACACTGTTGATGTTGTCCTCACTTTACGCATTTTCTAGAATGCGAAGAAAGTGATGTCTGATAAGTTTATATGTAAAAGGTGTGGGGTACTAAGAATTTCAAAATTAGCAAAATATACGAAATTGTCATTTATTTTTTAATAAACAGTATCCAAATATTCGTTATTTAAGCATTTTTCAAAATTAAGCCAGGCTAATATTGCACTATCAACTTCTTTGTCAGATGTTATGAGACATTAGCTTATTTTAGTTCAAATTATTTTAATTGATTTATATGAAAGTAATAAGATTTATTGCTCTCAGTATGTTTATTTAAGTTAAATAGAAAGAATTCACCTATTAACATAAATATGGTAGCTGGTGACTTCAAAAAGTATTGATTATATAAATCGTACTAAATAAATCCATAATACACGATCTTGTGTTTAATTTAAATTGGGAGAAATACGCTGTTAGTGCTACTATTAAATGTCGTTATGAATAAATTATATCATATCCTGAATTTTAAGGACATAAATCTATTAGTGTAGGTGTAGATATTTGATCGGTAACGTTGAATATTGGAAACAGAAGACAAATGATAGTTTGAAAAGTTGTTAAGGATATTAGCAATTGGTCGGAAGGACGTTAGTATGTTCAAATCTGTTGATGCATAGACTCCTACGTCTTAATCTTTCAGAGGTGAAGAAGACGTGTATTTAGATTTTACAGTAGGGCGTATATTTAATGCGCGTACGATTATTAAATGGGACATCAAAAAGTAATATGTGTATTATTATAGTTGACGTTGACAGACAAAATCTTTGATTTATAGACTATCGTTAACTTGTTCGTGCAAAGTGCATAATAATACTTTTATTATGCACTTTTTTAGGTTGTCGACAAAAAATTCAGATATGTCGATTTTTAAATACAACAAAATTTATAAATGTGTAAATGTGTAAAAAAGGTGTAACACAAAACACAAGACAGAGTTCCGTCTTCAAAGCACATAATCACTATGTGTGTAAAGTATGATAAAAATACTGTTCCTGGAGGTGGCCCTTACCACCCAGCTAGCGTCTCAGCTATTGGTCAATGTTACGTACTATTAGTTCTAAGTTTTTTTTCAGGGTCGGATTCGAGTTTATGGTGATTTATTGTGAATTCGTCAATATCGTGAGAGAATTATTATTTATATGTGTTATGTATACAGACTATTTTGTGAATTAATCAAAAGTGAGAACGTGGATTATAAATGAGAAAAAAAGGCCTAGACTGAGAATAAGTGTTCCTAAAAAATAGGTTTTGCAGTAACGAAGAATAAGTATTGTAAATTATGACAACAATTTAGAACAGCGGCCGAGTTAATTCAATTTAATATTTATAATTAAGGCTTGTACCACTTGACAAAAATTACAAGGCATAGAGATGCGCGAGGTGCCAAAATTTATTGCACCATAATTCACAAAACACTGAACTACAAAATACAACAATTTTCTGAAAGTTACTTTTTGCAATAGCGTACCGATGTAAACACTAATACCAACGTTATGCGATTGACGGTCCCTATTTTAAACCACCTTGGTTTTTGCACGCTTCTCGTTCGTGGATCGAACCTGGGACTCCAAGGTGAGAGGCAAGTGTCCTTTTCACAGGACCACAAAGCCACATTTATTACAGTTATCTTGGGAGATTCCTTTTAGAACATTAACTTACAATCAAATAAATAATTATACAGAAAAACGTTTTTAAAAATATGAACGCTGAATAAATTACAGCCTTTCAAACAACTAAACAAAGCAATATTTATATTATCTGTCGTGCTTGATAACTCAATTAATATTTGATATTTTCGAAGTCTTTTTCCTGAAAGTGTTTACATTTTTTGTAATAAATAATTTTACCAAATTTTAAATATCTTGAAAAATTACTGAATGAGCATGAAGTCACGTTTTTTGACAACTCCGAAATTTTAAAATAAGAAATTATAAAAAAAAGCCATTGTATGAAAAAAGCTGTATTTTATTGATAACTAACATTTTATTTAGGTAGGTTGCTTTCCGAGATATAGCGGATTAAAAACTGGTATGGTCAAAATGTTCTTAAAAAATGGGACATTTTTAACTTAGCAAATCCTCAAAACTAATCAACGTAAGTTATTCAAATGTCATTGAGGTGTATTTAATCTACTTTTATTAATTGAATTTTATAATAAATTTGTACTTAGGATAAGATTAAACTTTACTTTTTATTTTTTTTTTTGCCTAAGCGCAATTTGGAAGTCCTCCCGTGGCCTCCGATATCGTACAGGAGGAACACCACTGAATTACCTACAGACACTCTTCACATCCCGCAGGGTTAATGACTGTAAATTATAGAATCGTGTGCCCTAAATGGACAAGGGACAATTATTTTTTGTTGTTTTTTTAAATAAAAATAGAGGGTGGGGCAATAGTGCGTCCGACTTCGATATATCGAGTTCTATGATAGCTAGAAATTTGATTTAAAAACATAAAAAACTAGACAAAAAAGTCTATAACTGGAAATTATTTTCGACAATACAGGGTGAGCCAAGATGATTCTACAAGGTCAACTAAATTTTTTTTTAAATGGAATGCCATGTATATCAGCATATTTTTTTGAAACTTCTTTGTGGCCTCCTTCCACTACAGTATTATTGTTGACTCTCTCCCAACCACTTGGATGTAATGATTTTTTTTTGTTGTTGAAATTATGACATTTACACGTTTATATTAAATAAATCACTACAGTCACAATGATCGATATTAAGAAAAAATATGTTAGTACCAGTTATGCGACATCTGTGTGATGACACTCAGCCATTTTCACTTCTTAAAAGTATATAGGGTGGTCAAAAATAATTTTTAAATTTACAACTATTTGAACTGAATTTTCTCAATTTTTTTCAAATTGGATGATGTGATGTAGAATTGAAAAACGAAAATTTTTTTGTACGTACATCCCTATGGCTTTTTGTAACCATTTTCGATTTATTGAACAATAACTGAAAAATTCAGTAATGAAAATTAAAAATTTTTTTTTTTGTAATTCAGGGGAACATATTATAAAAAGTGCTCCACATGTTGCTCATTTTGACTGACATATTTCTATGCGTCTTTGGAATGAGGTTACTACTGTTCATAAAATTGCCGGAGTGATACCTCTAAAAGCATTTATTATCCTTTCCTTCAAATTTTGCATTGCTGCTGGTGTGATGTTTTTATGGGTATTATGTAACACGCTTATAAAACCTTCTCTGAAAAAATTTTAAAAACCCTCATTTTTAATTTTTATTGCTAAATTTTGCAGTTATTATTCAATAAATGGTTACAAATGGTTACAAACAGCCATAGGAATATACGTATATACATATAGTAGTAGTAGTAGTGGTAGGCCATCCTAGATCAGTAAACATTTCTTCATACGTTCAAAATCAAAGCTTATAATAATATGGCCATATCATAGTTGTTTTAAAAGAGAAATTATCAGTGCAATACACCATTGCATTCAAAATGATGTGTAGAATCTAAATATGTAAAATTATATGGATTATTCCATTAAAAAAATATATATTTTCGTTGACCTTGTATATATATAATTTTGACACCAGAATCAAAATCTATAGAAAAAAATGACACAGAACTGACCGACATTTTGAGTTATTGATATGAAGTAGGTTTCTATTTTTTTTTTGTTGTTTCAGACAATCTGAAATAATAAATATTTATTTCCTATGGTCTAATTAATTTCCTTAAACTTTAAATATTTTTATTATCTATCCAATTTCTAATCTATAAACCAGTATTTGATGTATATACAATCATAAACACCTCTTTGTAGTTTCCTTTTTTTAGGCACACCCTGTATTTTTTAATTCTCTTTCCTATAACTCAGTTAATGTTATATTGGCATATCGCATATGGAATATTGATTATATAATTGAAGACTTTTTAACATCCTGTATCATCGAAATTGTGAGAGTTTTATCATAATTTTATATAAAGTGCTCATCAAATTTCTAATTTACCTATTATCTAATAATTCAATTTAACAAATAATGTAATCGCTTGCTGACAGTATAAAAAATAAGCATAATTATTACAAGGATTCGTCAACTTTAACTACCTATTACTTTTTTTATAGAGCATTCAAAATAAAAAGACTAAGTCGTGTATATTTAATTTCGCACTTCAGCGAATGCAGCCTTGGTGATGATGAAGTGTGTGGATTATGTTGATATGAATAATTTATTTGGATTCTAGTTTCAGTTATCGGTTAATAAATGAATTATCTTACGAGTAATGACACTTTAAGAAACCATTATTTCTTTCACAGTTTTTTATAATTTATCATATAGAAGAATAGCACATTTACTGAGAGGGATTGTGGGGGTAACTGATGACCCCACAGAACTGTTAATATGAATAAAAATGATGTTAGACAATTTTTTAAACTTATTATCACCCAATATCGATTAAAGCATATAGGATCACTAAAATTTTAGCTGTTATATTTTCTCTTAACAATGTTTTTCTTTCATTATGAAATATTAATCTAATAATAAACACAATTAATGTCAATTATAGTAGTGTAATTAAATGCAAATTTAAAAATTTTGTTTTCGAACTAGCTACTTACTCTTGCGGAATAGATGAGGACCGCGGACTAACGGTAACATAGTTTCTTTACCTACAACAAAATAAACAGTGATATAAAATAGTATTTGAACGAAGAGGTCAATTTATTTTCAGAAAAAAAATCCCAATTATTCTGTCAAAAATATTCTCCAAATATTCTTTACTCATTTATTTACTTTATGAATTTAGTTCTGACTGTAAAACCAAAAATAAGTAAATCGTGAAATTAAATATTGATATACAATTAATTAACATACCAAATTTAAAATTTGTTGCACAATTTTACCAAGAGATATTTATGAGGAAAAATGTTATCAGTTAAATACATAAAATTCGGTATCGAAAAAAACTTTAGGAAATATATTTATATGACTTATTTCTTACCACGGCCCATAGAATAATTTCTTGAATATTTGTTGCATCGATCTCTTACACCTTGTATTTACATTAACGAAATATTAAAAACTGATGATTAGTTTATAAAGGTCGATGTACGTTATAGCTATTATAGTTATTGTAAATTTTCAACATTAATAATGTAGACATTCGTGAAACTCCAAAATGTTATCTCACAAAACTGGGTTATTTATAACATGAAATAAATGATTATTTTTACACAGACTTTCATATTATTACTTTTTTTTATTGCACCCCAGGGGCGTGATTTCAAGCAGATTACAGAAGGACTTATCCATAATTACGCTTTAGGAAAGGTTGAAATGTCATTTTCCTGATTGCCTTATATTGCACACATGTATATTTTCTTTTTATTTATAATCTTACATAATATTCTTGGGTTACAAAACAGACTCCAAACCAAAAAAATCATGCTGACGAGGAGCAATAATTCCGAAATACCAATGTCACAGCGACTTATTTATTTTAGGTTTTGGTTAATTCTGGGGTTTATTGATTCCATCAAAATAACAAGTAATCGGTCCAGTTACGGCCTAACGTACAACTCTCGTACAAGTAATAAAATGGTAATATGAAGCTCAAACGATTTTTTAAGAATTAATTAACAACTCATGTTATTTTATTGTATATTACTAATTCCTTGAAAATACACAAAATATTTATATATTCCCGTAATTAAATGAAACAGTGAAGAAACGAAAAACATTTTAAATCAGTACAAACAAGCTATATTGTCATTCATTTAAATGTAGAAGATTAGTACTTAATTACTGAAAAAATCTAAAATAAATGTTCTTTAATTAAACCCATCTGAATGATCTAAAGCTAAACAACAAAGCACTAAATTAAATCTAGATTTTGCACGATTGTAAAATGTCATTTATAAATTGAAAAAGCCTATAATATGTCGCAGTTCAAATACTAAACAAACAGGCATACGTATAAGACAGAACCCCCCCCCACCTACATACATCGCAATTGATGACACGTGTAAGTTTGCAGACCCGACGATCAGTAATTTGCAATTGTATTTTGATAGATAGAGTCTTGGACGTTTTATTATATTATTGTGCAAATATGTCTCGACGGGTTCCTTTGCGAAATGCTGTGGACCGTTGGATACACAAGAACCCGGAACTAGAGCCTGATAGCACAGAACTTTATTGCAAATGCTGTAAAAAGTTATCTTGTGTCCACGAAAATTGAACGTTTTAAAACTTTTAATATTTTAAATACGCTCCCGTTACGTCTGTGGATGTGGAACAGACTTTTTCAAACTACAAACAGATTTTACATGACAGGCGCCTGAATCTAATTCCAATAATTTATATTTTTATTCTAGTACCAAAAAATAATTGTTATAGGGCAATAGTGTTTTCTTACTTAATGTTCAGCGTTTATCTAATTTTGGACATTATAAAAATCACCCGTCAAAAGTATATGGTAAGATATTGTCAATTTTGTATTGCATAACATATTTGCACATGATGTGTTCAAACACAAGCTGATTCCTCCACAGATATTTACGAAATGGTTAACTGAAATGAGGTCTTTATTTGTAATTCAACGAACATGCTAAGAATAAAACACTATATTTTTTGAGAACTACAATCCTGCGCAATCAAATTTGAGATTAATAGCCAACTTTCTGAGTTGTAGCCAAAAACCGAAAAGTGCTAAAATTTCAACTTTCTTTAATGAAATTAATGGCAAAATAATTATTTCTTAACTATTTTAACAAATTCCCGATAAATTTTTCTGGACCCTCTTTATATATAGGAAAATCTATTTCAACCAATGCTTGTGGGTCGTTGCCTAGCAGAGCTCGATTGTGTATAAGAGGTGGTCAATTTGAACTCGGTGATTTTTCAGTCGGTGAAAGTATTAATTTTCATAACAGTATACCAAATAAAAGCATTTATTTTTATATTTTGCTATTAATAGTTTTATTTGACATAAATTTAAATAAAAAATATTTAGGATAAAAGTATTCTCCTATAAGATGTATTGCGCATACACGATATGTTTTTTTTTATCCACTACTATGTATTGTATAAAAGGACTTCAAAATAAAATTACAATTTTTTCCCTTCTACTTCAATTATGACCGTTTTCATTATGTATACAGAGGGTGCAGGAAAATCTATTGAGAATTTGGAAAGTCTGTTAACATGTGTAGAGAAATGTTTCTATATATTTTAAAATATAAAAGTTACAGGCAATTGAAATTTTGGCGCTTTTTGGTTACAACTCAGAAAGTTAGCCATGAAAAAAAATAGAATTTATTTATAATATTTAAATACTTATGGACACGCTATATTGAAATGGCCCTCTAGTAGTACCTAGCATGTATATATTTGTTAGTTTTTGTTTATATAATTCAGCTAACCACATAGTATAACAACTATCTAACTTATAAAGAAAATTCGATTGTTGCGCTAAGTCAAAATTTCAGTAGAATCTGTATTAAATAATAATATTTCGTCTTAAAAAATCATTAGAAACATGTAAAAGTTGAAAATAAAACCTTATGCTATTACAATATTAATTAATAAAATACATGCATTTCAAACGCCGATGACATCACATCGGCAGTCTTCAAAAATTAATCACAAAATAACGAAAGACGGCTGCGAAGTTAGAAACTCGCTGCTAGCATTGGAGGAAGAAGAAAAAATGATTCCTGAAAATCATACAAATGAATAACTCAGGGTTACAAAATATATCAATGTGTGAAAGTGATGACCTAAAATATGGATAAAAGTGTCGACTTTGACAAATCGAGATTTTCTTCACACATAAAATTTGTTGGTATCCAAGATAAATTCCTGAAATTCATTTATTTGATTTTCGCTAATAAACAATAACAAGAAAACGACAGAACTGCTATCAGGAAATGTTTACACCAAATACTGAACACTGCTAAGGTTTGTTCATAGTATTGCTAGAATGAGTTGATTTTAAAAATACATGAGTAGGTTGTTTTAAAACTTGACAGAACTTGCAAGCAGATAAATCCAATGGTCCCTAAGACATAAACGAACAGGAGAATGGTGCTTTCTTATACAGGACATTTTTATTTTGAAATTTTGAGAAAAATGTGGCGGATAGAAAAGAAAATCATTAGTTATCGTCAATAGACAATGCATATTTATAAAATAGAAATATAAATTAAATGCATTTTTCTTTTATAAATTTTAACTACCTTCAGATTGCAGATTTGACATTCCACAGTCACATTTAAAATAATGTCTTGATATTTTTCAGACAATTTTATTGTCTGGGGTTATGTTTCCTTCTCTGATTTTATTGCTAGACTACTTTATCTCGAGCAGAAAATCAGTGTGATTTTACTGACTTATAAGCAGATTGCTAAATACAATAAATGAACAAAATCAGATCATCTGCTCCGACACAAATGCTCGAATCTGCTTCTAGCAATACGAATGAATATGCCTATACTTAAACGTCCACTTTTGACAGATGAGAGATGAAGTTAGTTTGTTTATTGTCAACTTCTTATTCTTCTTCAGTTTTGTACATCACTTCATATCTAACTACCGATATGATGTCACTTATGTTTTCGCGGCACATTCAAAAAGCCGAGGTTTAATAATTTTTTTTAAATATATTGCGCTTAGAATTTTTCTTCCAAATTAAATATATAACTTAATTGATGTCTCCACTATGATATTTCACAATTTTTAAAAATTCATCAACAACCGAACTCTAGTAATTTTTGACTTTCAAAGAATACTTATACAATACTTAAATAATACTTAAAATCTATAACAATTTTTTAACGTATTGAATAGCATATTTGAACTTGTTTGAGAGAATAATAAATTATTAAACAAATAACACGTTTCCCACCGGAAACTTCGTTACATATTTAAACATATTCATCAATTAACTACACTCATGAATAAAGTTATCATGTGTTGGATTTCCAAAAACAATTTTTTCGTAATAGAAAAATACGCAATCGAAGAGCCGAAAGGCAATAATCCTACCGACGTATAATTTCATATTTAAACTGTTTAAAAGTTACATACATACCACATCTATGGAACCAGTTAAGGACAATGGTAATAATTTACAATAAATTGTACGAAAATCTGTCGTTTTAATTTATGTACTCATTATCGAGCTTGACAGTTATTCGATGGTTTAATTAATATTATAAAGGGGTATTTAACAAAGTATTTGCGAATACAATTTTCAATTAAATTATTGCCAGGTCACGAACAGGTTGGTACGCGCGTTACAGATACGCTGCCTCAATAATTGGAAAAACCGATAAGAGATGAACAGAACGTTGATTTTAACACTGACAACCATTGCTGTAGATAAACTGGAGAAATTCCTACCTTCATTGTGGGGGATGTATACGGGTCGTCTCATATTTACAGGTACATTGATGAAACAAATAAAAAATATATAAAATATTTTCTTTAGATCTAAATGACTTAAAAACTTTGCTAAACGGATCTAAACAGCTCTGTGAATAGATACAAGTTTTCAATTTTAATTTTATGCTTGCCTTAATATAATATCCATGTTGCTTATAATTATAAAAGTCTGATGATTTATAATCTTTTATTATAATATTTCATGTATATAATTATAAGCAGCAAACGTTACAAGAACGAAATAAATAGGTTAACTTATTTGTGTTTTAGTACATATATCAAGTCGGTAGCTTAGACTTCTTGAATTTTTGGATTTAAAATCTTTCATAACAATAATGACATCTCCAAAGGATCTGCCCTCTAACAAACTATGTTTCCACATTAACAATTAACTTAATTACCTTGTAATTGCATTTTTATACAGTGTTGCTAATTAAGACGATCCCGTAATAAAATATGATATTCCACAAGGATCAGGTCCATGGCGGGCACTGTTTCTTTGTTATATTAACGATTTACTTCCAATGTTGAATATTTTACCACTGATGACAATAATATTTATACCAATTTTTTTATTATGACTTACATCGATGTGATATATTGGGACATACCATAAATTGTGAAATGAGGATACAATTCGTCATGTAAAGAAGATGTAACTGTATTCTATCCAATACACATTTTCGGTTATATAGTTGTAACCTTAAATTTGCTATCACTAAGATTAAATAATTCCAGTTTATATAATACAGTAATGGTAATATTTCTGTTATCCTTATAAACCTCTCAAAGCACTTAAATAGAGCAGTTTATAAGGGTTACCAACATCTTCATTTAGCAACGGTATATAACTTCAGAGTTTATAACCAATAGTAACAGAAACATTATCACTATCTCAATGAAATTTCTTATATAGTTAACTGCAGAATAATATGTAGATATCTTTGGTGATGAAACGTAGTTACATAAGAGTTTCTGTTACCCTAATAAATTTTACATATAATTGTATTGGCAACATCTCTGTCACCAGATAATTGTCTAATGTGACGCCAATGTATGTTCTCTCGCTTGGACACTTGTATTATATTATTTACACTCTTTTTTTTCATAACCAAATTCTAAGTTGACTCTTTGTGTCATTTCCTGTAATGAAATAAAAATGGATGCATAATATAATTAGTTATTTGTGAAGGTTTTGCATAAGCATAGGTCAAAATTCTATTACAAGAGATTTTTTAGAGCAGACATGAACAAAATGCCTTCAAACATTGCAGAAGCTTTTAAATTTATTATTAGATGGTATCTCGAATAATCAGTTTATATACATACCTGAAAATTACATAAACATGTGTTTTAAAAATAAGAGTTCGATAAAAGTGTTGCCCTATAAAATTGCATCAAATAAGATCATTTGGCTTCAAGCTGAGAAAAATAAGTTCCAAGGACCCATAAATAGTGTCTCCCTCATTTGGCAAAACATCATGGCGGAAGGCAATGTACTGCGTTTATAAACCCTGGAAACTGTACCACCTCTGGTGACCTTATATAAACTCAAGTAATACTATATACCTTTAAATAGTGTTATGCGACTCTAGGAATTGACAAATGATTTTCAGCTACCAAACAAGAGCAGGTTTAATTGAACGCAGGTTAGGGCTTTTGTCCGCTGAGTAGTTGTTTCCTGTGAATCTTATTCAGAATTTAGTAGCTCAATTTCTTCTACTCCAAGTTCTATAAATGTAGAACTTAGGGTAGAACTTAGAATATTTTCTACTAAGAGGTAAGTTATGAAATTCATTACACAATAGTTCATCTCTTGTATGGTACTCAGAACTGTAACATAAAAGTGATCTACTCCAATCTCTCAAGCTGCGACACTATGCTTTAACTCTCAATCTTTCATAAAATTAAATGAAGGTAAATAAAAGACAGCTAGTTTGTAGGAAGGATTATTTGCTTTACTTTGTGGTTAAAACTGATTTAGTTGCAAAGAAAATATTATCCATAATTATTACTGAAATAATGTGTCCTTTCCACCAAATAACAGAATTAAGTGAACATGGTGAATACAAAAAAGAATATTTATTATCAGATGTTAAAAGTTTACAATAATTTATAGCATTTTTTTTTCATTTTAATTAAATTTTCATTTACGTAATTACAGGTGATATAATTTACATTTTCTCATTATGTTTTATACTCCATACATCAAAACAGAGTTTTAAAATGATTTATATTTATCAGGCACCTAATTAGCGGAGTTTTCTGAAGTCAAATTAACTAACGTAGACTAAACTACACAAAAAATATCGCAGCCAACCCTAATGTAAAAATAACTTGAAAGTATAATACCATAAAATAAAAAATTTTAGGAATCGATATTAGTTTATTATTTAATTAATAGAAGCATTACGTACCCCTAAAAACTTAAAAACAGTGACGCCACTGCATAATATTTAACATCCAACCGCGCATTATCTAATCACATTTTTATCAGGTACTATTTGCAAATTATTTGACGCAAAAAACATTTTTCATTAAAGCCAGATTGCCCATTAGTTTTTAAATATCCGCCTATGCTTGTAGCTCAAGTTGAAATGGTTTAAATTCGACAAGGGGCAGAACGGACGATAATATCGCTTTGTACACACTACGTTTAACAATCGCTACTCATACGAATGCACACATTCAAAATATTCCCACACCTAAATTAGTAGGGAAAGTGTATATTTTTTTCAATCGATTTTCGTTCGTACTTGTTGAACATGTTGGAATGTTCCATTTGTAAGCGATTATTATGAAATGTAACTAAGTTGTGAAAAGAAATAATAGATTAAATTCATTAATAGTATAATATTTTTTAATTTAGAAAGTAGACATTTTCATTTTTTTTATAAATGTACGAGTTCACCTATGAAAAGATGTTGAAATAGAATATTTGATTCTGTTAGTTTGCCTTACAATATAAGCAGATATTAATATAAATAAATAATAAAAAATTAAACACTTTAAACTTGACACCTCTTTATAAATGTTGCTTATTATTCTCTCATATGTTTTTGTGTTATATTAGTTTTATATCTCTTCTTCTTTCCATTGCATTATCTCAAAATGCAAAATCAGAAGTTAGTTTTATGTTAACCCAGATGTGCCTGTTACACTACAGGTAGAATGGGTAGAAAAAGTCTTAACATGCAAAAATTTTCAAATATTTAGGGTTTTGTAGTATATAAGCGGATTCATTGTTAGTCTGCCTCAATGTGTGGATGTATTTTGTACAGTTTATTGTAATAGAAAAGTGAGATAATTCAAGTTAATTTATAACATTTTAATGAAATCGGTTTGCAACAAACGTATTTCTTGATTATTATATCTTTGTAATAAATACTCCCTTCTTGTATTAAAAATTAATAAATATTTCATCTCTTAGTAGTGGTAGATGGACATACTGTTAGTATTATATTATTTTATATTTTTCGTACGCAATTATGCTGTACTGAATACAGTACAGCAGGCAAATATACGTCTGCGAGTGCCTTATTAGCATATGATTTCGAATATGAGGAAAAAGTAAAAGAAATTACTATATATCCGTCTGAAAAGTATTGTGTAGAATTGGGCGATGAAGCTTCAGACGCGGAAGATTTTTTGATAATAAATAATTTACCTGACTCTCAACTCCAATTGAGTTAGCCTATCCAGAAAAGGACAATGATTTTTAATATGAAGATTAAATTGCTTCATTTGAACTTTAAAATATTTTGCCTAGATCTTTAAAGAAAACTATTTCTAAAAAGAGACAAAGACAAAGGAAGTGTACAGTTGTGTAGAAGATTTTTTTTACCACCCATTTCTACCGAAATGACGATATTTCACTAGCTAAAAACTTGAAAACTCCGTTAGAACTTTTAATTTAAAAAAATTATAACCACTTTTCATTACTTGTCTAATTTTCACTTTATTTGTTATTTTTACAACAATTGAAAAAGATTAACAATTTACCAAAAATTCAAGAAAAGCTAGCAAAAAAACCAATTTAATAAAAACATTAAATTTTATCCAAGATTCGTTAACCTGTCTGATACAAATTTCACTAGTACTGAAGAGGACCTCTAAAATTTAGGCCCAAAGTTCACACCGCAACCACAAAACATACAAAAACAAAAAGAAATGCTAGGTTTACATGCAGAACTAGCTATAACAAACAACAATAAAACCATTAAGAATCCCAACACGTAAAACATCAAATGGCACAGAAAATAAACAAGTCCACAGAAATGACAAGCCCCTCATATACAGCCTCAATAAAAGGTATTCAAGAAAAAATACATCACAATAAACTCTTTTTAACAAAAGCAGATAAAGGCAATACTACAGTTATTCTCCAAGAAACAGAAGATATCAATAAAATTGGGAAATTCCTAGATGAACAAAATTTACAAAAATCAACCCAAGATCCTACGAACAAATTTGCAAAAGAAACGAGGTCCTTAATACAAAGTTTTGAATATTTGTGCCACTCTGAATTTGAAAAAAGAAGACATACACATATGAACTGTGAAGCCCCAAAGTTGTATGGCTTACTTAAATTACACAAAAAAAATAAACCCATTAGACCAGTGGTTTTCTATACAAATGCACCGCCACGTAAGTTATCTGAATTACTTAATAATGAGTTTAAATCTATTACAAAATTTAAGCCCAAAAATACAATTAATAAGTCCTTGGACTTAACAGTAAAATTAAACAGCCTAAGTATTGACCCCCAACTCTATAAAATTAGTATCGTTTGATGTGTCGATTATGTTTCCCAATATCCCCCCTTTCGAATGTCTTCCTTTAATTTCAAAATATACTAGAAAAGTGCAAAACTATCCCAAAAATTAAAAAATGAAATACTGCAAACATTCAAGTTGTATTTAGGTCAAAATTATTTCCAATTTAATGAGGACATCTTTATACAAAAAACAGGGCTCCCTATGGGTTCGCCACTTAGCCCCCTTTTATCCGATATATTCATGGATAATCTTGAAGAAACTATATTGGATTCTCCAATATCAAAAAAACATATTATCTTTTGATACAGGTACGTTGATGACATCCTAATAGGTTTTAAAGGGACAGGCAGCAATTAAAAATACTCCTCGATTTTACCAATAACATACAAAATAATACATATTTTACCATAGAAACAGAGAACGATAATAAATCAATAAACTTTCTCGACTTAACTATAGAAAAGACATAAAACATCATTTTTTTATAATATTTGCCGCAAACCAACTTTTACAGACGCCATTATCCCCTTTAATTCCTATAACCCTCTCTCCCACAAATTAGCCGCATATCAATCTACGACACACCGAGCCTTCAGCTTACCTCTATCTGAGATGGATTTAAAAGAAGAATTAGACACAATAAGACTTATAGCACATAATAACGGATACCCTCAAAATATAATCAACAATTAATCTACAAGAAACAAAATAAGTCCCTCTTAAAAGAACTTTACCCCACTATTAACGAGAAAAAAAGTTCAAACATACATTTCATTAACATATTCAGGTCAACTCTCTTATTCAATTAGCAATACTTTTTTCAAATTCAATATTAAAACATCATTTAGTTCTAACAAAAATATAGGCAGATATATATCCAATGCAAAACAAAAAAACTGATATCTCTAAAAAATGTGGTGTATATCGGTTAGATTGCCCAGAATATAACGCCTCATATGTAGGTCAAACAGGTAGATCGTTCGGGGTAAGATATAGAGAACATATTTACACACAAAAACAACATTCCAACTTTTTGTAAACACCTAGCAGATTCTGGTCATACAATAACTGATGACCATCAACCTAAAATATTACATATTTGTGGGAAAAGTAAAAACTTAATTTATTAGAAGTGCTAGAAATTAATAAATTAAATAGAAATAAAAATTACAACATACTAAACGACCAAATAGTTTTAAATAATTCTCCGTTATTAAACTTGTTCAGATAACCTAATGCTGTTAATAAAAATCACACCATAACATAATTTACCATCTTGAAAAACCCCTACATTTAAAGACATTACATCTGTACAAATTTGAATTATATAATCAACTATAAAGTGACCCATCCTTCCATTCAGTTCAGTTTATATTTAAATGGAAGTAAAATCTGTGTATATTTTAGTTTACTTGAAAACGTCCGAATAGGATGAAACTAGTTGTAGAAATAACAAATAAAGTGAAAATTAGACAAGTATTAAAAATTGTTTATAATTTTTTTAAATTAAAATGGATTTTCACAAAGTAACTTCCACTTCAATCAACTATCCTTTAGAACTGTTCTTTAAATTTTTTGGCATCCAAGTATTGAGGCTGATTCTCAGGGAAAGTAATAAATATGCAATACAAACAAATGAATTACATATCGAATTATTTTTATTAAATATATCATCATCATATCATTTCATGGATGTGATACGTATTAATTTTTTTATGGATAAATAATTTCTACATCCGAATTCATAACTAAAACAGCTGTAAAGTGTATGATTTTAAAACAAATTAAATTAAATATGAATTTTAGTAAAATGTGTGATACATTCTTGCCAGAAAGGAAGTATTTACAAACTAGATCTAGCTATCTCTAAATAAACCAGATTTTTAAGCTCAAGAATGATAAAGGCAGTTACAAATATATATACATAGTGTGTCATGTAATTTATATTGTGGGATGTTTTGAAAACATTTCTATTCCTATTTCTATTCCTACTATGTAATTGGGTCCTAGGACCTGTTGAATAGTGTAATAAATAAATAAATAAATAAATAACAGGGACAGTAAATTATTTACGTTTTAGTATCCCGTTACTTATTAAAAACACAATAGTCCATAAAATTAATTATAAATTAAATAAGAACACTTCGATTAAAATATAGGTAAGGATAAGTCTATATAAGTCAAAATAAGAAAAACTATGTAGTAAAGATTTCGTATAAACATGAAATTTGTAAGTATCTATTCAGTATTTTAAAACAATTGCATTACTTCTCTCATTAAATCTGCAATATATTATTCGAAAAGTCTTAGGTTGCATACACAAGGGAGCATATTGTGCTGTCCATTATGTGAACATGACACTAGAATCACATTGCAGAAACATGCCGTTTTCACTAACCACCCATGTTTCCTTATACTATTGCCCTTATACTATTCGTGTCGCGCACCATGGATGCCTCATTTTAAAAAATATTACTACTCTCCAATGTGTCTAGCACCTTAGAAAATATTAGCATAGCTTATTACAAAAAAAACTTAAATAAATTTTCAACAATGTATTTTTAAAAATAAAGAAGTTGGAACTAAGGTAAACCGATTGAAATTTACCACAAGTACATTATATATCACTATTACAAGGATTTTTAGAAACTTACTTATTATTATGTGCAATATGACAACAACTTTAAACATTCTAATGTTTAAAGTCATTATTCAAAAGACTTCATAAAAAAGTTAACATAAATACAGTAATAAATACTTAGCATGAGTAACAAGAAATATAAAAATTAAGTCAGGCACAAGAAAAACAAGAAACTTAATTGTATAGTTTCGAGAAATGTTTGTTGTGATAATTATCTAAAACATTGTGAATTTGTTTAGAATTAGATATTTGTGACCTTCGCTCTGAAGAGTCTCAGTATTAGACGACAAAATCACAGATTTAATGTGAATTAAATCTGTGACAGAATTAACTTCTGCTTTTCTTAGCCACATGAATAGTAACTTACTAAATATTCCTCGCATATCTAATACAATTTTTTGAAAAAAATTTCTGACGTCACACAACAGATACAGGGAAATAAGTGTACAGGGTAGGGCGGTTTTGAAAACCGTATTACTAAGACAATTGAAGTTAGTTTTTTATAAACCATTATTGAATAGTCAGAAATAACAAAGATAACTGGGGCGGGACTCAAACAAAACTTCCCTCATATCTCCCTTAATATTAGTGATAGACCCATCAACCCCTATATAATTGTATTCGAGAGAAAGAGAGAGAGAGAGAGAGAGGGGTTCTATTCAAATGTGTAAAAATATATCTTGTGCTCATTCCAAAGAAAAAAAAATAATAAAATTAAACAGCTTTGGAGTATTGTTTTTCTGATACGATTTTCAAAATATACATAAAAAGTCCTATAAGTTTTGCATTTGCCATTTTTTCGTAATAATAAAAATAACAAAATTAGGGGGTGGGTATTCTCAAAAAATTACCCTGTATAAATTGTTTTATTATTAATGTAATTTATATTTTTAGACAATTCTACTATTGGTTTGCATGGTAATTACGGCCATCGATGTGAGTAAGTGTACTATAACTGGATTTATATAAAAATTAACGTCTAAATATACAGAGTGTTTACCTAAGTGATATCGATATAAACGATGTAAGTCAAGCCATTTTAAAAGCAATGCAAAAAAATTTTTGTTTTCAATTTTGAAAAGCTATAACTCTTCATGAAGTATATCCGTCCAAGGAATCAGCTCATGAAGTTTTCGATATCATTAAGGACACATCCTGTATATATCGTGACTTCGTGGTCTAGCAGATGGGATACTTAGCTCTCACCCCGGAGTCCCGGGTTCGATCCCCCTTCGAGCAGCTGAGATTTTTTCTGAAACGTAAATTAAATCCTAGCATGCTCGGATATTATGTGTGTGTTCGTTGTCTCTTAATATGTAGCACCTTCCCGCACAAGATACCTTTAGGAATACAGGGTTTATTACCTGTAGTGTTAAAAAACACATCAAAAAATTAGCCGGTACTGCACGGGCTGGTGTGTTTCACTGTTGAAAAACACGGACACAGAATCACTTCCTTCGACTTAGTCATGGTTAAAGCCGGGATTGAACCCGGGAGTCGGCAGGTAGTAAAAACAAAAGTTCCCACCCAACCCCCGCTGCCAAACTAGTTTAATTAATTAAATTAATTTTAGCTGTTTCTGCCAATCCTCTTAATGATATAATGAAGCAAAAATGTAAGTTAATACATTTAATGAAATCATCATAACACAGTTAATTTTAATTACAGATATGCAAATACAAATAACCTTGATTACTAATATTATTAACGTTCATTCTCTCTATTTTTAAAGTAACATTAACTTACCACTGGTATTATCGAATCGATTAAGCAGGTGTAGCACGTGACCAGATGTGGTTGATTCTAGTAAAATTAGCTACTTTTTCATAGTTTGCGACAAAAGCTTATTGTGAAGTTACTGGTGAATTAACGGACACTACTAGTGATTTTTGCTTTAAAAAAATATAATGCATCTTTTATAATATAATATTTTAGCATGAAAATTTCTCTTAACCCATTTTTATTATGTTTCAAGAGATACCTGTCTTTTCATCAGTTTTTATAAGTAATGTTTACAAACAATGAATAAATCTTTAAAACATTTTTTTTAGATACCATCAAGAAATTAGACAACAACACCATAGAAATTACTATTGGAGATGGAAAGCAGAATGGAAGCAAAGAGTAAAAGTTTTTAAATTTATATTATAACAGAATCCAATAAACGGTTAGAATTATCTGGGTGTATTTTTTTTTAATATAATTTTTATACTACATGTTTCAGAAAATTATATTTAATTTTAGTTATTAATTGAAAGTGTATTAATCTAACATCCTCTTTACACATACTAATTAAAATATTTAAAAGTTTGAAAAGTAAATTTAAAAAAAATGTTGCAATACTTCCAATGGCTTAGATGAGAATAGCTTTGGAGCATCTGCTCGTTTTCGACCTGATTAAAAGCAGTGGTTTACCACTTTTCCTTATTTCATGATAAATCACCTGTAATGGACGCGTATTTTTTTTTACAAAAAACCATTCCTTGTACACTATTTCCACCTACATGTACTCAGTATGATACTCTTTCAGTATTTATTCTCCAGAGTTTTTACTCTTCGTTTCATTTTTTCTTACAGTGCGACAACTTACAGCTTAAATTTAAAATTTGATATTCATCTGGAACTTATCTATACCTGATGTTTTGTTTTTAAATATCAGTTTATCTGGTGTAGTAATTTAAAAGTAGTGAAAGGAGCCAATTAATTTAGAAAAGAAATACGGACAGAACTAATTATCTAGAAAGATCAACGAGAATTAAAAAGAATATCTATGAAGAGTCAAGGAGACAGGCCAATAGAACACTAAAAAAAGAGAAAAACACTACACCAATGCAATCATTTTAAAGGCCGAAGAAGACTTCAAAGCAAATGACCCTCGCCAAGCCTATAAATAGGTGAACTATTTTAAACGGGGATGCAAACCGAAGACTACGCTATGCAAGGATAAGAGCGGACAAATTGTGGTAAATACAAATCAAATTATGAAAATATGAGATTGCTTCCAAGACCTACTAAATCCAGATAATAACCAAAATGAAGATATATCTGATTATAGACTAGACTAGGCAGCGAATGAACCAGCGGTAGAACCTCCATCCCTAGAAGACACAAGAAGAACGATCCAAACGTTAAAAAATAACAAAACACCCGGAATTGACGATATCCCGGCAGACCATTTTAAATATGGTGAAGGGGATATAACAGTGCTAATGCATAACTTTATATTAAAAATATAGAACAGTAAAGAACTCCCCCAAGAATGGCAAAACAGAATTATTATCCACATTCACAAAAAGAGAGACAAACTGGATTGTGAAAATTATAGAGGCATCTCTCTACTGAGCACAGCCTATAAAATCTTCACAACCATCATCAAAAACAAATTAGAGCTATTAACAGAAAACATTCTAAACGAATACCAAGCTAGTTTCAGACACAATTGATCAAATCTTCGCTATGAGACAAAGTAATGAAAAATTCTGGGAATATGTGTCAATCTCAATCAACTCTACATTGACTTTAACCAAGCTTATGATGGCATAAACAGAGAAAAGCTTTATGGATGCATTATTATTAGATTTTGGTATACCACCGAAATTAATAAGGCTGACAAGACTGACTATGAGCAACACTGCCAGATAAAGATGGACGGAGAAACTAGCGAAGCTTTTAGGGTATCACAGGAAGATGAGCTGGCTCCAACTCTCTTTAATTTATCATTATAAAGCGTCATAAAGGAAACCAGCATAAAACGTATCCTCAACAGTAATAAATAGAATAAATCAATTTTTCAGTAATGCAGATGGCATGAATATAATGACAAGGTCAATACGGTTCGTAAACGAACCCTCCACAGAGATAAAAAATGCAGCAAAGGCGATAGGTCTCGTGATAAACGAACAAAAAACCAAGTTACTACTGCAAAGCCGACAATAGCGCAATCGATTATACAAAAAAACATTACCCCCGATAATTACAATTTTGAAGTAGTGCAACACTTTACCTACCTCGGCACAAACATATCGCATGACAATTACGAAGCTAAAGAAGTTAGAAAAAGGACCAATGCAGCAAATAGAGCATACCACTCAATACTGCCCATCATAAAATCAAGAGACTTACACAGGGAGACTAAAATTAGTTTACAAAAGAATGATTAATCCGTACAATTTTAACATACGGAGCCGAAATGTGAGTATTCTCAATCAAAAACTCGGCGCATTTAGATCGATTGGAACGGAAATTTTTAAGAAGGATTCTTGGTCCAGTAAATGAAGGGGGTCGGTCTCTAGAGCTCACGCATGAATCATGACATTTACCAGTCGTATGAAGAACTCAGTTTCAATGCATATCAAATTAAAGCGACTGAGATATACATGACACGCCCTAAGAATGCTGTACGATAGGGTTCCGAAAAAGGTGCTCATAGGAAACCCTAAAAGAGAGGCCGGTGGGAAAAGCTGCGCTGGCGCTGTGATTATGGGGTATGGAAGGATGATGAAGAAATACTGGGTGTAAGAAACTGGAGATATGCAGCAGTGGATCGGGACGGATGGAGAAGAAGGAATGAGAAGGTCAATGCTCGATATGGGATGTAGCACCATCGTAGTAGTAGTAGTAGTAGTAAATGAGCCAATATGTCAATATAAAATAATATAATGATCTATGCCGTCGTAAGTTCTGTATACTCGGGTAAAATTTTCTTTTTGTGATCATATATATTTCCACCATATACGATGTTTTGTTGAACATCTAGACTATATTTTGTTAATTATGTCTCCACATTATGATGCAGCCACTGTTGTAGCATTCAAAATGCTACTGTTTAAATTTACAGGTTAATTTTTTTATAAGGTTATATTTTTGTTTGTTTTAAAGAATGAATCAATCACATTGATTAAATGTTAAATACAACTCACAAAACACCTTAAGTGTATTGTTGGTTGCCGTTAAATTTTTAACGAAATGGGAACTTTTTTAATGGAAGAAAAACAGTTTTTTTATTTTTTTTTATTATCACTAAATACTGCCAATATCTAATTAACATAAACAACATGCAAAGAAAACATTATAACACCTACTTTGCAAACTGGTATAATAATATATTTAAATAATATCGACTTCTAATCACGATTTGGTCAAATGAGATCCAAACAGTAAACAGTGATTTTCCTAAATGAGTGGTTATTTGAGCTGTCCACCACGTTCTAAAAGTTTTCTCAACACTTTCCTCTATCTATTTTGAAACATTCCTACTTGCAACATTAAGTACTGTGGAATTCATTGAGAAAATATCCTGAAAATAAATAAAGTTTATAAAGGACACTACTTGTTTTAGGACTTGTATTATTAAGTAGTACATTAATTACTTACCTGTAAATGTTGGTACGTGGCTAGTTCCTTCAGAACTTCTTCGAAAAGTATTTCTTGGCGGATATTTATATTTAATTATTATTAAGGATTCTTTTCTTTACATGGTTGTATAGCTTTCGAGTGACATTAGTATAGGTTTTATAAAAATCCATTGGTACCAACAAAACTACACTGAGAGTACTAAATAATGTCCTCTCAGGAAGGACTTTTTTTGATATACCTTCCGGGTAGACATGTTGATGGCAGATGACTAGTGATTAGCTGTGGGTTCAGATGTGATACACATTTTTCATTTATTTGGCTCTTCATAGAAATTCAAAGCTACACTTTTCTAGTTCGAATTATTGTATCTCGATTTGCTGCAACTCTGGAAGTTGGATGGTATCAAAAATTTTTTTGTGAAAATCCAGAAAGTGTTACCAAAGTTTTTTTTCGTAAGTAATTCATTTACTAGATAATTATTTATAATGAACGTTTTTTTATTGTAGTCACACAATTGAGTACCTGAGATTTAATCTCCTACGTGGGTGTTTTTTTTTGGGGCTAAATTCAGATGATAATTTCTGCTTTAATTTTAGGGTGCTAGGTTACCGTGCTAGGTTACAGTGCTAGTTACCATACTAGGTTACCGTTCTAGATTACTGTGCTTTTTGGCGAATAAGCTGATTAGGATTTCACCCTTCCATAAGGGGACTTATTTTTTTTATGAATTGGTATACACTGGGTGAACAAAGGAAGGACTGACTAACGTTACTGCCATTGCTAACCCGAATTTAGAGAGAGAGGGAGAATCCTCGAAAGTGAAAGGCCAGATCTTTAATTTATTATTAATTTTTTTTTTACTTGGACATTTTTAATTGCTCTGCCAGAGCGCATGTTACTTATTATATTATATTACCAACTGCTTATGTGAGCTGAAGAGCTAACGCATAGTACTATGGGGGATGCCTAAAAGCATAATTAGTTAATAATCAAAGAACCAAATATTTTTTTTGTACCTTTTATTTATGAAAAAAAAAATCAGTGTCAATTAGAAAGATTGGTGAACAGATTACACGAAATTTTGTTTTATCAAATTTTTTTATTTTGCTCATTCATGTTTAATCAACCTAACCTTCCTTTACACATGTATAGTGTTATATAATTCTTTAACACCGAATTGGAACAAAGTTTTGTATTCCGTAACTTTTGCAAGACTAAGAAACAATCAATTTTTTTTAAGTTACGTGGCGCCCTTAGTCACTACCATGTTTTTGTTTCAATTTTAACCCTCCTTACTCCCGACTGCTCTTACCGACGAAAAGCTGCCGTAAGCAAGAAGCTACACTGCACTCCGAGAAAATTTAGGTGAGTAAGCACATGTTTATACATGTGCCAAGTATTTGATTATTTCCAAATTTCTTGTTGGAGAGTGTACCTGTGGCACTGTATTGGCTCATTGTAACGTTGATCAAAGTACCGAACACACCATTAGTCAAATTGTGTTCTCCTGCCTGTCTGTCTGGGTCAAAACCGTACAGGACTAAGTCGACAATGTATAGTGCATGAACATGAATGATTTTTTAGGGAAACCTATTAATCTATTGATTTAAAATACAAACAAAACACTAACATATCTACTAATTTAGATAATTCTGATGATGATAATTATCTTCTGTCAATGTTTGCACCTGTTAATTTGTCCAAACACGTACGAACCTATTGGTTTTAACAATATTAATGCAAATATATTAGAGCTGGATTAACTTAATTTATAATATAAGCATTTGACTTAATATCTTTAACTGGTGTCTAGTAAAATTTTAGAAATAAAAATATATTTACAATATCATTTTTAAATATGATTTGAAAGAAACAACTACTCAGCGGGCAAATACCCCGACCTCCATGGAATTATACCTTCAATTCATGATAGATCGGTAGCCAATATCACTTGTCAATTCCTAACCAGACATAGACCGGTTTCGAAATTATTAGTTCTCCTCAGTATGCCATAGGTCATGGAACAGACAAATGATAGTGGCCAACCTGCTAGTCATATACTGACTAAGGTAAATTGAGTAGTGGTGAGAGGTATGAGAAACTTCTCATATGGTCCAAATGCTACTATCCGACCGACATCATAGATGTCTCTGTGGCGGACCATATGAGAAGTTTCACATATCTCTCACCACTACTCAATTTACCTTAGTCAATATATGACTAGCAGGTTGGCCACTATCATTTGTCTGTTCCATAACCTATGGCATACTGAGGAGAACTAATAAGTTCGAAATAGGTCTATGTCTGGTTAGGAATTGACAAATGATATTGGCTACCGATCTATCATGATTTGAAGGTATAATCCAATGCAAGTGGGGGTATTTGTCCGCTGAGTAGTTGTTTCATTCAAATCATATTTAATAACAGTAGTTTAGTCCACCTGGGCTAGAGGTCGCCTGTCTCGGTACTTGCTTCGCAAGTCGCTATCCGCCACAGAGACATCTATGATGTCGGTCGGATAGTAGCATTTGGACCATATGAGAAGTTTCACATACCTCTCACCACTACTCAAGGTACAGTATCACTAATTATCTATATACATTTCAATCTGATTTTATGAAGTGATATAGCATCACTCGAATATGTAAAGTTGTAGGTGATATTCCCAGTTTTCTAAAAGGAGATGATGCAACGGCCTTGGTTTTTCTCATAATTTCCAAGATGTCACTTCCCTCTTCCCTTTTTTCTATAAAACTTAGATATTGTGGACTTCACAATATTACTGTTTTTCATGTCCTTTCTGAGGAATTGTCGCCAGATAATAAATGTTCTCATCTTCAAAGTCCCACAAAGCTTTTTATTAGGCCCCTTATATTTTATTATAAAAGTGACATATTTTAAAAGTTGTTACATACACCAACATCATAGCATATGCTCATAACCGTCAACTGTCACTGATTATTCAATATTAATAGAAATAAATCAAAAAAATTTAAAATAATTTAGAATTTTTAACATCAACTCTGATTCCTCTACACTGTAAGTAAATACAGGTCATTTGTTTTGAAACGAAAAACATAGCATAGTGGTCTTAAGCACAAAAGTGCTTCGAGTGTTTAGACAAGTACTAAGCTCGGGAGAACTCTGGTATGAACTAAGGTATAATTTTGTTGCTTTGCTTAATGTGAATATAAAAAGTACTTAACAAACAAATTTTTATCTAATATAGCATTGCCCGTCTTATTATTGATAATATGAACAATTTCTAGAAACAGTCTCCTTACGCTGAAGTTAAAAATTATGAGAAAGAAAACACATGCTTTATCTCAAATTGGTGCACTTAGTGTGCACCATTTTGATTCATGTGTTTCATTCTAGTTTTTTTGGAGATTATCTCTATTTGTAATATTGCAATCACATTATGATTTCTGATTCTATTTTTTAGCAGCTGTTTAGTTTGACCGATGTACGAGTGGTTACATACATTACATTACATATAGGTATATGTATATGAACAAAGCCGTTATAGGTAAAGGGAAGAACTCAAAATTATAAACCAATATAAAAATATTAGTCAATAATATTTGCAACTTATTTTATAAATTTATAAATTCAATTAAAATCCATTTTTGCCATGAAATCTAAAGAAAGAGACACACAACTGGGGATAGAAAATCAGCAAAGTAAAAGTAACAGTGGAGAACGAGAGTATAATTTTACAAACATATCTGAAAATTGTGAATTTTAGAGTAACTAAGAAAACAAAAAAAAATTATACAGTCCTAAACATGCAGCTAACGTGTCATTTATGTTGTGGGCTGGTTTCACACCAGGGAGAATAATTACTTATTGTTTTATTTTTCCATTAGTGAAACTTACAGTTACTAATAAAAAAAACAATAGATTGTTAAAATATACTATAAATAAAATATGTTATAAATTCAGTAAACAAAATGTAGGTACGGATAAGTGTATATATGTAGGAATATTTATAAATAACAAAATTTAACACAGTTCTTCCAAAATGAAATGTGTAAGTATTTTTTTTTAATTGCGTTGAATTTTATCTACTGATAGCATCAATAAATCAACAATATATTCTTTCAAGTCTTACAATTTATTAGTAAAGTTTGTTAAAAAAATTGTATATCTAAATACCATACGTTATTTGGAAAAGAAACATGTTATAGTCAAAGTAAGTGATTAAATTCTAATATGAGTAAATATCATTCTATTATACGGATTATTCTATATGTGGTCGAAACACTGCTACTATCTATGAAATGTTCAACATTTTAGCTTAGACAGCTTACAAAATAACAAAACATTTAGCTAATATTTGAGGAAGTTAATATCTAATTGAATTAAGAAGAGAAATGATTTTCAAAATATAAAGTGTCTTATTCCATAAAGCAATACGAATGTTTTATCCCGCTAGTATAAAAATAAAAATACAGTTCATGCTAAATAATGCATGTAGTAAGTGTTTACATCCATCTGTAATGTCTTTAAAGTTCATAAAGAATTTAAAATGTACCTCCTATACATCAAATACTTTATATTAAATACCTAGTCAAAATAACAAAAATATACAGATTAAATTAGGTTTAATCTAACTAGAAAGTTAAGTCAAATTCAGTTAGTGCGATACTGTATAAATTAAATCAATGCAATGAAAATTTTCACCCAATATTTTGTATGAATTATATTATTTGTAAGAGATAATATCCAGAGGATTGCTCATTTGGATGTTATCTAACACTTATAAACGGCCCTCAGTCTCAGTTTCATATTAAATAACAAAACCATTATTATTATTAAATAGTTACAGAATATTCAAAATAAACTGTTTCTCTTGCAAACTTCGAAATATCTCAGTATTAGATAACAAAATTACTTTACAACTATAGTTTTTTGAGAATTTTATCCTATTAAACCTTAACATCGAGATTCTCCATTTAACATTTTTTTTTTTTTTGAAAAATTTTCCCATATGACAGGTAGCATGTAATATAAAACAAAATTATTATTTTATTTTTTATATTCTTTATCTTTTCAGTCAATTCTATTATTGATTTGCTTCATAATCATAGTCACCAATGTGGGTACGTATACTATAGTTGTGATTTGGATAAAAATTGATACGATTAAATATATTTCAGCTCCTAATGCCATTCCCAAAGATGATACAAGTTTAGAAAAAGGTAAATTGATATAATTAATTGGATAACCACAGCGTTAATTTCAAGTCAGTGGTAATAATTAGTAATAATAACCTGACTTATTTTTTACATTTCAGCTAAAAATTTACATTATACCGTGTGTAAAATGCCAAATGCGACCAATTAGAAAAAGCATTGACTGAGAACTAGGATGAAATGAGATAAAATAAGACACGGCCAGCGAACGCAAGGACAAGTACAGTCTTTGCTCATCTAGCCATTAGTCTAGTTAAAAACGGTGTTAATTAGTGATAAAAGTCGTAAAAATATGGGCGATAGCTCATTGGATTTGGAATGACGTCTAGAAAGAATGTATAAAAATTATTTACCAACACATAAAAAATTGCAAAAGTTATTAACAAATTAAAATAAAAAAGAAAGGCATTTAGTTTTCATAATTTTAATTTAATGGTGAAAATAGTGCTCCGCGCTGCGAGCGCGACGCTGCTGCAGACCTCAGATTCCAACCGTAGCAACAAAAAAAATTTTTTTTGCTATAAAATATTAATTAAAAAATTATCGGATCATCTAGACATCCCAAGGAATAATATCCACTTAAAAAAAATGTTTTCATCCATTTTTCATAAAATGCGTTTATTGTTAATTAACAAATTTATTTGGAGTTCACGTTTATATTTATAATCAGATAATTGTTAAACTGAAGACGTGAAAATTATAACCGATGCTGGATACATTGTGACAAGTATACCTTATGAAATAACTACATCACGATATTTTTAATTGTCATAGTTCATTAGTTATTAATCTTTTACGTTAACAAAAAACTAATAAACGATAAAAAAGGTGAAACTTTTTTTTTATCAATATTTGTTATTATCACTGTTTTTGTATATCAAAACACTATTAGATTTTATAATTTTTCAATTTTTAGTAGGTATTTGTTTAAAAAAATGTTATAAACAAATGGATTAGTTGCATATTTTAGAAACTTTTTTTTTGCCAAATTATTAGTGGAATGAACTATGATTTTAAAAAAAAAATGTTTTTCTTAAAAAAAAGTTTCTTTATTGTTAATCATTTTCTAACTTTTTTCATTATTTAAATAATAGATTAACAAAAGATTTTTTTTCTAATTTTATCATTTGCAATTTTCTACAAAGTAAAAAAAATTTTTTTTTCACTTAAAATTTATTTGTTTTTTTAATAAACAATTTGATAAAAAAATCTATTTATTTTTAAATTAACAATAGCAGCTCCTTGAGTTATAAGCTAATGTAACTTTTTATAATCTATAGAAAGAAAAAGTATAGAAAAATATTAAAAGTTGATACAAAAATAAAAAATCATATATAACGGAATACGAATTTGAAGAATATTAATAAAAATATGTTTATAGTTTAAACTATAAGAGATATGGATATGATCAAAATCTTATTCGGTAGATATTTAATCACTGAACAAAATTGTCTGAAGGTCTATTACTGTATATGCAATATCTAATAAATAAGCTATAAGTCATAACAGATTCGAAAATGACCAAGAAACCTTAATTTTTTATAAACAAATGCGTATAATAGCTGATTAACAATAGATACAAACTAGGTGGTTAACTCATTTTAAAGATTAATTAATCCTTTATAAAAACAACTTGAATATCCATTGTCGTATTTCTAATAGTTTAAAAGATATAGAAGTTAATATCTTAACAAAAGAAGGAGGCACTTTAATTTCTGTAGAGTAGCAAAATTGAAAAATCTATAAAAAATCGAAAAAAATTTTTTTTGTATTGGTTAAATTATGGTTGTTTTTAGTATATTTTTCTATAAAAAAATATTAATACATTGTTTATTACAAATTGTTTATTAAGTAAACAAATAAATTTTAAGCGAAAAAAAATTTTTTTTTTACTTTGTAGAAAATTGCAAATGATAAATTTAGAAAAAGAAATCTTTTGTTAATCTACTATTTAAATAATGAAATAAGTTAAAAAATGATCATTAATAAAAAAATTTTTTTAGAAAAAAATTTTTTTTTAAATCATAAATCATTCCACTAATAATTTGGCAAAAAAAATTTTTATTTTTATAACATTTTTTTTAAACAAATACCACTAAAAATTTAAAAATTATAATATCTAATAGTGTTTTGATACACAAAAACAGTGATAATAACAAATATTGACAAAAAAAAATTTTTCACCTTTCTTATCGTTTATTAGTTTTTTGTTAACGTAAAAAATTAATAACTAATGAACTATAACAATTAAAAATATCGTGATGTGATTATTTCATAAAGTATACTTGTCACAATGTATCCAGCATCGGTCATAATTTTCACGTCTTTAGTTTAACAATTATCTGATTATAAACATAAACGTGAACTCTAAAAAAAATTTGTTAATTAACAATAAACGCATTTTATGAAAAATGGATGAAAACATTTTCTTTAAGTGGATATTGTTCCTTGGGATGTCTAGATGATCCGATAATTTTTTGAAATTTTTAATTAATATTTTATAGCTAAAAGAATTTTTTTTGTTGCTACGGTCGGATTCTGAAGTCTGCGGCAGCGTCGCGCTCGCCGCGCGGAGCACTATTTTCACCATTAAATTAAAATTATTAATAATGGAGGTACAGTTCCGGGAGTTAGGACTTTTTTATCGGAAATTTCATCTTCTTGAAGAATCTTTTTTTTAAATTTCTCAATTATTAATAGTTTCTGAATTATTTGCGAAAAACTAAATGCCTTTTTTTATCTTAATTTGTTAATAACTTTTGCAATTTTTTATGTGCTGGTAAACAATTTTTATACATTTTTCTAGACGTCATTCCGAATCCAATGAGCTATCGCCCTATTTTTACGACCTTTATCACTAATTAACACCGTTTTTAACTTGTGAACTAGATTATACGATACATATATACATGGTGACTCCACAATTACTACCACGTTCATCTCGCATGTTCAGTCGGCATTTGTTAACATTTGACAGCCTTTGGCCTTTTACACGCGGTATATGAAAGCTCGTAAATATGAAACATAGTTGAAATTAGTAACAGGAATACTCAAATGCAAGAACTGTGAACCATTTGATTCTCACAATGTCTTGTTCAAGAACTTTTATGAAGGAAGTAAATACCGAATTGTCGTATGAACTGACTAATACCACTTATTTGCAAAGCTGATGTCTTGACTATATTATCATGGGCGTGGGCTACGTAAATAAGCAACAGCGTATAAGTTAAAATTTATAATTTACATAATATTGTAAAACATTTACCCGATATGTATTAAAAATGTGGATGAGCTTGTCTAAACATCTGCGCAAATGTTGCAAATCCCAATTATTACGATAGATCTGTTCTAAGATTTTTCAACAACGCCCCCTCCCCTTTTCTTCTATAGGAGCTGAGATGTTTGGCATTTTGTATTGAAAATGAGCGATGAGAGTATAAGAAATTAAATAAATACAACCCGTATTACAGATGGGGGTTTATTTAATTTGCCAGGAAAAATCCTACTGGCATTGGGATTCTGAGGAAAACATGAACTCTCTATCTCCCATATGAATCGAGATATTTAGCATTATATGTTGAAAATTAGGGTTGAAAGAAGTAAAAATTGAATAAATATCTTATCCCCTATTGTATATATGGATATGGAACTTATTATATTCAATTTGCCAGGAAAATCATACGATGTGATAGGAATTCTAGAGGAAAAATCAACTCTCTAATGCCCATGTGAACAGAGATATTTAGCATTTTATGTTGAAAATTAGGGTTGAAAGAAGTAAACATTGAATATCTCATCAGCTATTGCATATAGGTGGTTGGAACTTATTTTATTCGATTCGATAGGAAAAATTCTACTAGGCTTTAGAACTTTTGGAAAAAAATCAACCCTCTGTCTCCCATACGAACCCAGATATGTAGAATTTTAAGTAGGAAATTAGGGTTGAAAGAAGTAAAAACAGAATATCTCATCCCCTATTGCATATAGGGAGTTGGAAATTATT
Organism: Rhamnusium bicolor; assembly: GCA_029963845.1. Lineage (NCBI taxonomy): Eukaryota > Metazoa > Arthropoda > Insecta > Coleoptera > Cerambycidae > Rhamnusium > Rhamnusium bicolor. The sequence continues at coordinate 401,487 of JANEYF010004888.1, read as the reverse complement.
TTATTCGGTTCGCTGATGAATCCTATGGGGTAGTGTGGATTTAGGGGGAATATCAATTCTCTATCCTATAGATTTAAAATTTTATCATTTTGACACGGTTATGCTATAATATTTTTGATTTAAGAATCATCCCTCAGACATCAGTGTGCATCTACAGCGAAATACCAGCTTTACTCATTTGTTAGTATGATCAAACCACAGATTTCCTTGAGTGAGATTAAAATTAAAATTATTGTGCGTAACAGATGTTGAATATACTGAATGTGAGAAGTGAGAAACAAAGGTACTGTCTATAGAAATGGCGTTCTGGACATTCTCTCCACCAATGAACTTTTGCTTACAATAGACACCATTTTTTCTCGCTTTCGCCATTTCAATCGATTTGTAGATTACATGCAAATTAAGCAATTATGAAAGAAATTAATTTAGAAAGAAAACTACCTAAAGAAGACAAACTGAAATTAGGAGTAATGTTAATTTTTAAGAAACTGAAGATGAAAGTACTAAACACGCAAAAGTTAGAAATGACGAAGATTTTTGGACCAAATGAATTTTATAGGGATGGAATCTGTAATGCTTTAAAATTGTTTGAACAGTAAACTGTGAAACATCCACCATATCAGACAATTTTCTTGTATTCAGTATATGATTCATAGCAACGTGGTCGAGAGCCACTGTTTTATTTCTTACAGGATTTTCAGCATTTTTCTTTTTTATTTGTTACAGACCCAGTATGACGAAATTTTACCACTCCAAAAGCTAAGGATGATGGACATGATTATTTTTGTACATTGATTGTTTTCAAAGTGAAGTGAACTTATTTCAACTCTTTCTATTATGGAATGAACCATATTCATACATTTTTTCTTTATTTGGATAGGTCCACCACGTCGAGGTCTACTATTCAACGATTGTAGCTTGGCACTTGGTGCTGCAGGGAGAGAAAAAATATCGCTAATGTGGGACAGAGACGAACCAAACCATTATACAGTGAAAGGGCGGGGCTTAGACCACTGCGCATCCAAACTCAAGTGCCAAGCTGGAATCGTTGCATGTACTATGCGGCGACAAAATTTTGATCCTCAAATTGGCAACGATTCCTTGCGTTAGGTTACATTATGAATATAAAATTACTTCCTCCTTTTATAATTAAGTTAATTTCAAGCATAGTTTTTACAAATTACAGGAAATAAATAGAATTTAGTGAATTATTTTTAGATTTAACGAAAAAAGATGCAAGCATTGTTTCAATTAAACGTCCACCTGATTCCAAGACTAAAGAAGCAAATAAGAAAAAGGGAAAGGTTAAAAAAGCCAAAGGTTAAAAGGTCACCTGTAAAAAAAGCCAAAGTTTAAAGAGCGCAGTGTTAAAGAAGCCAAGGTTAAAAATCGAAAAGGTAAAAAGCGAAGATATAGAGAGCCCAGGGTTAAAGAAGCCAAGGTTAAAAATCGAAAAGGTAAAAAGCGAAGAGATAGAGAGCCCAGGGTTATAGAAACCAAGGTTAAAAATCGAAAAGGTAAAAAGCGAAGAGATAGAGAGCCCAGAGTTAAAGAAGCCAGGGTAAAAAATCGAAAAGGTAAAAAGCGAAGAGATAGAGAGCCCAGGGTTAAAGAAGCCAAGGTTAAAAATCGAAAAGGTAAAAAATAGACGAAAAGGTAAAAATCGAAGAGATAAAGAGTCCAGGGTTAAAGAAGCCAAGGTTAAAAATCGAAAAGGTAAAAATCGAAAAGGTAAAAAATCGAAGAGATAAAGAGTCCAGGGTTAAAGAAGCCAAGGTTAAAAATCGAAAAGGTAAAAAAGCGAAGAGATAGAGTGCCCAGGGTTAAAGAAGCCAAGGTTAAAAATCGAAAAGGTAAAAAGCGAAGAGATAGAGAGCCCAGGGTTAAAGAAGCCAAGGTTAAAAATCGAAAAGATACAAAGCGAAGGGATAAAGAGTCCAGAGTTAAAGAAGCCAGGGTTAAAAATCGAAAAGGTAAAAAGCGAGGGGATAGAGAGCCCAGAGTTAAAGAAGCCAGGGTTAAAAATCGAAAAGGTAAAAAGCGAAGGGATAGAGAGCCCAGGGTTAAAGAAGCCAAGGTTAAAAATCGAAAAGGTAAAAAGCGAAGAGATAGAGAGCCCAGGTTTAAAGAAGCCAAGGTTAAAAATCGAAAAGGTAAAAATCGAAGAGATAGAGAGCCCAGGGTTAAAGAAGCCAAGGTTAAAAATCGAAAAGGTAAAAAGCGAAGAGATAGAGAGCCCAGAGTTAAAGAAGCCAGGGTTAAAAATCGAAAAGGTAAAAAGCGAAGGGATAGAGAGCCCAGAGTTAAAGAAGCCAAGGTAAAAAATCGAAAAGGTAAAAAGCGAAGAGATAGAGATCCCAGGGTTAAAGAAGCCAAGGTTACAAATCGAAAAGGTAAAAAGCGAAGAGATAGAGAGCTCAGAGTTAAAGAAGCCAGGGTTAAAAATCGAAAAGGTAAAAAGCGAAGGGATAGAGAGCCCAGAGTTAAAGAAGCCAAGGTAAAAAATCGAAAAGGTAAAAAGCGAAGAGATAGAGAGCCCAGGGTTAAAGAAGCCAGGGTTAAAAATCGAAAAGGTAAAAAGCGAAGAGATAGAGAGCCCAGGGTTAAAGAAGCCAAGGTTAAAAATCGAAAAGGTAAAAAGCGAAGGGATAGAGAGCCCAGAGTTAAAGAAGCCAGGGTTAAAAATCGAAAAGGTAAAAAGCGAAGGGATAAAGAGTCCAGAGTTAAAGATGCCAAGGTTAAAAATCGAAAAGGTAAAAAGCGAAGAGATAGAGAGCCCAGGGTTAAAGAAGCCAAGGTTAAAAATCGAAAAGGTAAAAAACGAAGGGATAGAGAGCCCAGAGTTAAACAATCCAAGGTTAAAACTCGAAATGGTAAAAAGCGAAGGGATAAAGAGCCAAGGGTTAAAAAGCCAAGAGTTAAGAGGCCGAGGGTTGTTAAAAGGGATTAGAATTATATTGTAAAAGTTTCGAAATATAAACTATAACTGAAACCAATAAACTGTAACAATTATTTTGGTGTAATTTTAGTTACAATGTATTACCTGCTTCAGAAAATTATAACCAGCCAACGTTAAAAAAACAACGTCGAGTCAATGTGGGCTTAGATAGGTTTCTATTAAGTTGCCATACGATATATTATTATTATTACTGCGTTGTTATTTTTCTTACGTCAATACACGAATTAACAACATTTCATTGAAACATTTATTTGTAGTAAAAAAAAAATAATAATAAAAACGTTTTTACAAATACTGGTGCAAGTGTCCATAATCTTATTCCAGAAGCTTCTGTGTCCATTTTTTAACGAAATTAAAAACATTTTGTAGAAGAATGGGATTGTTGTTGTTTCCTGCGATTTTTTCTATAATTCTGACTTGAAGATGGTCAATATTAAGAATAGGAACTTGAAAAAGGTAAAAAAGGCCACTAAAAGCATAAAATAATGTCACATGATCTTAGAGTAAATTTATCATTAAGAGCGCTCTACACCAGGTAACCCAACACACACCTAACTCAATTTTTGCCCGTAAATCTTCTAAATATAAATTTATACCCAAAGACAGAAACTCCTACATTGCCATGCAATAAATATGATAAATATTCATATTTTGAATTATATAATTTAAATATTTTTATAAATAATATGTTCCTGTTTACCAGCACGGAAGAATGACAGATGATATATAAAGGACTAGGGATTTTCGTTTTTGTATTGTAACTAGAGGAAATCATATTTCTAACGTGTAAAAATATTTCGTTTTGTTGTCAAAATATTTTTAATCTCAACATTTTTTCGATTTTAATGCAATTCTTGCTTCTTGAACGTGTTGTGTTTGATTTATAATCTACCTAAAACTTTTATACTAGCGCATTCACATAAGAATGACAGTATAAAATATAAAAAACTATAGGTACTTATTATTGTTATCATATTAGGTTGGAAAGGAGCTTAAATAATAATATCAGATTTTTACTCTAGAAATACATTAAAACCGAGCAAATAAAATATCAGATTTTTGAAAAAATTTCTCTGATATATTTTGCCATTATTTTGGTTAAGTTGCTGTTAATTAACTAGAAGATTATAACTGGTTTTATTTAAACATTTTATTTATGGCTATATTCATATTCTAATTATATAGTTCGTTAACAGTAACTTATCCAGATGATGTAAAGACCGGTCTTAAAGATACAGCTAATTCCCAGTCAAACTACCTATAGGTTGTAATAGACCATCGCGGCAGCGCCTTCAAAACATCAGTTACAAAAGATTTAATAACGTAAAAAACACCTCACATGTTTAATTAACGCTGCCGCCGATGCCGGCCCCGGCAAATCAAATTCATAAGAATCGTTAGAGACACTGGCAATAAGTTGTGCCCAGTAAAAACGATTTTGAGTTTGTCAAACAGTACGTTGCCCTATATAATGCGGCCCATGTACATATGTTTCCGAGATAAAGATATACAAAATACTCTCTATGACTAGGGCTTAGTGACTTTCCGATTAGGCTGGGGCCCACCGATAAAATCTATGACCTACGCTAGTGACCACATGCTAGTCAATAAGCATGCATTTACTGTTTTGTCACCCAGAGGCCAAGGAAAGTTTTTTACCGTCCATTGTAACTGAAGAAAGAGGGGGGGGGGGGGGCAATTTTTGTTTGATTTCCATGTCTAACTTGACCTGATTATGAAAAAAAATTGCAAAGCGACAGGCACACTGAGGAAGCGGCAGGTCGCCCAGCGGCGGCTGGTGGAATATAGGTTATGCCATATCTAACAATTTTGAGATATAACTGACAAGACTAAATACTTGTGGCCCACCCAGTGCCTAACTTTAGATTCGTGCTGGTTCTGCTAATGCTAGGGCTTGAGCCTACAAGTGGATGGACAAGACAATCAATCAATCAAAGCAACTTATTTTAACATTATATTAAACATGTCCTTGTCCATTTGAATGGCCCACGCTCGGTTCCAGTCCGGCATCCACGCGACTGTGCGACGTGGCAGTTGCTAGACTACGCGAGGGTGGGGACTAGTGGATAAAAGCAATTATGAGTGCACTACCAACTTCTTCTGTGCGTAGGCTGCTTATTTGACCTTAAGATAAAATAAATATATAAAGAAAGAAATATGTTTAAAACATTTAAAATTAAAAATACAACATTAAAAAACCGCTGCCAATTACTTGGGGATCAGAACTTCCTCACCGTAGTAAATCTCGACGTGTGGTGGAGTCTATAATAAGTAATTTTTGACGTTTCAAAAAAGGTCACATTTTTTGACGGTTCAAAAAAGTCACATTTTGACGTTTCAAAAAAGTCACATTTTGACGTTTTAAAAAAAGTCACATTTTTTGACGTTTCAAAGAAGTGACATTTTGACGTTTCAAAAAAAGTCACTTTGACGTTTCAAAAAAGTCACATTTTTTGACGTTTCAAAAATTGGGACCGATTTTGCTCATCATCTAACTCAATCTATTCCTTGACCTCTAGAATGTGTGTACCAAATTTGAAAGCTTTATTTCAAAAACTGTAGCTTGTATCACGAACCAGACAGGCAGACGCACAAACAAAAAAATTTATTAGTTTGAGATTTTGTGTATCGTCATAATTCGTCGAGATTCGTCCAGAAATGCAATAAGAACTTTTTTCACGAATACATAACTTCCTGACTTTGAGGGGTGAGGAAGTAATATGTCTTTCCATTGTTGCCAACATCGTAAAAGAAGACACCTTCTATCATTTATTCCGATATGTATGCAGCTCTTAAAATTATTAAATTTGGCAATCAACAAAATTAATGACATCAATAGAACATTAAAGTGAGTAATCTACTGTTTTATTGATTTGATTAATAAGATTTGCACATTTAATTATAGGAGGAAAGAAAAATACCATTAAAAAAATATAATTTCTAATCATACAATAGACCATTAAAATAATCCATAAATTAAATAAAATCATTCATAATAAAATGTAGGTGAAGAGAAGTTATATAAATCTGAGTAAAAATAAATTTAGTCACATAGTTCTCAATTTTCAACATGAAAATAGTAAGTAGTTATTTAATAACAAATAAAACAAATAATAAGTATTGTTAAGTGTTTAGATTTTTATTGTAATTAAAGCTCCAATTATCAATAACATATTTTGCATCATAAACCAATTTGCTGTCAAAACTCTCATTCGTAGTTTAAGAAATAATACAAAAATTAATACATACAAGTAATCATCTGCGTTTACTAGTTCAGTACACTTATACGTTTTTTTAACTTGTTTTTAAGTTGGTTGTGAATTAGATTTCATGGAGGCATGCAGTACGTGATTTACACATATATCAGTTTCAAAATTTTTGTTTACACTTACATAGGCCAGGCGATAGGTCGAAAAAAAAAGCCTCAATAAGGAAATAATTAGTGGAAAGCTGGAAATTGCTTTAATCGCTTTATTTGAACCCAGATATTACTCTCCCAAGTTTTCCCCCTCGAGCGAAGTCGGCGTTGGCCCTTCTGGCCCTAAGAAGGTACCATTTTTCGGTTTTTTGCAAATATCTCCCAAACCATCAACTTTACCAACAAAATACTTATTATAAAAAATAATTTAGAGTAAATTTGCTACAAAAATGTTTTTTACCGTTTGTCTTTAAAGTGAACCGTTACGATGCTACGACCATTCAAATTGGAACCCTTTTTGATTCTTGCGGAAGTCGGCTTTATGACAACAAAACCACCCTGAATGAGTTGCGGTTCCAACTGTTTGCAAAATCTCTAAGCAAACATCGATTTAATCTCGCAAGCCTACCTCCCACCGAATCAGCGGCACGTGAGCACTCTTTAAGAACATACCATCAAGTCCAAACATGGTATGGAAATGATACAAATCCACTGGATTGGGGCTGGAAAAATTCTCAATGTGGTTTGGCTCCCATACTTATGACGAGGGATCCGGCGCCGCAAACGCTTCTAAACACAGTGTCCTGCCAATGTTCGAAAGGATGTAACGCAGCCTGTGGTTGCAGGAAAACGGGCCTCCGATGCTCCGGAATCTGCATGGATTGTATGGGACGGTCATGTACAAATGCTGCCGAGGAAGATGATATGGATGATTGTGACGGAGACATCGATGTTAATCTTGAGCGCCCTGTGCCGTCGGACAAATGTACCGATGCAGACGATGAAAGCGATGACGGAGAAATTGAGGTAGACGATCAAGACTGCCAGCCTTCATCAAAACGGTTGAAAATCGACTAACTTTGACATTTGAACAGTGGATTAGGCCTCCTGGGGACACCACTTACAAAAAAAACGCGCCATTTACTCTACCGCCAGGTGGTGTGGAAAAGAGTGATTTTATGTCAATACTAGTCAATAATAATACTAATCGTAGATACTTTGCCACAGCTGTTTACATTGAAAAGCTGTTATACTTGTAACAAGTTAACAGCTTGTGCACCTGGAATGCTGACAAATATTTATAACATGTAGAAACTTTGATATAGCATATGATTTCGATAACTTTTCCGCAAGAATCAAAAAGGGTTCCACTTTGAATGGTCGTAGCATCGTAACGGTTCACTATAGAGACAAACGGTGAGGAACATTTTTGTAGCAAATTTACTCTAGATTATTTTTTATAATAAGTATTTTGTTGGTAAAGTTGATGGTTTGGGAGATGTTTGCAAAAAACCGAAAAATGGTACCTACTTAGGGCCAGAAGGGCCAACGCTGACTTCGCTCGAGGGGGAAAACTTGGGAGAGTAATATCTGGGTCCAGATAAAGCGATTAAAGCAATTTCCAGCTTTCCACTAATTATTTCCTTATTGCACTACCTGTCGCCTGGCCTATACAGGTTCTTTAGCTTGTTTTTTTGTGATTTGATGATGAAAACATCGTTCTTACTCCAGGAACTAGATTTAAAATTGAGATCGCAAATAACATTTTTGAGAAATGATTTATTCATTAGCTTCAATTACAGCAGGAAGACTATACAGGAAGAATATTAGAGATAAATACAAAATATTTTATTTATGTTCTGTATTTTTTAGGCATTTGCTGTCTTGCTCTGCGTGGTAATCAAAGCCACCCTTGTGGGTACGTACTTAATAATTTCTAAATAGATTGCCAATATTAACGTTATTATATTTTAGTTGGACCTGCTGTTGCTGATCCTCAGGGTACTAGTGATGGTGGTAAAAATGACCGTGAGTTTATACGATACGATAATTTTATAATTATTTAGCTTGCAATCAAAAATAATAGTTTAACTGTTGGTACTCTAATAGGCAACTTTCTACAACTTCGTACTATATTTAGTTGACAAACTCAAATAATTACATATTTGACCAAGTCAAACAGGACGGCAAAGTTTAGAAAGAAACGGAGAAAAGAAAAATTTGAACAGAACATCCATCACCATCAGAACACTCGATATCGAAAAATGTATATATGTGCATGTTTAAAATCAAATAAAATTCACTGAACTGATTCTGCGGTTGGCTCCTTGTGAAACATCATTAAATATTTTAAATATATAAAAAAATTTGCTAATAAAAAACAAACAAAAAGAGAAATTTACGTAAAAAGTTTTATGCCGCATCTTCTCAGGAATGCAATAAGAGATATAAATGTATTAATTATAGGCCTATGATCAGCAATAGAGTTAGTAATAAACTGAATAAACTAGGATGTAGAACAATTTCAGTAAATAAAAATAATTTAGGTAAAATGTTAATTAATAATAAAGACAAAACTTAAAACCTACAAAAAACAGGAGTATATGAGTTAAAATGTAGTGACTGTGATGCTATATACATTGGACAAACTGGACGAAATATAAAAAGCGATTCGAGGAACACAGGAAACCTATTGTAAACAATGTATATAGTACGGGCATGTCAACACATTGTATAGAAAACAGTCATTTTATAGATTTAAATAATGTCAAATTACTCCATTCGGAAAAGAAAGGAAAGAAACTTGATCTATTAGAACAATTAGAAATAAGTAAGGCTGTTAAAAATAAGAAAAATTTAACGAATGAACAACAGACTTTTTACCGGCCACCATATTTTAAATAAAATAATTTAGATTTAAAAAATAAAGTAATATTCAACTTATAAAAACATATTTTACAATAGTTTTATAGTAGGTACCAGATGTGGTTATATATATGCAATGAACACAAATTTTACTATTCAGTATTCCCTGTACTCTTGACAAAGGCCTAAAAAGCCGAAACACGTGTAGAGTTTCTAATAAAATATTTTTGAAACATTAAAAAGCAAATTTTTTCATATATTTAAAATATCAAATAAAATTATTCTTTTTAGACCAACATATTTATTAGAAAGGTAATCATTCGGATTTGTAAAGAAAAGAGAAAGACTGACACAAATAAGCAGTATTTCATTTAAAATTCCCTACATTATTGTATCGGAATTTATCGATCAATTTAATTGTATTTTTAAATACATTCTTCTTATCTGTAGATTTTATGTTATCTGAAAAACAATTAAATGCTGTGGCACATATTTGCCTCAGCACTTTATAGGTGATGTTTACCCTGGAAAAGTAAATGTCAATTATTTTCCGACAGAGTAATTACCTGGTAAAAATTAAATATGAGATAATTTAGACTATAATCGTGGAATAGTCTCGCATAAAGTCGATTAAATTAGAATAATAATGAATATAGTAGTTGCAAATATTTTGTTTATCTTGGTTACCAGCAGCTATAGCTGCTCCAACGCCTGTATCTTCTTTAGTTCATTCTTCAACTTTAGTAACAGCAGGAGTTTATTTATTAATTCGTTTTTCCTCTTTTTTTATTAACTTTAAATATAAAATGTTATTTTAAATTAAATCAACCCATATATATATATACTCAGATATACGTATAGAATTATATATATTATAAATAACTTATTTTAAAATATAATATTTATAAATTGTATATAAATATAATTATTTATCCAAAAGAGCCAAAAAGAGCCGCAGATGAACTCGGTCTCGCATTTGACATCAGGCGAGGAGGCCGGCGAGGTGCTGATGTTGAGTCAGTCACCGAACTTCAGCCAAATCGTCTGAAAGTCCGAATCAGAGCTGCCGAACAGGTAAATCTGTTTCGGCAGCACGTCGATAAACCCCAGCATGGTGTCTTCTATAAGAACATAGAAACACTGGGTATATCGACCAGGCTAACCTTCGCCTTTCTAAGGTCAGCAGGGCTTAAGTCGGAGACCGAGGGATTCATTATGGCCTGCCAAGATGGTGTTATCAACACCTTGGTCTACCGTAGCCGCGTGTGGCGTGTAGAGGTTCCTGATATCAACTGCAGGACCTGCCATCAGGCGCCGGAATCGCTCATGCACTTACTTTCTGCATGCCCCATATATGCGATTTCGGCCTACATCCACCGACATAACGCGGCTTTACGAGTGCTATACTATCATCTAACGCACTCGTACGGGGTAGACCAGACACCAGTGCTGCCTTACGTCCCCAGAGATATTGAGTCCGTTGTCGAGAACGAGAAATGCTGGATTTACTGGAACTACTCGTTCCCGACTGTCAGGCTAATCCAAGCCAACAAGCCTAACATAGTCCTCCTCGACCATCAACTCAAGGTGATGTATGTCATCGAGTTCTCGGCACCTGCGGAGAAAAACATCACCTTGAAGGAGGAGGGGAAACGGACCAAATATCGCGATCTCCGGTACGAGCTCCAAGTGCTGTACCCAGGCTACTCGGTAATAATGGTCGTCCTTATAATCGGTGTACTCGGAGGGATAAAGCCTACGCTGCTCTCGGAACTGAAGAGCCAGCCGAGTGGCTGGCAGGTCAAATGCAGAAGGCGGTCATTCTGGGTTCTCTCCGTCTGCTTAGGGCACACGATTCTGGTATCTACAGTCACTAACCCTGCGGGATGTGGGGAGTGGCTGTAGTTGATGCGCCGGCGCGACTCCCGTGAGGCGTAGGAGGCCACGGGAGGACTGACCGGCATCGGGAAATCGAAAAAAAAAAAATTAATAAGCTGGCCTGAGGCCCCCTTGATCATCTATCAGCACATCCTCCTAACGGAGAGAATCCCGCAAATAATAATAATAATAATAATAATAATAAAACATCTTTATTAAATTAATAATTTTACATTAATTAATTTACTCCCTGGGCGAAGTTTAGCTCTAGGGTTATTCTTACGCTTAACCCAATGTAAATAATTACATAAAAAAATATAAATATAAATATTAGTAATATTAAATTGAAAAGATGAAAAATAGAAAGAAAGAAAGAATAATAAGATCATTCCTTTAAATCGGATCTGACTTGAATCACCTTCATTATTTCGCTAGCAGAATTTAATTCTTCTTCAGCGTTTGAACCTGAATCAAATTTTGCTAGTGAAATAATAAAAGGCATTTTTTTCAAAAGCTGTTAGTCCCATTTTCGGTACCCATTCCTTCCTCACCAAATTTTGATAATGCGCACAACAATTTGTTCATGTCTGAGCAGTATATTGATGCAAGGACACATAAATCTTCAGTCTGCTTCAAAGAAGAAGACTGAGAGTTTATGTGCTTGTTATAATGGTCCTTCGTTCCGTGTTATGTCATTCCAATTGGGTTAAATTGGCAATAGTATGGTGGTAAACGATAGACTTCGTGTCCATGAAGCAGTTCGTCAACTATGCAAGTCTTGTTATAGTTACACCGAAAGGGTTTTATTAACTGGCATAGTTCCTTTTCATTTAAATTTTGATAGTCTTTTTTAGTTCTGTTAGACAGTCATTTCTGTATTTCGCATTTTTTAGAAGCAAATGTTGGTGGCTTTTCAAGTAACATGGAATGATAAGGAGCATTACCTATTACGACCACACATTTATATTTAAGCTGTGTCAATGCAGGAATAAGTTGGTCTTTTATCAATTTCTGAAAAGGTATCCAGTCATGATCTTAGGTAATCCCTGTCTTTATTTTTAGAATCAAAAAAGGAATCACACCTAAATCACCCAAGTTCACACCCCGCATGCAAAATTGTATAATCTAATTTCCAGGAAGTTACTTCGATGACTAGGATGTCGATTAAAAAAATTTTATAAAAACATTAGACAGGTCGTCGATTACCAGTTCAATCTCAGTTGAATGAATGGATAACCTTTTTTATGCACATTTATGAACTATATCATTTATTGCCGACTGGGGGCAATTGAAACACTTGAAGTTTGCAAATTGTATGGACCTAATTATTATTATTATTATTATTTTTTTTAATTATAAACACATTTTATTACTTGTCTAATTTTCACTTTATTTGTTATTTTACAACTAGTTTCATCCTATTCGGACATTTTCAAGTAAACCAAATTATACACATCTTTTACTTTCATTTAAATATAAACTGAACTGAATAGAAGGATGGGTCACTTTATGGTTGATAATATAATTCAAATTTGTACAGATGTTATGTCTTTAAATGTAGGGTTTTTTCAAGATGGTAAATTATATTATGGTGTGATTTTTATTAGCACCAGGTTATCTGAATAAGTTTAATAACGGAGAATTATTTAAATCTAATTGGTCGTTTAATATGTTGTAATTTTTATTCCTATTTAATTTATTAATTACTAGCACTTCTAATAAAATAAGTTTTTTACTTTTCCCACAAATATGTAATATTTTAGGTTGATGGTCGTCAGTTATTGTATGACCAGAATCTGTTAAATGTTTATAAAAGTTGGAATGTTGTTTTTGTGTGAATATGTTCTCTATATCTTACTCCGAACGATCTACCTGTTTGACCTACATATGAGGCGTTACATTCTGGGCAATCTAACCGATATACACCACATTTTTTAGAAATATCAGTTTTTTGTTTTGCATTGAAAAGATATCTGCCTATATTTTTGTTAGAACTAAAAGATGTTTTAATATTAAATTTGGGAAAAGTATTGCTAATCGAATAGGAGAGTTGACCTGAATATGGTAATGAAATGTATGTTTGGACCTTTTTCTCGTTAATAGTGGGATAAAGTTCTTTCAATAGGGACTTATTTTGCTTTTGGTAGATTAGATTGTTGATTATATTTTGAGGGTACCCGTTATTATGTGCTATAAGCCTTATTGTGTCTAATTCTTCTTTTAAATCTGTCTCAGATAGAGGTAAACTGAAGGCTCGGTGTGTCATAGATTGATATGCGGCTAATTTGTGGGAGAGAGGGTTATAGGATTAAAGGGTATAGTAGCGCCTGTAAAAGTTGGTTTGCGGTAAATATTATAGGAAAATGATGTTTTATGTCTTGTTATAGTTAAGTCGAGAAAGTTTATTGATTTATTATCGTTCTCTGTTTCTAAGAGTGAAAGATATATTATTATGTGTGTTATTGATAAAATCGAGGAGTATTTTTAATTGTCTGTCTATCCCTTTAAAACCTATTAGGATGTCATCAACGTACCTGTACCAAAAGGTAATATGTTTTTTTGATATTGGAGAATCCAATATAATTTTTAAGATATCCATGAATATATCGGTAAAAGGCTAAGAGATCCCATTTTTTTTTTGTATAAAGATGTCCTCATTAATTGCAAATAATTTTGATCTAAACACAAGAAGACATTCGAAAGGGGAGATATTAGGAAACATATTCGACACATCAAACGATACTAATTTTATAGAGTTGGGGTCAATATTTAGGCTGTTTAATTTTACTGTTAAGTCTAAGGAGTTATTTATTGTATTTTTGGGCTTAAATTTTGTAATAGATTTAAACTCGTTATTAAGTAATTCAGATAACTTAAGTGTCGGTGCATTTGTGTAGGAAACCACTGGTCTAATGGGTGTATTTTCTTTGTGTAATTTAACTAAGCCATACAACTTTGGGGCTTTACAGTTCATATGTGTATGTTTTCTTTTTTCAAATTCGGAGTGGCAAAAATATTCAAAACTTTGTATTAAGGACTTCGTTTCTTTTGCAAATTTGTTTGTAGGATCTTGGGTTGATTTTTTGTAAATTTTGTTCATCCAGAAATTTCTCAATTTTATTGATATATTCTGTTTCTTGGAGAATAACTGTAGTTTTGCCTTTATCTGCTTTTGTTAAAATGAGTTTATTGTGATGTATTTTTTCTTGGATACTTTTTATTGTGGCTGCATGTGAGGTGCTAGTCGTTTCTATGGATTTGATATTTTACGCTTTGGGATTTCATAATGATATATTTTTTTTTTACCTAATTATTAATTAAACAATTTTTTTTTTAGAAAAACAACCGCCATTAATTCCTGCTGCGATATCAAGACACGATGAAAATTATGATGATGGCCCTGTGAAGTTACCTAGCATGTGAATTTGAACAGACACCAATAAAAAATAAAAATATTTTATTATTATTCTAATTATACACAATAACCTATTTGATTAAACTAAATAAGGTAACCTGCTTGAGTCCATTGAGGCCTCATTAATAATAATAATATGTTTATCTCAACAAAACTATCTACAAATACAAATTTTATCTTATATCCTAAGTTACAGATATATCAATAATAAATGTTGATTGAAAGTACATTTTAAAATAATGGCGATATTTATTAAATTTAAGAAAATATTAATAGTCAACCAAATAATAAACATTTGAAGAACTTGTTAAAACTTTAATAAACAATATAAACAATAGAATTCTACACGAGCAATACAATTTTATTTTAAGGCATATACGATTTAAGTTAATTCGGTATTAAATAATCTTCGAAGACGTATACCAAAGCAGAATCAACTTCCGGAAACATCCTAATTAAAATTCATCTACCTCGACTGATATTGATGGGTTAGGAAAAGTGAAGGGAGTGTAGTTTAGATACTGTGCTTGAAAAATTAGCCCAAGGGAAGCAGTAAAATATTTCAGTGTATTTCTCTAGTGAAATAGAGCCTTTATAGGAAGGATAAATACTCGGATAAACATGATAAAAAAATAGACGACTTAAACATAAAATGTTAAGGATCTATTAAATATTAAGACTTTTCAATGTTTATGGGTTTACCTGTTTTATGACGTAATAAAATAGTTTTTGAACTCTTTCTGAGACTATAGAGTTTATTTATTTTAGATGACCATCATCACAAGTGATTGAATCAGAATATGCAATAAAAATATGTATGGGAGATGCCTTGGATATTCCAATTAATTTTTGTAACGAAACACTTAATTAATTTGATATTTTTTGTGACATTTTAATATTATGCGTTAACATCATCCCAATAAAGTATAATATACAGGTATTAAGCGTCCAATTGTCAAATCAATGTAAAACTTTTTTTTTTTCAAACTGATGTGATGCACACCGTATCTCAAGATATATCCCTAAGGACTCTCACCTTTGTAATCGACACAAAATGGCGAGTTCTAATTTTCTAGTTCATTGTCTATTAAGCTCCAACCTTAATAACGAGAGTTTCGAAAAAAACATTGATTAAGAATGTAGCTGTGAGTTATTGAGAAACATAAATTTAAAGACATTTCTCGAAATTCCTTGGCCTTTAAAAATGAAAGACAAAATTCGAAATTTGTATCGATTCCATCGATCCTTGAATCACCCGCGGTATTGGTAAGATTTTTAAAAGTATAGGTATGACAATGGTTCATTCATTGGGAAATAAACCACAACAAATTTTAGGCAATCTAAAAGACAAAATTGAAACAAATGAAAAGTCAGGGATTTACTAAATTAACTGTAAGGACTATAATCAAAAGTATGTTGGACAAACTAGATAATCAATTCAAACTAGATTCATGAAGCATATGTCTCATCTCAAATATGATAGATCAATTGTCTAGTGTTGCCTAACATCCATTTGACAACAACCATAAAATAGACAGTAGCAATTTGCCCAACATGCATTTTGCGAACTACCATAAAACAGACAGTAGCAATTTAAGAAGGTGCATGGTAGCCGAGTGGGTAAAGCGCTTGGTACCGAATATCCATCCCGAAGCAAGTAGACTCTTTATGCTCTCCAAGTCGCTTTTTTATGTTATGTCCAGTCTGGCCAATGTATATAGCGTCGCAGTCACTACATTTCAGTTCATACACTCCTGTCTTTTGTAGTTTTTCTGTTTTATCCTTATTATTTATTAACATTTTTCCTAGGTTATTTTTATTTACAGATATTGTTTTGCAACCTAATTTACTTAATTTATTGCTGACTTTATCACTAATTCCAGGTCTATAATTAATTAAAAAGTTTGTTGTAAACAACGTATATAGCACCGGCATGTCAACACACTGTATAGAAAACAATCACTTTATAAATATGGATAGTGTAGAATTACTTCATTACGAAAAGAAAAGCAAAAAATTAGACTTACTAGAAATATTAGAAATTAAGAAAGCTTCCAATAAAAAAACGATTACAAATGAACAACAAATATTCGTAGGGCACCACATTTTAGATAAAGTAATTTAACTTTTTTAAAAAATTCCAAATTTTTCAAACCATTTTTATTAGTATAAGTTGCCAGATGTAATATTCAATATATAAGCAAGGAACACAAATTATAATTTAGTACCTCTCATCTGTACTCTTGAAAAGGGCCTAAAAAGCCGAAACACGTGTAGAGTGAAAATACAATTTTGAAACATTTAAAAGCAAATTTTCTTTGTTTATTTAAAATATTAATTTCATATTATCAAAATGAGCCGAATTTCTGCAAAATAAATGAATTGATATTATGAATTAAAATTTAAATGTAGGGTTAGTGAAGTTTTGAATAACAACAAAACTGAAAACATAACATTAGAAGTCAGTTAGTAATGCTTTGATTATATTATTTTCCATACATATTTTTTAAAATGATATGAAATCTAACTTAAAAGAAAGATTGTGTATTTCAGTTACTTTAAAACTCCTTAGCTCGTCTATCGGAATCGCCGCAACCAAACAGTTTTTCTCACTAGCTGTCACTCTTGTCTCTTCACGGATCTAACTGAGCCGGTAGTGAAAGGTCAGATATTTCACGTTAATGGACGATAAGAAATCGTTCCTTTAAATATCTGTACGAAAAGTGTAATATATTTTCGTTTCAGTATTTTAAAAACTTTTATCATTAACCTTGTTATATCAAAAACTTATTTCTACATTATCCGCTTGTTAGGTCTTTTTAGTTTATATACAGGGTGATTCACGTAGCTTGATCGTTAGAAAATTTTTGACTTCCCGAAATCGTATTAATATGAAATTTGGTAGCCGGCCATAAACGACTGCTGCAAGTCTAAATAAAATATTTTCAAAATGAGGCCACTCTCGGAAATACCGGAAATCGACGCCATCTTTGTTTCTTTAAATGGAAGCACCCCATTTTGATTTCATATTTGGATTCTACATTAAATTGTGAGTTCAGTACATTTATTGTCAGCAATTATCTGTCATAATTTTTGACATCACTTTTTTTTGCAAAAAATCAGGGTTGCAGGGGTCCATTAAGAAATTCATACCTCCTGAGCCATTGGAAATAAATAAATGGATTTTCTTTATTCAATTTCTATAGGTTTGACCGATATTTTGCATTATTGCTGACACTTCTGTTATGTTTCTTACGCCTACTGTGATTTTTCAAAGTTGACAAACAAAAAATGTCCAAAATTTCATTTTTTTCAAATGGCAACTACCATTTTTGACACCAGAAATGTGAAACTGAATTTTAGGGCTACTTTTATTAACATTAAAAATGCCTATCTTCAGTCGTTTTTGAGTTATTGGCAGTTTTTGAGAGAAATGTTATTATTTTTTCCTCAACGGTAGTTAGTTGCAGTAGGTTTTGGAAACAAATACCAAATGGCAAACCTAGCCACTGTTGTGTCATTTTTATCTTATTGTTTCAGTTAATTCGTGCAATTTTCATCATAGGGCCGACCATAAAATACGTGACGCTGTTAAGTGTGAGAGGGTCTATCAAAGGGTCACATACTGTCAGATTGAGGAGGAAGGGCTAGATATCATACATCACGTGAATCAAAATAAATTTTTCTCCTTTTTAATTTTTTTCATAAATAAATAAAAATTTTTACCATAACATTAAATTAATGAAAAACTGAATAACCGTTCCTATATTTTTTGAATCACAGC
This sequence comes from Rhamnusium bicolor, assembly GCA_029963845.1. Classification (NCBI taxonomy): domain Eukaryota; kingdom Metazoa; phylum Arthropoda; class Insecta; order Coleoptera; family Cerambycidae; genus Rhamnusium; species Rhamnusium bicolor. The sequence continues at coordinate 383,366 of JANEYF010004888.1, read as the reverse complement.
TTGATACATTGTTTTGCGTATTGATATTAAAATTATTTATCTGTAGGTTTTTACTTCGGTTTTTTTCTGATGTTATAGTTTTATGTTTACTTATTCTTTTTTCATGTAATTATTTCTTAGCATTATATAGATATAGTCACAGAATCAAATACTTTATATTTGTGATATAGTTTAGTGCGTTATTATATTCTTAGACTATTGTTTGTAACATTTTCTGATTCAGCACGTGTACTAAAGGACAGGAGAAAACGCCAGAGGACGTAAACGGAACACATGATGGACTGGAGCGATATAGCAGCCGTTGCTGTCGCCTCTTTGAACATTTAGACTCATTTGCAGGACACTTCAGAATTTCAGCTTTTATTGCTGGCTAAATTTAGTTAGCAACCAAGCACACTTCATTGGATAGATACAAGTATATTAATTCAGTGTTACATTAAGTGCAATTGCGGTACAATAACGTTCCCTTTTCATAACCAGTAATAAACATGATTTTTAACTATGGATCAAAAAATTATGGAAAATCTTCCCCGAAGGCGTCATTAAGTTTCCTTCCAAAAAAGAAAGTTTTTGATAACATATTTTTGTGTAACGTGTTTCTCATAAAAAGCTATGATTTTCCTTTTTACATTCTACGTGTTTTCTTGAGGGCAATTAATAGAATACTGTGGGCACAGGTCTTAAAATTACATCGCAATATCATGTGTTCCACAGGGGTCCAACTTGGGATCGCTATTCTTTTTAAATTTCATAAATGATATAAAAGAAGTAAGCAGTTGTCACCAATTACTTTTTGCAGATGATCTTAAAATTTAAATGAGTGTTTGCAATTAAAAGCACAAATTAATAAAATTTTTATTTGGTGAACCAAAAATTTTTTTAAAACTAAATATTTCCAAATGGAGAATAATGACATTTACTCATAGGTAAAACTCTACACAATTTGATTATATAATATTAACAATATTTCTATAGAACAATGTTCCGAATTTACGGACTTTGGAGTATTATTTGATTGTAATCTCACTTTCCCTGGTCATATTAATTTATTGACAAAATCAGCTTCTAAATTACTTCGTTATTTGTTAGAAAATTCACTGTTATTAATTGGATCCGTACAAAGAAAGTGTTTAATGTGTACGTTTTTTTCAGACAATGGCTTTTATCCCCATCGAGATACAGACAATAGAATGTTATTAGAAATGTTTAACATAAAATCATTAGGCGCTATTTCCTTTATGTATATATAATATACATAATATTGATTGTCCGTTCCTTGTTAACAAGTTTCACTTCCTAGTCCCTCGATTGCACTCTTGTGAAAGTAACTATTTCTACTGCCCTTTTGGTTGCAGTAATCTTATACACAAGTCTCCAATATATAATATTTATAATTTGTTTAACTCTATTTCTAGTATATGTGACATTAATTACGATAGTTTAAAAAGTAAGTATAATTAACTTACATCTTAGAAATATCTCTTATAAGTATACCATGTACATACAATACTCTATTTTATTTTTAGTATCTATTTCATTTCCTATTTTTTGTAGAAACATCTGGACACCCATTTTTTTTAGTGTTTTAATCCATCTTATAAAATATAAAATAATATCTGTCTTTAACGAGGCATTGCCAGGCTTCATTTCGATATGAACAATCTGCCCTCTAACTTTTCGGTATGTTTGTTACTCACCTTGTAAACATAAATAGAAGCATGCATGATTCCTATTTTTATATATACATTTCAAAGATTTGTAAAAGTACATGGCCTAGCAACAGTTACCAGGGAAATGTTTTTCGTCTTTATTGTATCGCATCTCCTGCTTCTTGTTTTGAACTTTAACCTTTTTTTAAATCTCAATAAGTGAAATTAGTAAAGTTTGCCGCCAGAGGAAGAATATTTTAAAAGTTTTCTCTTCCTTATTTTTATAGTTTCCTCATAGTATAATAATTTAAACATTGAGTCTGCGATTTAAGTTAAAAGATTGGTTTAAATTAAATATCGTATTATTACAATTTTATAAAATTTATAATTATTTACATACGCTTTTCAACTAAAGTAATTATGATAATAATTTGACTCAATATTGAATATTATTAGCAGAATCTTTTTTTTGGTCAATTGGTTTTATTAAGAATATTTTCTGTGTTTAAGGACTGTATTTAAAGAAAATTGTTCAAGTAATTTGCTGACGTTTCGGTAATTTTCGTACCATCCTCAGGACACTACAAGACATAAAATTGTGATAAAAGTTACACATATTTTTTCTCTTTTAAAAACACAAATCAAAAAGCTTGTTTATTTGGCATTAAGGAGAAGATATTTTATAGTGTTTTGAGGATGTTAATAAAATTACCGAAATGAAATTAAAGAAACAGTTTTGTTTAAATGAGAACCTCAAACTCGAAAAAATTGTTTCTAAATTGAACATTATCTTTGATAAGCTTATAGTTTTAAAAATGTACAAATAAAAATTTTCAATAATTGAAATTAATATTTAGATTAAGACATTCAGAATAAAATTCGAAGACACACATTATAGTGTGTATAAAGCAGTTGATTGCTTAATCTTTTTCATTGACGTCACATTAACAATTATATTGAAGATAAATTTGTTATACAAAGCTTGAAATACTCATGTAGTTCGCTCATTTAATCGCAATTTTTTTTTTTTAACTGTAATTATTTCAAGAACTTTGAGCCTCGAAAATTGTAACACTTTAATTTTTCCCTTAATACGTTTTTGAGTAAATATTTTGAGTAATATTAATGTTACGTGAATCTATTTCTAGTTGTGTCTTCTTATTTGTTGTAAATAGTCTAGAGTAAATAATACGTAGTTAGGAATTTTCCAATTGCATTCCCTTAATTCCTAGGTATTTAGTAAATCTCTCTGAATTATTAATGCATGGAATTATGAACAAAATTTATAAGTTTACTCAAAAATACAGGGAAAAATTAAAGTGTTACAAAGAGACTTCACAAAGCAGTTCTGTATAGAGATAAGTTAGGCTCAATCGTTTTATTATAGTCTATAAAATATGCGATAGCTTTGTACAGAACTTTCCGAAACACTTTGTATAAGTATTTTTAAATTCCACTACCAATAGCTTCCCGAAACGTAAATTTCAACGTAATCATTTGAATTATAGTCAAATTAGATAGAATTATTGAAATGCTAATCTTTGCAATTTAAACGAATTATTTTAATTTATTAAAATTTTTGACAGTTTAGTTGTAAGCAATAAAAACGTGTTATTACTAATATTTGACTTTGCCAAAGAGTTTATTAAATACCTGATTTTTTTTTTGTTTCGTCTTCTTTCCTCGGGCTACAATAAAAATATTAGAGGTCATATTATGCGGAGAGTATGGCGGCGTCTGGAGTGAAATTGTTTCGATTTGTTGCAAATTTAATGTAGCCGACCGGGGAGATAAGGCCACAAGTAGTAACATGCACTAAGTTGTTTTCCGCCCTCAGGCGTATCTACTCAAGTGCAACTCTAAACGTAAAATTCCTCACACTTCTTTCATTGTTTCTGCTACTGGAGGATGCCAGATGCTGTTTTCCAGTTTTCCAAGTAAAAACAATAATTATTCAATTCACTTTGTGAATACGCCTCCTATTTTTTTAATTTTTTTCTCAGACTTAAAACTTTTAGATGGCATTAAATTAAAATAAATTTAAGATTAAAGAATGAAAGTCTTACAAAATCCATAAATCTATATTTTAATCATATATTAGTTATAAATATACACTGGGCACAGAAAGTCAAAGTATTTCATATTTTCATGAAAGGATTGGCTTAAAAAAATTCGTTAAGGGGGATTGGCAACTCCTTTATTTGCCTTTTGTATAATTTGGTTATGAAAAACCGAGAAAAATAATTTTGGTTTAAAACCTATCACTAATACCTCGTATTCTGGGCTTGCAGCCTAATTATATAACTTTCTGGAGACTGAGGAAAACTGTTAATTAAACTTTTTTAGATATTAATGTTAAAAAACACTGCAATAATTTAAAATTTAGCATATATCGAAAACCCACTACCACAGACACAGTCATTCATTATAATTCACAACAATCGTGGCAAATTAAACTCTCTCTCTTTCATAGTTTGATACATAGACTTACAAATTTTCCCTTAGATGAAGATGATTTTAATAAGGAATTAAATATAATCAAACAAATTGCAAGAAATAATGGGTATAATGAGTCCTTAATAGATAATATGGTTAAAAACACACAGCGAAAAATTATTCAAAAGGAATAAAGGCCGTGGATAGTACTACGAAATTCGATTTTTTAGCGTGTGTACTGAAGTTACTCATTGTGTATTTTTGGTTTACAGGCTAAAACTACGAAACTTTTCGGTCAAATAACTGAGGTTATGTTTATATTTAACGTAATTCTAGTCTATGGGATAAATCTACGCTGGTATTAAAATTACTTTGAAGGATTATAAATATTTCCTTATAATAAAGACAAACATGAAATAACAAATTTCTGTTTTTTGAATAAATAGGTAGGTACTTATTATTTATACAAGGTAACAAAAAAAACACAATGTACTTATATGAAGCATCTCCAGGCAGAGGTTTACGCCATCCTAGCGGTAGCAGGTAGGGCTGAGGTTAGGAATGGGGCGGAACAGATAATATACATCTGCTCCGACAGCCAGGCTGCTCTAAAGGCGGTGTACTCCCCCAGGACGAGATTAGCTCTCGTCCAGGAGTGTGGGGATGCCCTAGAAGAGCTGGCCAGGCATAAATAAGTGAGACTGGTATGGGTCCCGGGACATATGGGAGTTCCAGGCAACGAGAAGGCCGATGAATTGGCTAGACTCGGAGCCGAGGAACCCTGTCACGGGCCTGAGCCTATGTTAGGTATTTCAAAAAGGCAGGTCACAACGGCCCTCAATGAGTGGGCCCACGAGACACTGAGGACGCACTGGAGGACCAACAGGGCCTGCAGGCAAACCCGAGATTTTGTGACGGGGCCGAACAAATCGAGATCGGCCTGGTTGCTGGGACGGAGTCGTAAAACTCTGAATCTCTTAATCGGTCTCCTGACAGGCCACTGCAGACTTAAGAGGCATCTATCATTGATAGGTACCCTACATGTCCAAGATGCAGGAGTGATGAAGAGACATCTTACCACTTCCTGGGATAATGTGAAGCGTTTGGGCGCCTGAGACACAGTATCTTCGGTTCTGAGGCGCTTCTAAGGGAGGAGATGAGCTCCCTCGCAATGAGTGACATCCTGACCTTCATCAGAAGGTCGGAAAGATTCGATGAGGGAGCAAGAGAAGCACATGGCTGAGGGGACAGCTGGGGGTTGGTAAAAAGGGCCCGTCTGTGGCCTACTTGCCAGGCGTCAGCCTCCCCCACCATTACCATTACCATTATCATTACATGAAGCATATTAAATATTTTGGAAAAAGTTACTAAGTACATCCAATATTTTAATTTACTTTGGATCTTTTTCTCTTTAAACCCACAGCCATTACAAGATGATTTTAAGGCCGTCCGCGTTGTCTTATTTGCAAAGGCAATTTAATGTTTTGTAAAATTTTGATTGTATTATTGGGAAGGTCTTGATCGGGAGCATTTTTGGTAGCATTATTTTCATTAGTTTCAGCACTAGTTTCACACTCCACTATGTCATTTAAGTCTGGATCACTTCCAATATCTATTTTTTCATTACCAATAACTACTTTTTCAATCATTTTACTTTCTGTCTATTCATTATTGACTGCATGTTGATTCTTATCCCAATTTTCAACTGGTACATCTAATACATCACAATTTTCAATTGGCACATCCAATACTTCTTCTATTATCATAACGTTTTTATGAGAATTTCACAGTTCTATTAAAAGATCTATTGTTGCATAGTTTTCTCCAAATTTCGATGTACCCATTTCTGACATTATTCCAGCTAGTTGTTGTAACTTAGTCATTGCTCTTGTATATTTTTGTTGTTGTGAAAGAGACGATTTTTTTGATAGATTGGATATTATTAACTCCTTCAACAATACAAACTCTGTCATCAAATTTTGTACAAATTTCATTTTCAGTATCAACATTTTCTTGACCTATAAAAAGATAAGTGCTCAAATTCGTATGTTTTTGAAATCGATAAATTACATCTGATTCATCACACAAATCAGCGCCTTTGAGAAATCGAAACTTCATTATATGTTCACATGGTAGTTGTATATAAATACAGGCACGTCTTATGAGTCACAATGAGTTGATTATTAATAAAGCACTGACTCTCTTCTTCCTTTTCAAATTTAACTGTTTTTGGTTTGATTAGACTTTTATCTATGTATTTATAAGCGAAAGGAGTTGCTAATTTGAAATATTTACTTCGCACGGAATCTCAAGTATTTCAACTGAATTTTTTTTTATCATTTGAGTTGCACGTTGTTTTCGTTCGCTACCAATAGAATTTAACAAAACTAAAAATTCCTTATAAAATCCTTGTAATATGTTTAGTTTTGAACAAACGGACTTAATCTTCTGATTAAATGATTCGTCGTTGACACTCCAAAAGTAACACTCTCTTTTTTTGAAACATTGGATCCATTCATCATTACAGGTATTCCAATTATCATTGAAATATTTAACAACTAGTGGCAAATTTAGTTAAATTAATTCATTATAGTTTTCATTATATTGCTAAATGTTTTTTGAATAAGCAAGTTTCTGCAAAATATTCAATACAGTTTCTCGTTGATCGCTATTAATTTGCATTGAACTGGATGCAATAGTTGTTCGAAATGATTTAGGGTATGAAAAGGCATAATAAGAGTTTTGTGGAATTCTTCAGATAGCGATTTCCACTCCCAAAATCTTTATCCGTAAATATAGTAGAAGTTCTTGTCCATTTTAAAAATATTTAGCATGTAAGAAATTGAAATCGAATTCTCATGTTGACGAATGAAAGTACAAGCGACAAAGCCTTGTCCATTTCCGACAATTCCCATTAATATATACAGAGGCATGCGAAGATTGTTCAGTTTTTTACGTGGCAACAAGAAGTAGTAATTCAGGATAGTTTGATGAGTTTGAAAGTATATGACTTGAAGTGTATCAACTTCGTCAGTCATAATTTCAACGTATGAATTAGGATCTTCTTGTAATATATTTAGGATTTCTTTTAAATCGTTCACCGTTGTTGTACTTCTAATATTGGATATATCGCGTAGCAATATAGGTTTACCAGTTTTGTCTCGGATATATTCTTTTAATAATATCTTGTTACATTTTAGATTTTTTAATTTCAAAATTTCATCCTTTTCTGATTGACCTAATTTCCGTTTTTTAGGTAATAATGGATGCACATTAGACACTATATCATGGTTGTGTGTATTTTCAATTTTGCTCAAAACCAAATTTTGCCCGTTTTCGGAAAGCGTAAATATTAGTTTCATCGGGCATTCTTCTTTAAAAGTACTAAAAAAATTTGTGGTTAACATGCAAATAGTTTTAATTTACCTGTTACAAATAATTATTACCCACCTAGATTTTCGTACCCCTGTTCCTCTAATCTTACATTTTTGGCCGCCTTTATGGCAAGAAAATACGATTCTATAAGTTACCAAATCTTTATTGGCATTTCGATTATTTTTCGGGCAATGCTTCTTCATGTGCTCCAAAGAATTACTGTCTGTCTTATATAGGGAAATAAATAATTCATTTTCAACAATTTCTATGAAATCTTCAAGCTCTTTTAAAGAGGCAAATGTTTTATCTTTTCAAGATGTGTACTTGTCATTTTCACAATTTTCGAAGTACAAGTGCAAGTTCTCTGGATAATACAAAAGTTAATGTACTAGGAACCAAATATGAACAAAACCTCAATTATTTGACAGAAAAGTTGCGTAGTTTTAGCCTGGAAGCTAAAGATACGCCATGAGTGACTTCAGTCCACACACTAAAGAAACGCATTGCGTAGTAGTATCCATAGCCATTTTTTACTGTACCTAACAAATCGACAAAGTACAATTTTATTAATTATATTCTGAAGTATAGTGATAAAATTAATAGAAAATTAAATAATTTAGGTATCTCCACAATAATTGTAAACGAAACAACCTTAGGAAGCATTTTGGTCAACAATAAAGAAAAAATAAGTAAACTTAACAAATCGGGTGTATTGGTCAGAGTGGTAGAAGTATAGCTAATAGAGTAAATGAGCACAACGAATTATTTTTAAATAACAATAAAAATACAGGATTGTCAACTCATTGCATTGAAGATAATCATTTTATTGACACAGAGAATATAAATTTAATTCATACAGAAAGTAAAGGAAATCGATTAAACCTTCTTGAACAACTAGAAATAAAAAATGCCTTAAAAACAATCTTTGTATCACCAATGACCAACTACATTTCATAAACACACCTATAATAGATAAGGTATTAAGAAGTTTAGTTTTATTACCCTGGAAATGCCTGTAATTTAACCTGATCAGGTGTTATTGCATAAATATTAGAATGATCGCCCTCATAGCTTTAGTATTCACCTGTAATGTTCTTGAGAAAGGTCTAACAAGCCGAAATATATATAGAGTGTATTGAAATAAATTTTTGAAACATCTAAAAGCAGTGCTTTTCTTCAAAATAATTATTTTCAAGATGTTTCACAAGGAACCTAAAACATATTCAATCCAGTGTATAAAATACGATTTTGTTAAAATTTTCGCCAAAGCCTATAAATGACTACACTGTACTTATGACAGGCCGTGTGCAAATATTACTAAATTCAATGTTACCAAAAATTTCTCCCAATAAACGTGGTTATAAAAGATTATAATGTAAATGAAAACATTCGTCAGTCAAATTGTGAAGTGAAATAGGTCCATGGCTACCCTACAAGTGTTATCCGTTTTATACTCAATTAATAAATGACTAGATACAAACTAAAATGTAAATAATAGGAATATGTTCAGCATTTTTATTTGGATAATAAATCTATCATTATTTCATTCCGTAATATGAAGCAAACAAACAAGGCTGGTATGGATACTGTGATATATCTTAACTTCTATTGAATATGCAATAAGCTCAACTCTGTGTTTGTATTACTAGAGTTGCCAAATCATAGGTAAAGAATGGAAACGTGCCAAGGGGTTAATTAACTTAACCCGTTTTGGCAGCAGTCACTAGGCAGTAAGGAATTACACCAAGCAAGTTTTTATAGTGTAAGTCATGAAGAATATAACGGGTTATTATAAAGTAAGGGATATATTTCAACTTATTATATATTCTTAACAAATCAAATTAATAACAAAAAGTAAATGGAATCTAGTTGCTTACATAATGGGATTTCTGATGTCAAACACTAGTTACCGCAAATGCTCGATATGACCTCCATTTTGTTGTAAAATTTCCAACCGTTCCTCCAAATTGTATACAGCACTATTCAACATTTCTGGTTGAATTGTACGAATTTGCTCTCTAATACTGTCCTTTAATTCCTCCAGAGTTGTTGGCCGTGTTCTAAACACCAAATTTTTTAAATAACCCCACAACCAGTAATCCGCTGGGTTAATATCAGGCGATCTTGGTGGCCATGAATTTGCAAAATGTTTGCTTATAACACGATCTTGAAAAACCGCAGTTAACAATTCTTTAACTGGTCGGTAAATGTGCGGAGGTGCTCCATCCTGCATAAAAATCATGTTTTCAATTCCTTCGTGCTCGTTTTGCAACTGTGGAATTGCATAATCCCTTAACATTTGCAGGTATCGTTCACCAGTAACCGTTACAGATACGGCCTCCACATTCTGTATTTCCTCGAAAAAGTATGGACCAATGACGAAATTAGCTGTGAAACCGCACCAAACGGTTACTTTTTTGTCATGAAGGCCTTGCTGAACGATTTCATGTGGATTCTCTGTTGACCATAGCCGACAGTTTTGAGTATTAATTCCACCATTAAGAGAGAAATGGGCCACATCTGTCAATAAAATACGGGATAACCATTCGGGTTCAATTTCCATCTGAGCCAATACGTGTAATGAAAAATCGTACTTGAGAGCAAAATCTGCGTCCTTTAATTCAAACAGCAGTTGCAGTTCATAGGGATACATTTTTAGGATTTTCCGTAAAATTTTCCAAAACGTGGTGTATGGCATTTGTAATCGTTTTGATATCGCATTCACACTACTGATTGCTAGCGGGTTAGTATTGGCTACGTTTTTATTTTCTTGAAGAACTTCTGTAACTTGGACATCACTAATCCTAGGTCTTCCTGACCTCGGAAGGTCTTTTACAGACCCAGTTCTTTAAAAGTTGCTAATCAAATTACGATACGCCTTCATTTTGCACGGCCGTGTTCTCAAACCCATTTTTGTACGAAATCTTCGTAATCCAGTAGTGTAATTTTTACCGCCTTCATAATAACATTGCACTAAACCAATTCTTGTTTGCAGATCCATATTGAAATTGTTACAATTTACGTTACGCGAGTTTTATTTTGAGAACAATTCTCTAAATTACGATTATTTGGTTTGACACTTGTATTAATAGTTGTCACGACAACTCTTTTGTTTTCCATAGATACACTAAAATCCAATTATTGAGGCAACTAGATTCTGTTTACTTTCTGCTACTAGCATAATTTCTTAAAACTATATAAGAATTTAAAATAGACCCCTTACTTTATGATAACCCTATATATTTCTTTTGCAAATTACTTAGCACGTAAAGACACTTCTAACGAAAATAATCTTTTAAATAATTCGTAATTAAAAGTTAAATAAAAGTATGTTTTTTTGAGACATGAGTTGATATAATACGTAAAACAAGCAGAAGAGAAGAAAGAGAACTTTAAATAGGAGTCATTATGTAGGTACTAGTTTCACAATTTATTTTTTTAATTTTACCAATTTTAAGAAAACAGTATAAGATATAAGAGTTTCTCATGGCACTGTATAATACATCTGAACAAAAGCTTTCCCTTTGTTACACAGAGATGAAACAGAGATAGAAGTATTTTTGATGCCATCATATGGACAAACAGGTGTATTGAGAAACATCCGGGATATTCTGACTTTATAAAAAAAAATATATTAATTTTATGAAGCATTTTAGAGTACAACTGCTTTCCCTTTATTACACAGAGATGAAACAGAGATAGAAGAACTTTTGATGCCATCATATGGACAAACAGATGTATTGAGAAACATCCGGGATATTCTGACTATAAAAAAAATATATATATTAATTTTACGAAGCATTTTAGAGTACAATTTTATGAGACATTTTTAAAATCACTTTTTTGAATTACTCCGTGCTTGCTGTTAAAATTCACCCTGTATGTTTGCTTACGATTTTCGATAGTAGAGCTTTTATTCACAACACTCAGATAGACGGACAGGTTACATACTCGAATTATGATCATCGGATTACAATCTATCAATTCATGAGACAAGACATTGTTGAATTTTCTTTGAAAACAGTAACAGTTTACTGTATTCAAAAATTAAGTTTAGCTGATCCAGGTCGAGAAAACATAAATAATAATTTTTGTAAAGCTTTGTAATATTTTATACAGAGGAATTGATGACTTCAACAATTACATCTAATGAAAAGATTACTTTAATATAATTATGAATACCTTGTTCTCTAATCTGTTATCTTCAAATTTGTCTCTGGCAGAAATTGTGTTTTATAGCACAAGGAAATTAGTTTGTCGCATAAAATACAAAGATATATTCTATTATTGCTGTAACAACCTATTTTTGGATGGGGGTATTCGTTTTAAGTATGGTAAGAACTGACCCTTTTAATTAAACTTTGTCTTCTCCAATATAGAATTCCCATTTTTCCTGTAATCTATCCCTTCGTTTGGTTCAAATTATTTTAAAGAACCGTTTTCTTCCAAAACATCTGACAATAGGCAACCACTTCAAATTCACTATATTTAAACAATAATAAGGTACGAAATTAATGATTCATGTAATGGATATTCTGATATTCTCGTGTATTCTAAAATGTACCATTTTAATAATTATTATTGATTAAAATCCTAAGAATTTTAAAAAAATGTTCTTCAAGATTTCTAATAAAACTGTAATTTCTCATACTTTGATATATAGACGATCTTCCTCTTTGTTGTACAATTTATAGAAATGATTAATATATTAATTTCATTATTGATAATGTTGATGTCTGACAGGGGTCTATATTAAACCTCTTGTTATTTTCCATACAGTAAACGACTTAAATTTAGTAATCATGTTTTCCGATTTCACTTACGGCGTAACGAACCTGATCAATACTATTTAATAATGAAAAATTAGAAAAAGCTTATAGATATAGATAATTGCAAATGATATATCAATCAACAACGTTTTTGCGTTTACACATATATGAGGATAAATGCTGATAAAATTTGTAGCAAATTCTTTCCTGTTGGTTACTTCGTCAAGCAGTATTGTACCGGATGGGCAACTAAGAATGGACGCCGGCCATATCTCAGAATTTAATCATCGCACAAGTTTAGGGAAAAAATTGTCTTAGGTTAAAAGTGACTCTGAAATATCTCTAGAAAATATTTTTGAGTTTCTAAAATTACTGCTAGAGGGCGTAACAGCCATGACGAAACAGAAAATTAAGGTTTTCTCCGTATTTTGCCCAATTAAGTGGCATCAAAAATATATGCATCGTAATCCTGGGAGAATTTGGAATCTTATTAGTTTTACAATTTTTTTCTATCTCCAAAAAAAAATGGTGGGGGAGATGCAAAAAGAAAATTTAAATGTCGATTACTCCGATTAGACAACGGAATTTAACAAACTTGGTCTTGTTACAAAGGGCTTTTCTTAGTCTATCGAGTGCGCTTTACGGTATTTTCATTTGATTATTACCGTCGCAGCTAGAAAGCGTTATCTGACAGTCAACAAACATCGTGCACTTAAAAAATTTAAATGGAATGGTATATTTATTTTTACAAGTAAAATATACAATTGAACGCTTCAGATGTCAGTGAAAACCGCAACTCAATAACCTTTTTCTAACAGTAGATATTAGCAAACAAAGTTGAAATTATGAATTATTATCAGATCTTGGCGATCAAATTTGCAAAGTACCTGTTGAAAACAAGTTAGTTGTAAAAATGATACAATGAAGAAACAACATAATATGTCAAAAATATTCAACTTGTCATTGTCGCTATTTTCTGTAGTATTTACTTTTCTAATTGAATTTGTTTACGTTTTGGAATTAGTTCTTAAAATTTTAATGATTCTTAGAAATGAAGAAGCATTTGACATGTTAGCGATTTACTTCGAATGCAACTGTTGCTGCCAGAGTCTATGCGTTGCAATACCCTGAAAGACGTCATCGGAGACACGTAGAGGTCGCGCCGAGGAAAATGTTATAAATGTATTAGCATATTATGTGTAATTTAATCCTCATTTAAGTACTAGAGCAATAGCCAGGGACTTGGGAATATGTCGAACCACTGTTCGAAATATTCTGAGAACATAAGTATTTATTTTATAACGAATTAGTTCATCATAATTAGAAACATAGTGGGTTTATGCAAAAAAAATTGTTATAAAGTTTATAAAATTTATATTTTAAAGATAATGATATGTATAGTATAAAGTTTTCTGTTTTACGGCTATGTAATGCTGTTGTATCTCGGGGTTTTCAGCAATTTAGAGCAAGTATAGAAAATACATGACATGCAAAAACAAACATTTTTCATATATTGCACTGAAGAACTTTTACAAAATGTAATAGATTTGTTTGATTTTTTTTAGGTTGCATCTTTATCACATAGTTCTCCATCAAAGTTTAAATGCTCGCGATTTCGATCAGAGACTGGATTATTGTAACTGGCTGTTGCAAATGATAGAGGAAGATCCTGGATTACTTTCACGTATTTTGTGGTCAGATGAGGCTTCATTTAGGAGTGATGGTACTGTAAATCGCCATAATATGCAATATTGGTCTGAGACGAATCCGCGTTGGATGCGAGAGGTCCAATCTCAGGGTCGTTGGTCTATAAATATGTGGTGCGGAATTCTAGGTGGATAAATAATTGGGCCTTTTATTTTCAATGAAACTCTTAATGGAGAACGTTATCTAAATTTGTTAAGAAACGAATTGCCGCTTCTTTTAGAAGACGTAGATCTAGCAACTCGTCGTGATATGTTTTTCCAACACGATGGGTGCCCGGCGCATTTTTCTCTGAACGTTCGAGATTTTTTAGACCAGATATATCCTTACAGGTGGATAGGACGTAGAAGTCTATTTCATTGGCCAGCCAGGTCCCAAGACTTGACTTGCCTAGATTTTTATTTGTGGGGGCGAATAAAAGATCTCGTTTTTGCCACCAGACCCACTATAAGAGACGACATGATTGAGAGAATAAGAAATGCCATTCAAAGTATTTTGATTGTCAAAAAAATTAATTCTTGCATCGAAAATAATGGACAACATTTTGAATATCTAGGGCCCCACTAATTATATTCAAATTCTTTTAAAGTCTTGTAATGTGTTTCTTGCGTTAACTTTATTAATTTAATTTATTAATTACTAATTTTTATATTACATAATATATATTCAACTAAATATTTTTGACATATTGTGTTTTTCCGTCATTGTGTCATTTTCACAGCTATCCTGTTTTCAACAGCTACTTTGCAAATTTCATCGCCAAAATCTAATAATAATTCATAATTTTAACTTTCTTTGCTAATATCTACTGTTAGAAAAAGTTATCGAGTTGCAGTTTTCACTGACATCTGAAGCGTTTAATTCTCTATAAAAATAAACATACCATTGCATTTAAATTTTTTAAGAAAAAGCACGATATTTGTTGACATGTCAGATACTGCCCTTTAGCGGTGACGGTAATAATCAAATGAAAACACCGCAAAGCGCACTCGATAGACTAAGAAAATTCCTTTGTAGCGAGACCAAGTTTGTTAAATTCCGTTAAGTCTAATCAAAGTAATCGACATTTAAAAAAAATTTTTTTTGGCATCTCCCCACCACTTTATTTTTGAAAATAGAAAAAAAATTGTGAAACTAATAAGATTCAAAATTCTCCCAGAATTACAATGCATATATTTTTAATGCCACTTAATTAGACAAAATACGGAGAAAACCCTAATTTTCTGTTTGGTCATGGCTGTTACGCCCCCTAGCGACCATTTTAGAAACTCGAAAATATTTTCCAGCGATTTTTCAGGGTCACTTTACTTAAATAATTTTTTTCCCTAAACTTGTTCATTCTTAGTTGCCCACCCTATACATCTTGATATTTTAAAAATGTTTTATTTCAATTTTCATTCAATTTCTTCCTAAGATACGATTACTAGAGGAAAAGATAGTGAAGGAGCTTTTAAACTATCCAAGAAATGGGTTATATGTATGGTACAAAGTTACGAGATCGTTTCAAACATAGGCGAGGTATGTAGTTTTAAATGAGTAATAGATCATTACTATTTTAAAACCATATCTTCTGGCAAAAACTTTATAAAATATAATTAAATTTGGTGGATATAAAAAAGGAACACGTTTTAAACATTTCTCAGATACTGCATGGGGGCTTTTGTAATTATCAAGTGGAAGTTCTTCTCCTTCATTCTTATATGTAGTCATATTAGAATGCAAGCCTCATTGTTTATTCGTCCTTATAGCCGTGAAAATGGAGCTCAACAGTCTTGACCCCAATTCCATATACTGAATTTAGGTTTAATTTTGTTACAACTATTTTTTCAATAGTGAATTTCCAATGCAGTTTAAATTAAAAATGTGTGTAATTCATTATTAGTAATATAAAATGATTACAATATTTTAGAGTTGCCAGTGTTGTGCTGTTACAATGTGATTTTTCTCTAATAGCAATGGTCCTTTTGCATATTTAACATAACACCAAGCAAACTTCTAACAATTATTTTAAACTTCTAATTGATGATTTCATGTTTAAGTACCCTGCGCTATACTTACAAGAACAAATAAAAAAGTAAGTAAATTTTCTTCAAGATAGTTTGAAATTTGTAAGAATTTTGGAAATTTTAAATGCCATTAAAAAACTTTGATTATTTGAATAATATTCAATAACATTAAACTAATATAAATCATGTACATTTAAGGTGACAGATGTTAACAATAACCGTATAATAAAATGATTTTTTCAATATAAATATACGCGTTAGAAAATCAATTTCAACTAAGGGCGCCTACGACGGTGGCAATGTGTTTGCTTAGTAATTTATAACTTTAAAAGGCCTTACTTAGTATTATTTAGGTAGGTCTTGGCATTAGAGCCTGCATCTCAAGGAAAGCATCCTGGAAAATCTTTCCGGAGATGAGTTGCGCGGAGTTCATATGGGTCACAGCTTTTAGTGCCTCCCAATCCAGCTAGATTGATCACGATGTTAATATATTTTAGTACTATGATATGTAATATTTTATTTATTTTCTTTGGGTAAACTAAAAAATAATGCAACGTTAAAATGTTTGTATAACCTTGGACCTACATCATTCTTTATGTGATATATTAAAAGGTTAATTTGTTTGAGGTTTAATGCTTTTTAGATCTTAGTATTCTTAGTATTCTTTAAAAACGAAGCAGAAACATTGATAACAATGCGTAAATAAAATATAATTTTCTGCAAAATGATGCAATGGTAAAAAAATATTATATGGAGTCATAAAAGAAAAAGATAGTACAAATAAACACAAAATAAACTTATGTATGTTTGATTTTCACAATTTAATTAACTCATGACAATTGTTTTGCTACACAGTGGCTTAATCAGATGGTGAGTACAAGACTAAATTTTTTATTACAAAGTGAGGATACATATTATAAGTATCAACTAACTAATCTAGGGTAATAAAATGGAACAGTAATAAAATAAGGTATAAAATAATTTAGAAAATATTTAATAGTGGTGAACAGTTTAAATCTAGCTGGTCATTTAAAATAGTATTATTATTTTTTAATTTATTGATTTCTAATGTCTCTAATAGTGACAATTTTAATCCTTTATTTTCTGTGTGTAAAATATCAAAATTATTATGAAAAGAATGATTGTCCTCTTGCAAATGGTTGGCATACGTCGAATCTAATTTATTTTTATTAAAACTGCGTTTATGTTCGGACAATCTTTTTCCAAAATTTCTTCCCGTTTGTCCGATGTATACTTTAGGGCATGTACCACATGTAAGCTTATAGACTCCACTTTTTTGTTCTTTTTTTAGTTTTATCTTTATTGTTCTTAATAAATTTTCCTAGAGTGTTGTTAGTTTTAAATGCTATCTTAATATTATGTTTTTTCTTAAGGTCAACTGATATTTTTTCGGTTGGTTGGCCTATATAAGTAAGGGTTTTATATTTTAAATCACTTAATTCACTGATTTCTGGTTTTGGATAAACTGACTCTATTGCTATATTACAATTTTTCTTTTTAAGTAAATTGTTAACCAAAGTTTCTTTAAAACCATTATTCACTGCTACTTGTTTAATAAAATTTAATTCGTTGTTGTAATTATCTTCACTTAAAGAAAATGTGATTAATCTGTTTATCATACTAATACAGGCAGCGTGTTTATTTGTAAAATGGATTTTCATCAAGTAAAGGTCGAATCAATCAAATTAAAAAGATAGTACTCCATGTTAAATGACGGAATTTATAGAAACAACCGTTTTTTAAAATGATACTCTCGTAATGCAATCCAAGTTAAAGAATTTAGAGATTTCAAATCTGGTGAATTTGGTGGACAATGATATGTTGGTACGGATTTTACTTCGTGTCCAGAAATCGCAAAGACATTAAAAAAATCCTTGACTGATGTCAAATAGCGGTTCATTCATCGGGAAATAAACTATAACAACTTTTAGGCAATCCAACAAGACAAAATTGAAACAAACGAAAAGTCGGGGATTTGCGAAATTAGCCATAATGACCGTAATCAAAAGAATGTTGGATAAACTAGTCGATCAATTCAAACTAGATTCAAGGAGCATATGGCTCATCTCAAATATTGTAGAACAGTTACATCTAGTTTTGCCCAACATGCGTTTGAAAACAACCATAAAATAGATGTTAGCAATTTAAGATTAATTAGGAATGTAACAAATAGTAAACAGCTGGATTTATTTGAAAACTTGGAAATCATAAAGTGTAAATAAGTATGAACAGTGACAGACGGCCAGTCTCAAATAGTCCACTCTATTCGTTAGTGCCACATGGTTCACCGAACCGTGACAATAATTTAGGTATAAATAGGACACACTCTTAGCATAAGGTTAGTTTTAATCATCCCTAAATGATGCCAACTTGGTTGTCGAAGCGCACATCAAGTGCAGTATATGGTGTTTTGGTGTTTTGTTGAAATTCACGTCAGTGTTAACTTGAAAAATATATCTTAATCTTTACCTCTATGTGGTATATTTTTCCCATAAAAATTTTTAATAGAACTTATCTCTCTTTAACTTACAGAATTGAATGTGATTAAATTTAAGGGTTTTCCCTCATACTCATATCCACCGTTATTGCACTATATTTTATATTAGTAGAACGGTTTTACAATATTTTCATATAAATTCTTTATAATGCCTAATGCGTTTATCTCATAATATATTGGGATTCACTGAATTCAAAATCTATTATATTTAAATGAAGTGTGTCTTAACATTATGGATTTAATACCTACATAAGTGAATATAAAGTAAAGTTTTAAGGATATTTAATTGAAACAAAATGTGCACAAATTGTGACCAATTTGTGGTGGGGTGAGGTCTACTTATTTTCATATGGAAAATATCTGGTTCAATAATCAGTGCTCTCATCACTCAATCAATAATTGATTTAGTATTTTTTCTAGAAATTTACTCATTGTTCAATATTGGGAACTAAAATCACCACGGCGGCGCACATGGCGCTGCGACTAGACGTGTAACGATCAACCACGAATTTCTCAATATAATCTGGATCTACATTTGATATGGCTCGACCTTGAAAAAATTTCCCCGTATAGGAGGGCGCCATACTGTGGGGAATTTAGTTACATTTCAATTTATTATTGATAAAAATTAGTGATTTTGTGTTGGTCACACTAGGCCTCGATTTATCAATTGTCATCTTTGGACGATTTGTTTACGTGATGTGTAGTGACTGGATTTATTATTAATTGTACTTTTTGCCTGATTTGTCAGTTTTATTAGATTTGTTCTGTATTTATTAGTTTTTGAGTGGCATTCTGTGGTTATTGTTTAGTGTGGAACTTCTCTGTGCGCTTAATTAAAAATACATTGTTTGGTTCTTGGTTACGAAAGTTCCACCAGAAAAAAAAACGAAAAAGATGTAACGTTCATTCGTAAGTTTGGTAGTATTCAAACAACAATAGGTTTCCTTTTAAAGCTGGATAGTTTTGTAATTTTTTATAATAAAACATTTTTAAATCGAGTTGTTTTTCTCTTCTCAAATGTGAAATATTTTTTTTCATCAAATAGTGTTTAACTATTTTGTAATACACGACTGTGATAATAACACAACTTATCTGCTAATTGCCAATAATCAGTAGAAATATCACAAAAGAGTAAAAATAAATTGAAAATAATTCCACAGTTTTTCGAGAACCTGTTGCTTAGCAATAGACACTATTACTGAATGGCAACAAGTTTGAGAAAAGAACCGGAGGATTATATTCTAATTTATTCTCACTCTCGAATGGTATTCGAAAGATTATTTTTTTATGTTTAAATACTAAATATAAATATTGTCTGAACGTTATTTGTGGCATTCTCTAAGTTTTCTTTGTCTTTTTTGGGACTTACATAAAAATTTCTTCGTTATCTAAAAAATATAGTTAGTTACTCAGTATGTTACTGGAAAAATAAACCACTGCGCTTGTGACTTTTTTCCACTGACGCTAAACTAAATCGATTTTGGTTAATTTCTTAAAATTTAAGACAAAACTAGTGACAGATGTGAAAACCAGAGAACACGTCAATGTACAAAAACAAATTACTACAAAATATTCTCAGTAGGATAATATAATTAGATTATTCTCACTATAATAACAATATAATTGTAAAAAATTAAACACTTGATCAAAAATACTGCTGTTATTGGAAAATAAAAACATTAAAAATTAATCATATAAATAGAATAATGTGTATGGTAAACACGATTTAAATATCCGCGGTCTCATAACTAGAGCTGTCCGAGGTGGCTGGAGTACAGCCACGGTCTTGCGATGGCGTCACATGTGCCGATTTAGAAGTGATTTACGCTGCAGTCTTATTTGAAAGGTTAATGCGTGAGGTTGTACCTATAAATTATACATAATGTTAAACGCGCCAAAGGGTAAAAAACGACCGTACGCGGACACAGTGAATAAATTTATCGGTGAATTTCTGGATTTATTCTATGACGGATGTAAAATAATTTGTAAAGTTTGTAATCAAGACTTAATGTGCTGGCACAAAACAGATTGTCGTCGTCATCAACACCGTGCACCATCAAAATAAAAAAAATGGCATACCTTTGACAACTCAGTTTATGTTTGATGTATTGTTAATGTTAATAGCCTGTAATATTCCGCTACACATACTGGATAAACAACCATTTCGGAAGTTTTGGAATAAATACAATCCCCAGGTGAACTTACCAAGTCGTACATCGTTACGTAGATATATTCCAGCTGTTCGTGAAGACATTGTAAATAGGATTAAATGTGGATTAAAAAATACACGGCTCTGGTTATGTATTGACGAGACGACAGATTGTAAAAAAAAATTCTATTTTAAATATTATAGTACGTGTACTGGGCCCTCTTAAACTAACATTTCCACTTTTACTAGCTAGTAAAAGACTAACTTCGTGTACTGGCGAAATAATTACGGGGTGTTGGAGACATTCGAAAAATTTGAACTTTCAACAAGTCAAGTATTGATGTTTGTGACTGATAGTGCTGCGACAATGCGCATGGTAGGCCGTTCTTTTCAAAGAGACAATTTTAGGTTTTTACATGTTACGTGTAAAGTGCATGCGTTACATCTTGTGGCAGAAACGATTCGAAAATGTTTTCCAGAGGTAGATGCATTAATAGCAAATACAAAAAAAAGTTTTTCTCAAATCTCCTAAACGGCTTCGAGCATTTCACAGACAGTGTCCTGGTATCCCTGAACCACCAGAGCCGATTCTTACACGTTGGAGAACGTGGTTGAAAGCGGCTTTTTATTATGCTGAATATTTTCAACAAATAAAAGCTGTGATACTACAGTTCAACCCTAACGAGGCTGCAGCTATTAGGGAAAACAAGACAAGCTTTCAAGACGTTTCCATTGAAACAGATTTAAAAATTATTAATAACAATTATAGAGGACTACACGACGCAATAGTAAAATTGCAAAATAGTTCGTTGTCGTTAGTGGAATCGCTGCAAATAGTGGACGACGTAAATACACAGCTACAGGCTATAAATGACGCAAAAAATAATCGCGTTAGTGAAAAATTCGAGAGTGTATTACAGAAAGATCCTGATTTTAGCAAATTAAGACAAATTTGTGATGGTGCATCTACAACTTCGTTAAGTGAGTTCACAGATTGTTTTACTTATGCCTGTATTACATCCGTAGATGTCGAATGGTCATTTTCAAAATGCAAAACATATTTTTTCACCAAAGCGAACATCGCTGACGGAGACAGCTGTAGAAATATACCTGATACTATTATACTACAGATCTTCCCCACTTTGTGATGACGACAACCAAACTATTTCATAAATCTGCTTAAAAGGGTGAGTTTTATACAAATTTTTATAAAATGTAACATTATTGTTAAAATTTATTTCCATTTACTGTACTTATTCAAGTATTATGATATGATGTAAACATATGAGTCATATGACGGCTCTGTCGGCCAGGTGACCTCGGACAGCTCTACTCATAACCTGTTCACTGTATGGCAGCTTACGTGTAGGATTAGTATAGAATCAGAAATCTAGATTATATTAAGAAATTCGTGCGATCAGCTGATTCTTGGTTTGTTTACATTCATTTTATTTCCTTTTTTGGGTTTTTTGTTAGGTAGAAACATACATATTATTACATTAATCGAAAGTATTTTTTGCTAATTTGTAGGTGGACCTAACGTAAAAATTTCATCCTACTATTACCTTTTGTAATCCTCTGGCTTGAAATAGACACGGATTACCGAAGTTAATGCTTTTCCCATCAATATTCCTCTATTTTATCTACGATATCATAGCTATTGGTAATATAAACAAATCCTGTTTCTTTCTTGGGAAAATAGTAAAAGTGGATTGTTCTATTCACATATTTCAATTGAACACACAATTATTCGTATTATGCCCTGTTTTCTTCGGCATATTGTAGAATAAACGTTGATGAAACTAATGTAAAAACAAACATTATTTGTTTGGTCAATGTGAGGTTTTTCGTTACCAGGGAGCGACGCGCGACGCGAGGACTTAAATATCCAATACAAAGATTTGTTTAACCTCACTTAAAAACAAATTAGTCATAAAAAAAAGTAAATATTATGTGTATTAATTATAATATTTCCTAATCTTAAATATTAAAATAAAATTAATATAAACACGGCGGAAAATAATTCAGTTTCAGGTGCACGTAAAACCAAGTCCTTCAAATTTAAATATGTTTACATATTTTCAATTTATATTTAGCTAAGACCAAACCTCATCATAAAATCACGTTCCTGTAGAAACGTAAATTATTAAAAGAAAAATGACTGCCGCTTGTTTTATGCTATTGCACATTTTTAAATAATTTGTTTAAAATTATAAGGAATATAGGATTTGGGTGAACGTAATTAGATACAGGACGATTTTGAAAGAGAGCATAATTTTTACAGGAAATCTATTTGTCAAATTCAACTAAAATTTCCTCATTCATTTAAAACTTTTCAATTGAAAAGATGTCCTAGTATTAACCATTTTTGAGGAAGAAAAAGTGAATTACAGGTACCTAGGTAATCAATCCAAAGCAATAATAATGATTAAATTAGTTTAAAATATTTAATAAGCTGGTGTCAAATTTCAATTTGACAAGATTTTTGCAATAGTATTGGGAATTTAAGCTTCACAAGTCGCGCTGTGGTGGCTGAAAATCGTACTTTGACGAAACAAGCAATGCTCTTTATTTACATTCTATTTTATCCCATTTGCATAGTTTGGTTTTCAGGGTTCTATCACTGTCTTTTTATTTAGTCAACTTTTATTTTACAATATGCCGAAGAAATCAGTGCATAGTATGAGTTGTACAATTGTCACAAAAGGAAAACTGAAGATAGGACAATCCACTTTTACTGTTTTCGCAAGGAAGACATTTTTAAGTTAGTTATTCCAACAAATCAGCAACCAATAGTGCATAATACGAGTAGGTTAAACTTATTAAATTTATTTACCAACTCTCAATTAATGTAATAATATTTCTTTTTTCTGTCTAACAATAAGAAAGAATCCACAAAAGTAAGCAAAACGAATGTAAGTAGTTCCAAATTTTTTTCGAGAATTTCATTATTGACATACGGATACGATCCCTTTCAGTGTTTATAGTGTCAAACTTCACAAATGTAGACGAAAGTATTGACATGCAAATTTTTTAGTAAACTCTAACAACACAAATGATACAACACATAATACATAAAGCAAAAGATGAGTTTAAACATTAACAACTTTAAACACGAAAACATCAATTTTTATTTTTAGTTATTAAAGTAGTTCAATATAACGACCTTCCAACCAGAATATTTGTAACTGTTTTCTAAAATTGTCATACATGCTATTTAGGATATCTGGGAAGTTTTGAACTTCATCAGAAGCATTCAAAATTCTTTCTCTTAAAACTTCTATGATAAAGACAGGTGTCGAGTAAGCAACATTTATGATGTAAAAATCCAATGGATTCAAATCGGGGAATCGAGAGGATATTTAATTGGAGCTTCTGGTCCCCTTCCAATCCAACGTTAACTGAAACCATTCTCGAATCTGAAAAATAAAATGAGGGTGTGCGCCACCCTGCATAAATCACAGCATTCAGCGTAATCCAAGAATTAAAGCGTTCATAAGTGGATTCAACTTCATAAACAGGTTAGTCTGCTAAGAATATGATTACGAGCATTTTAATCTAAAGCAATGTTGATTAATTTATAAAATAATAATCTTGGCTCCATAATGGATCTTTCCGGTAGTATCCTCACTCGCCCGATTTATCAATTTTGGATTATTTTATTTGGGGAACTATTACGAGAACCCATTAACAACTATTGAAGATTGTATGCAGAGAGTATGAAACGCATTTCAAAACTTATCACAGGATTCAATTAGAAGAGCTATCCATGAAGAACTAATCCGAAGGTGCGAAAAAAGTGTGGGGTTCGAGGGCGGAATTTGAACAATTATTAAAATGGAATCATGTTTTTAGTTGATTTTATCTTAGCTATTTTAGTTTGTGCAAAATGTCTTCAATCCAATTAATAGACACGTTCAGTGTTATTTTCCGCTTTTGTGGATATTTATTAACAAATGTACTACAAGTTCTTGATATTACTTTATCACATTCTCCATAAATAATAAACAAATTCAAAAAGTCCTCGTGGGTGTAATTTAAACGCGGTGGCATTTTTGACGTAAGAGAATGACTGACATTACTGATTGTTTCTAATCATGGCTAATTTGATAAAATTTTTACTAAAAATTCTTGAATTTCTAAGAAAATAGCAAACATTTCAAAAAGTTGTAATTTAAACCCCCACAAAGCTGATATCAGAAAAAAGGGAATTTAATTATACATAACTTGATGTAAAAAAATACAGGGTGATCCATTTGACTTAAGCAAGTTTTCGCGGTTTGAAATTTACAAAATGTAACGTCAAATAACCTCACTTGGTATATAATTATTGAATTTCTTTAAACTGTAGAGCATAGCTCATCTTATGGTCTTTTAGCGTGCCAAAGAGCAAATGAGTATCTTTACACGAAGAAAGTTATAAAGGATATTGTAAACCATTACACCTGTAAAAATTTTTTAAATGTCAAATATCTCTAAAACGGCTGGGTTTAGGCACAGGATAACTCACATGTTATTGACTCAGAATTTTATGCTCTTTTCGAAAACCCTAAAATATATAGGGTGTTCCATTTAAAATACGCAAGTTGGTATCTACTTCCAGTATAACCGGAAGCGCTAGATGCTTGTAATTATTTTAGTTGGATTGCCCACTATGCCCTTAGTAACTTCCTAAATTTTTAAAATTTTCTTGTTCGTACTTTTCTCTATATCGATCGATGTGATTCCTGGTGAGACACCCTGTATAGAGAATTCATTTTGATAGATAAGTATTTATGTAAATTTATAATATATCTTTTAGAAACAACGGATATACGTAAATGTTGTTTTACTGTTACCTTCAAAACATCATTGTTAGTACCATTGGAAATAAACTTTCTCAACAAAAAAATTTAGCTTGTTAACATATCAGTATAAACGGTTATTCAATTGTTTTTGAACGGTTTCTTTTTTTCAGTATATCTATACCGGTATCACATTATGTTTTAACAGTGGAAATTATATATCAATGGCCATGAAGATGATACAATAATGGTGCCTAAATGTCTCTTATCAAGATATTACTTCTACAGACACTAATAAATAGCAATATTTAAACTTTTCCTTCTGAATCTTGTGGAAGGTGACCTAAATTTGTAATGATGCTTCCGATTAGCCACGTGTTCATTATAGTGTGCAATGTATTTAACTAATTGTAATAAGTTTAATTTAAATAGACAACCTAACTCATACCGAGGTAAGAAAATGCACGCAAATGCAACTAAATGTTGAATTAGAGAATATAAGCTGCATATAAATTTGATTAATGCTAGAGATATTTTACTACTTTACTACATTGGTTATTCCAAGTTCGTGGTGTGTATGTAAATTACAGTGAACTAAAAAATGTAGATTAGTTTTACTAACACTGATCTGTCTGTTACTGTGATATATGGAATCGTCTCAAAAAGTTTTGTTCAAAAAATTAATTTTTAATAAATGTTATAGTCGTATAATACTGACTTGAATAAAAAATACACCCTCATGATTTCGTTGATCAATTTTATTGAAATTCTCAGCAAAGTTGTCCCCCAATGTGACACTAAAATGATTAAAATTTCAACATTGCGAGATGCGGCATAAAAAGGTTATTTAGTAATGAGTAGGTTCACCGCGATTTCGAATGCGGTACGAATACGAATGTTAGGTACGCTGTCAATAATGATCAATATCGGCTTGCGATATCTCATCTTTAACCTCCTAGACAAGAAGTCGAAGGTGGCTCAAATATATTCGAGGATGGGGGTAAATGTCCCACTCATCTACCAATCATAACCCACACATGTTTTATCGGAGACAGTGACACTTTGTAATTTCCAAACATTCAAATGCATCCAGCTGTCTATTATTTGTTGCATGCTTAATCAATCTTAAATCTATTTTGTGGTAGTTCTCAAACGCATGTTGGGCAAAACTAGACTTATCTGCTCTAGCATATTTGAGATGAGCTATATGTTCCTTGAATCTAGTTTGAATTGATCGTCTAGTAAGTCCAATATACTTTTACAGTCTTTACAGCTGTCTTTTCGTTGGCTTCATTTTCATCTTCTGAATTGCCTAAAAATTGTTGTGGTTTATTTCCCGATGAATTGTCACTATCGTACCTATATCTTTAAATCTCATACCAGTACCACGGGTCAATCAAGGAACGCAGAAGATTTTTTTTGAAATGGAAACGTTTTAAATCGTTGTAGTGGTACCCCTAGCATTAGAAACGACCGTTAATATCGGTCCGGGTTCACTACCTGAGCGAGGAAATTACTTATTGTGCGACCGTGCAGCGCGTCACTTCGGCAGCTCGCAACGCTTCAAAAATCGATAAATTTTGTCTGCAGCGTAAAAATTCTCAAAGTGCAGTTTTCTGTGTCATAAAAATGGATTCTGCATCAGAAAGTAAGTACAATTAAAATATCTCAGTATCAGATCAGTTTATTTATATGGTAATTAGTAAATAATTATCGAAGTGGAGTGCATTTTTGTACCTGCAACGATTCATAAACTCCACAAAAAAAGCCATAAGTTACGCGGTTGGTGATGATTGGTCTTGAAACTTATTGGAATGTGTTCAATGAATATTTTTTCGAAAGTGTATAAAAAATTAGCTGCATCTTTTTGCATCTTTGCGATATATTGACCAAATTGTGCGCGAATGCACGGATGCATGCACATACGTGCACCATAAAGTGGGCTCCTTTTGAATGCGTTCTCATGAAATGAGAACGTCATACGTTCTCAACTCATGCGTTCAAAGTCATTACACATTTTTATTCCATTCCCAAGATCCTAATTTTCCCGAAACAAATGAAACACATGAATTTGCTTCAATTCAATAATAATTTTTGAACTATGTATATATTTTTGACCGTAATTTTTTTGAAATTCTATATGGGATTCTTCATCAGCGACCCAAAAAAACTGTATACAATGTTTTGTAAAAATGCAGCGATAATTGGCGATTTTTGGTATGTTTTGGTGGGATTTCATGGCAGCCATTTTGTTTTTTCAAAATTCAACTTCGGATTCTTGATCAGCGTCACAAAAAATCCCTGTATACACAACTTCAGTAAAATAGCTCAATGCCTTTATATTTTGGCCAGCTTTTCGGCGTTTCCGTCTACTGTGGAACGTATGGAATTGATCTAAATTTCGAATTATCTCTTTCATTTTGAAAGTATCTCAAAGTGTCTCTTTAAATTTATGTCTCCTAATAAGTTTATCAATTAAACTTATAGAATATCTATTACTTTCAAAATTTTAGCTTATTTTCACTATTTCTTAATATTGATACATCAAAATTGGTAGCTTTCCACAGTTTTCAATTCCATATGTGACGCTGTGATGCTAAACGAATGTTTAATTTAGAAACAAAGTTGTCAATATTAGTGACTTTTGTATCAAACATTGCAAAAATATTATCTATATACCAAATCCAAACCCTGGGAAAATACTCGAATTCTTTTTTTTGCATCTGTTCAGAAGCTGTTCATGAAGAGACTGATAATAATTGGCAAGAAAGAGTTACCCAATGCTGTACCTTTATGATATTTGATGAAATTATCATTGAATCGAGAGCGATTTTGTTTCATGCAATGAATCGAATGGATCCTCAAGGTAGTCCAAGTTCTGTGATATAGGAACACTTGGAAACAATGACGTTAAAAGATTACAAAATTTCACTTTCTTGCAACTGGGCATTTTTCACCGTATTAATGTAATTATTGGAATTAACCACAGAAAAACTAGGTCGTGCAATGGGACACTTTCGAAATCCTCTATTAACTATTTTGATAAGTGGTAAATCGGCGATCCAATTGATGAAACAATATGACGTACCGACTTTCCTGGGTTATGTGCAAGCAGTACAATTTATATATCCTTGGATTAGATATATATTACCTCCTATTGAAAGCTGGGGTAATAAGGTTGTTACAGGATTTATGTACGTCTCTTACTTCAGTAATCATTTTTGGTGATGGATTTCTAGAAAGTTTCTTGTAAGGACCATTACTAATCAGGTTGTCAACCGTTGATAATAATCCTCGTTATCTAAAACAACAACCTTATTAACCTTATTATCTTTTAAGTAAAAACAGTCTCTTTCACGCAACTGTTTGATAGATTTTCTATCTTCTGTGGATTTTGACTTTCTATTTATTTTAGTGCAATATTTGTTGAGATTTAAGTTCTGCAGGATTCTCTGTCAATTTTTTAAATTAATCAGGAATTGTACTTTCAACAACTGTAACAATCTCTTGCCTTCAGAGGCACGTAATGCAATATAATTCCTTGTTAAGGAGATCAATTTCTCCTTTATCAAACGACTTTTAGAGGAACACATTTTTTTGAAGTACTATGGTAACATCATTTTTACATTTTGTGTACCGAAATCGACGTAATCTAAGTTTTTTCAATAACTTTGTAATAACGTAGTAAACGAATTTATCCAATAATTTTTTTACACACTGTATATTATGAAAATGATAGAAGAATTATTAGAGAAAAATATTCGTTTCAATTGAGGTCTCCACACAAAATTTCTAACTGTTAACCTCCTAAGGATATAAACTTAGGAAACGATTAAAAGCAATATCCCCTTTGATCGGTTGTACTGGCAACAGACGAACAACCGAAAGTAGATTGATGATGAAATATATAAAATAAAATTTGATGGTTGTTGGACGAACCTCATCGTTAAAATGAAAGGGTCAATAAAACATTTTCAGGGATATATGCCAAACAACTTGCCCTTGGGCCAAATGACCCAAAACTGTCCCTTTTCAAACTACTGGACCCATCTTCATAAACGTACTTTTTAAAATCACAAAACTTATGTTCCAAATAAACTCTAAAAGTTTTTTCATGACGGTCTTTTCAATATAACATTTGATAATTCATCTTAACCCTAGTTACGAGATTGTGACAAAAAGAAAATGACCTACTTGTTCTCTTAATCTTGGATGTAATATTTTAAGTTATATTTCCTGGATATGTGTTAAAATTATTGACTTGATTTAAGTAATGTTGAAAATATCACATTAATTATTTAATTGTCAGAGATAAACGATGGAAGAGAAATGAATGTTTTCAATTATTAAGTAAAGGAAAATGACTAAAATGAATGTTTCACCATGATAACTTTTTTAATTCAATCTTATAAAAAATATTAACTAATTGTTTATTTTTTTCTGCGACCATTTAGGAAGTTGGTCAATTCTTGAATGAAAAATAAATATTTACTGGTCTAGCCCGGTAAAGTGATACGAGGGATCAGTAAAGTCTTTACCGGTCTCTTTTATCACTTTTGGTTTATGAAACAGTACATTTCCATAGAGTGTTGAAATTGAACTCAGTCCAATAACGTTCAACGTTTTCATGAACAGTAGCTAAAATGATTTGAAATCCCGTTTTGAAATTTTTATATTTGCTAGCTGTTAACTGTCATCTCGGGGCACGTGACATTTATCAGCTGCTGTTTGCTGGAAACTGTAATTTATCACTACATATTTTTATTTTAAATAAATTGGAATTTATTGTTTATAAAACAAACTTCATTTTAGACAGTGCGCATGTCTAGATTCAATACGATACCCATTTTCATGTACTTAAATCCCAATACGATCCCAGAAAGAGCCGAATCGAACTTGTGACTCATATCGAACTCGACACCTGTTTTCTTGCAGTTTTCAATTCAGGAATCGTATTCAATTCGATTTGAATACTCCATGAAAGCGTACTAATTATCTGATAACAATTAAAAATGATTAATCCAATCGTCTTTAAAAGTAAGCGTCTGACATCTGTCAGTTGAATTTATGTATTTTGTTAAAATTAAAAGATTTTTTGAGATTAGCAAGAATGGTTACAGAAAAATATTGTGCCCAACACCGGAAAAGTATCTTTATTGGGCTCATTGGCTTTTAGAGTTCGCTAGGGCTCGCCCTAAAAATTACTAGCTCTCCCATTAAAAATCATTTTCCGGTCTTGTTACGTCAGTAACTATTAAAATAATATTAAGTAGTTTCCATTCGGAAGTATAATACGCTTTACAGTTCGTTTATGTAGTTTTATATATTAGAAACCTATAGTTAGTATAATATTATTTAGCGCAAGCGGAAAAGGAGGAAATTTTTTCCATGAAATTAGTACACGAGAAAACCATTCAACAATTTTGAAATAATGGCGAATGCGCTGGTAAAAATTGCTTCGCGTATTTTAATATTGAAGTATCTTTAATTTCTGCCACTTTTTATAACGACAACTTAAACAAATACATAATAATTGTTGACACAAGTGAATAAATATATATTTTATCCACGATTATCACACGACGCGTTTAGTCAAGTATGCTGATTTCCACGAGTGAATATAATTTTATAGCTGTCAAGTAATTCCTAAAGACATGTATTTATATTATTGTCCAAAAATTGATAGTATTCTTAAAGGAAAGAATATTTAAAAACCGAAAATTTTCGTCCATAGTGAGAAAAATACAAATGGTATCCTGGAATATCTACAACGTAATCAGGTTATATTTTTGGTTAACTATGTTTTTAATATGGGAATAATATCAAATGTTTCATATTTGACCAATGTGACTTTTTCAAACGTCAAAAATTACTATTTCAAAAAAAATATATTAGTGACATTCCACCAATGTAACTTTTTCGAAACGTCAAAAAATGTGACTTTTTTTGAAACGTCAAAGTGACTTTTCTGAAACGTCAAAATGTGACTTTTTTGAAACGTCAAAAATTACTTTTATTATAAACTCCACCACACGTCTAGTTTTACTACGGTGAGGAAGTTCTGATCCCCAAATAATTGGCAGCGGTTTTTTTGCGTTATTATATTTTCGTTTAATTCCATAAATTACATGTTATTTATAAAATAAAACATAATTCTTGCTAAGATTTTATATAAAAAGTATAAAATAAAAAAGAAGAAAAAAAGTAATTCACGTACTGATAAAAGTTTTTATATTATTATTGGAAATAAATTCATATTAATCTAAAAAAAATTGTACCGTAGTGATATAGTGGTCATGTTAATTTGTCATCAATGTCATCATTATTCATTCATTGTCTTTAACCGTCATTTCAAATTATTTTCCGGCACATATATCTCTCCGCTTTGTGTGGAAATAGCATTATTTCATATTTATTTATGGCTTATTTAAACATTTTTTGGTTCTTCTTGATTAAATCTTCCTGTATTACGATTTTTTTTTTAACTTCTTATTACCTATTTCGTAACAGATTTCTGGTCTGAGAATAAAATAACTTTACGAAAATACATCTAGTATATTTATTTCCTTCATTGTTTATGGTCATTTCCAATTTCATTAACATTTGTTTCTAAGCCCAATGTCTGCTTAAACAGTGTTACATAATAACAATTTTTCCATTGTGATTTCCGTTACTTCCACAAATAATAAGATAGTTAATTTATTTCGCAGATCAATTTTATTAATCCTGTAATCTACTTGTTCAATTTTTTCTATATTTTTTTCGATTCGCATAAGGTTTTCCAGAGTTTTTTTGTAGGTTATCAAATTTTTGACTTTGGACTTTGTTGCTTACAAACTTTTTTTATAAAGTATTCGGACAAAATCTCCGATGTATCTAATTTCTTTGGTGGAGGCATTTTAATGATATGATAGAGCTATATAAACGTTCTTACCAAATTGTGCAGTTTTCACCAAAAAGAATACGCATGAAACATCGATCTTCTTCAGTTTTCTTCTTAAGGATATTTACTGTAGATTTTCTTTTAATTATTTGGAATTTCATACCGACTTACTCTGATTTCATCTCTATTCGATTATATATCCCTAACAGGGATATTATTAGCTACAAACCAAATAGAAATAGAGCAAGTTTTACCTTGGACACGAAATGTGGAAGCAAAAGGCTTTATGCTAAGTATATCAGAATCACATTTAACCAAAACTTCACAACAATTAAAATAGCGGTTCTTGAAAATGCTTATTTTTCAGATTTTATTCATATTTAGAATTTATGGAACTAGTGAATGCGGTATGGGGGCGGGAATTATAAGTTTTGAAATAGTCACTAAATTAGTTTTCTAGTTTATAACTATTTACATTGTATTATGTCATAATATATTTTGGTATAACAATAAATCTTGCATTAAAATTTGGTAGGATATTCAATAAAATCAATTACTTTACCACCTTTTTTAGTCTGGTGATATATTAATTATCCGTGATACCTATGTTTTCCCATATGTCCCAAATTTTAAAATTTAATAGCTGTAATGCCTACTATTGACCTGGACTGAGATGAGCAAGGTTACTCCTGGAAACAGGATAGAATTTCTGGATTCTGACAGACATATAATTTCAATTCAAACTGAAGGGGAAAATTTATTTGGTAATAAATCAAATTACATGAAAATTTTATTTGTAAATAATACGTAATTTCTATAATTATTTGCTTAGTAACTATTTACAACGAAAGAATTTGTTTTTTTTTTATTATAGAAATTGTAAAGCTTAATTAAAAAAACAATAACTGGTGCCTATTTCAAGGTTATGTAATAATGATATAGCTAAATAAACCACAGATTTTTGTACAAACTGAGAACATACACCTTAGCAAATATTTGCAAATAATCCTAGTGAAAAAGTAACAAATAATTCTCTTATATAAAAATACATATCTTTCTTAGACAGGGATGATGATGTCACCAAAATATTTTAATTCTTAAAAGATGATTCTCTTTACTTCATTAGACGGTGCAAGTTACAAATGTTAAATATATGGTATGTACTATTTGTGATTTCGTCTACAATATTTTCAATAAACTGCAAAATAACAGTGAAACTACAGACTGTACACAATTTTTTAAAAAGTTTTGTGCAATATACTACAATAGCACATCGTGTATTTAGTAGTAAAAGCAATACATTCCCGGACGACGCTTGAAGTCCGGGAATGCGTTTTTACTACGAGGTACATATACCATTTTTTCTGAAATCGCAATCAATAGCGAAATAAGCATTGAATCTGACTTTTTTCACAACAATAAATACACAGTGATTGTCGAGGAAACGATAAACAATTAGATTTTAATGAAAAAATGTTATGCATTAATAAAAATTCCTTAATTTATAATAATACTGTATACCTCGTCGTAAAAGCACATTCCCGAACTTCAATGCTTGTTGGCCTCGGTGTAACGCCTCGGCCAACAATTTACGTCGTCGTCCGGAAATGTGTTGCTTTTACTACTAGATACATAATGTACTGTTTCATACTAGTTACTTTTCGGACGGTAAACTGGCATGATATTTTTATTAATTTGTGTCAATTAATGTAAACATAAGAAATAAATTTTATTATTTTCTTCTTACAATCGAATAAAAAATAATATATGACTAGGGTTTCTAGCCGTACCTTATTATGAAGTATTGTACGTTGTTTCGGGTAATTATACTCTATACATTATGAGAACAGTAAACTACGCGAAAATACTTTATTTCGCATAGTTTGATTTTTTTTAGGATTCATTTTACATAAATCATTAAAAAAACAAAAAAAGTTGATCGTAATTTTGCGTATAACGGATAACGGATCGGCTGAGTGACTTACTTAACTGGAGTATAGTGTATAGTTGTTCCCGCAAGAGATTGAACCTCGGGTTTCTTACATTTTCAACCTACTACAACCAAGTATTGTAGCAAGACTACACGACATGCTTAACGCATGCGGTGTCAATAAATTCATAAAAGAAGAATTTTTCCGAAGAAACCCGAGGTTCAATCTCTTGCTGGGAATACTACAGTCGTTTTTGACGCAATCTAACCTCAAATGTCAACATTGTCAATGTCAAGATTTCTTGCTTGTGTTTGTTTTGTGTGAGGCGGATTGAGTGCAATAAAAATATGATTATTTGGTTTTATAGCTTTATGTAATAGTAAATCATTGACAACCTTAGTAAACTAAGTATTCCCTGTATACCTACAAAACGTAATCTTAATAGTGAAACGGATCAAATAGATAGTGAATATATTACACCGAAAAAATGCGCCAAAAAGATTGATACAATGAAACAGAAGACAAAACGATTGCAGAAGTATAAAAGTCAGTGGGAAATCAAACATGGTGTTTGGTCAACTAATAATCCACAAAACGAATATAATGGAGAATGCAAATTGTGTGGAATTACATTTACAATTGTTTTAGTTGGAATAGGATAGGTGAGTGGATAATATTGTGTGTGTGTATGTGTTTGTGGTTTGTTATAACAACCATATATGGTGACTGGACTGGTGGTTGGTGATGGGTGAGGTAAAGGGTTTCTTCTTGTTATTTTCAGGTTAAACAACACCTGGAAACG
Source organism: Rhamnusium bicolor (assembly GCA_029963845.1). Lineage (NCBI taxonomy): Eukaryota > Metazoa > Arthropoda > Insecta > Coleoptera > Cerambycidae > Rhamnusium > Rhamnusium bicolor. The sequence continues at coordinate 348,357 of JANEYF010004888.1, read as the reverse complement.
AAACAACATAAATCTAAATCAGAAATGAAAAGAACATCTGGACTGCTTGATAAATTTCTTGACTGTGCCACTGCTTCCACTTTGTCTAAAAGTTTATTCTGCAATGGTAAAGAAAATGTTACTGCAGCAGCTGAGCTAGCCTTAACATATCACACTGTAAAACATAATTTGCCCTACAACAGTATGGATTGTACTATAAAACTGAATAAAACTATTTATGTTAATTCAAGTACAGATTCATGAATTTGTCTGGCTAGAACCAAAATGGACGATCTAGTCACAGAGGTGTTGGGGTCATATGTTATACAAAATGTAATAGATGATATAAATACAGACAATTTTACTGCTTACAAACTGATGCTTCCAACAAAAGAAAAACATAAAACTGTTTTACTCCAGAGAAATAAAACTTCTTCTGCGGAATGAGGCTGAACAAGCTGAATTTTTGCAGAGACTTTTGTTTTGATGTTCTAATGAAGCACAAAAAAATCTCATATGCCTACCCTTGTGCGTCTTGAGATATCGAAGGTCAGAGGTCATGAAAATCGGTTTTTCGCGAAAATCTCGCTTCCAGTGCATCTGACGTCGTAAGAACTTATAACAAAACTTACGTAAAATAGTATTCTCTACAGAATTGTTCATATACATTTTTTTCGTACGACCAACCGTTTTCGAGATATAGCATGATAAAGCGGGAGCGCGCATTCGTAATAGGTAATACTGTATTATACTGCAGAGCTATAAATATAAAAGCACTTTTCTTAATCTGTTAGACTGGAAAATTAAACTCTCATTATTAAAGCCGTTAAAAATTTGTTTATTTATAAAAATATATATAATAAATAATTAATAACAAAAAATACATTCTTTTCCACACGACACCTTATGTTTCCTTGCCTTCCTCCTCGTCTTCGTCGGGTTCCACTAGCACCTCGATCAACACATTATCTTCGTCAGACGCTTCCTCTATATCTGTTGGCTCTATGTCTGGCAAAATCTCTTCAGGCTCAAGGTCACTGAAGTATTCGATGTTTCGCAACTCTGTTGACGGGTTCAGGCATGCCTGTCCGTGACACTGACCACAAACTTTGGAGCATGGCAGTCCGACTTTTCTACACCCGCACTGCGCACCACACCCCTTTTTACAATTACAGAATATTGTATTTAATAGTTCGTCTGGAGTAGGTGGCAGTAGTGTTGTTTTCGGCTGTAATATATCGTTTTTTTAAATCCCAACCCCATTCTTCGGGTTGTAGATTTTTCCCTAGCCAAATCTGTACTTGGTAGTAGACCCAATAAATATGCTGTCGAGCTGCTTCACTGGTAGGTGGAAGGGATGACAATTTAACAGGTCTATTAAGTCGTGTAGCCTTAATGAATTGGGTGTATCTAAATTTGTCAAGGTTCACTTCATCTTTTGGAGCACCATACATAGCTAACAGAAAACGCGTTCCGTTCTGAAATACTGTATCTGGCGGGCAGTTTTCTGCTTGAAATATTTGAGCCGAGTGAGTCAAATCGGGATGTTTTAATATATAGAAGCTTTGCATTTCATTACAAAAGTGGTGTGAAAATAATACATTGTTTTGTTATTAATTATTTATTATATATTTTTTTATAAATAAACAAATTTTTAACGGCTTCAATAATGGGAATTTAATTTTCCAGTCTAACAGATTAAGAAAAGTGCTTTTATTTTTATAGCTCTGCAGTATAATACAGTATTACCTATTACGAATGCGCGCTCCTGCTTTGACATGCTATATCTCGAAAACGGTTGGTCGTACGAAAAAAAATGTATATGAACAATTTTGTAGAGAATACTATTTTACGTACGTTTTGTTACGAGTTCTTATGACGTCAGATGCACCGGAAGCGAGATTTTCGCGAAAAACCGATTTTCATGACCTTTGACCTTCGATATCTCAAGACGCACAAGGGTAGGCATATGAGATTTTTTTGTGCTTCATTGGAACATCAAAACGAAGGACTCTGCAAAAATTCAGCTTGTTCGGCCTCATTCCGCAGATGGCCTTTTTTTACCTTATTTCCCTGGAGTATTTCCATTAGTGGAACAATAAACGACCAAAAATGGCATTCAAAATAAGTTATTAGATTTTTATGAAAATAGTAACGAGTCTGCTGATGACATGTTTCAAGCAATTCAAAAGTCAATGGAACAATACAAATTATCTTTTCATAATGTATTTGGGCTAAGTGCTGACAACACAAACGCTAATTTCGGAGTTAACCATTCTTTATTTACAAATATGAGAGATTTGGTACCAGATTTGATTAAGGGAAATTGTCATGCGTACATAGTGCATAACTGCATGAGACATACCATGAGTTTTTTATCGTATGACATAGAAACTGTAATTTTGAAAATTTATGCCCATTTTTCCCACTCTGCTGTAAGAAGAGAATAGTTGAAAAAATTTAGAGAATCGGTGGATGGAGACTTTCATGAAGTCAAACGCCATGTGGGAACTTGGCATAGATACATTATTATTAAATTGGAAAGCCATTAGAAGTTATTTTGTAAGCTTAGGAGAAAACTGCCCAATAATTTTGCAAAATTTATTGATGCCCAACACTGACAATGACTTGATTGACATTTACTTGCATTTTTGTAGCCACATTTTAAATTTGTTTAATAAAACTGTAAAATGTCTAGAAGGCAATTGCATAACAATTTTGGATGTGTATAATATTATGGATAATCTTAAACACGGACTAATAGAAAGAAAACAAGATCTCTTCTTTGGATATGAAACAGGCAAAAAAAATTAAACTGTTGTGTTTACCTGAATTGACTAGTAAAATTCACACAATTTTTTTATTATTTATTGACAAAGCCTTAGAGTACCTTAATAAGTTGTTTGATTTTAGTAACACAAATTGGTTATTTACATTCAGCAACATAAATTTAAAAAGCAATGTTGAATTTGACGATTTCGTCAACATAGTCGAAAATTTAAAGCTGCACAAACTTAATATAAATATGGATAATCTTTATGGAGAAATTTCATTATTAAAAAATTTATACAATCAAATATATAGTTCTGAAGGTTTTGCAGAATTATCTACTGTACAAAAATGGCAGCAAATATTTAATAAGACGGATGATAATTTTACAAATTTGTACAAATTAATTTCATTTCTACTGTCGATTCCCGCCACTTTAGCATTCACAGAGACAGTTTTTTCTGTGATGACTATTAAGTGGCGAGACGAAAGAAACAAAGTGTCTCTAAATTAGATCAAAAATGAATTATTTATTTATGTTAACTTAAATATAGGCTGTAAAGATGATGTGAAGCTGTTTAGCAGTTACAATTATTTACTGAAAATTTCTAAAAGTAATAAAAAATATGTTTTTAAACAAAATAATAAAGTAAAATAAATAATACTTTATTTTGATATAATGTGCTTTTTTTCTACCTTTAATAACCATTGTACTTTATTTATTTGCTCAAATAAAAGGTAGCAACCCTATGTATGACACATGGACGAAAAGGTTTTTCGTACACAGACGGTTGCAATTTTTCGTAATCGTACGAAAACCGCATTTTTTCGTCCTTGCGTCATAAATAACTATTAGTTTTATACATTTTATTTTATCATTACTTTCCATGCTTTTAGCTTACGAATAATTTTAATGTGTAAATCGTTTTATGTATCTATTCACTAATAAAATATCTATCTATCTCTTGATTTGTCTATCTATCTAGCCACCTATTTATCAATTTGTCTGTCGGTGTCTCTATTTATTTATTTATTTATCTGTGTATTATTGTCTTGACACATATGTATAACTCCAAACGTATAATAGACAGATTTTTATATTTGTAATATGTGAAACGTTAGAACTACTAATAACTAGAAGTTTCTTTCTTACAATAATTATTCCTAAATTGTATAGTACTATTCTGTAACTTAAATCATTGCTATTGAAAACAGCGTCATTTATTTGTTTATATGTTGTATTTTAGAAAATATCTTTCTAAAGAAACTAAAAGCAAAAATAGCGTTTTGTTTTTAATTACGTGTTTACTAACATACAGAAATATTTGTAATCTCAAACACATTTCGATATAAAAATAAACTTTCCTCTTCGCCCTAATAAAATACGTTTTTACGGTAAGGTTCACTTAAGAGCATTAAAGTACAATATTGAAATTTTCTTTTACTAGCACTATGTATAATTTAGGTTTAGTTTATCAAACCGAAAATATAGCAAAATAAAATAAATTATGTGATGTGCAAGTAATAATGCTTCACATAACTTATCGTGAGATTAAAAACAATTTTTACTCGGCGGATAAATCCTACATTACATTAAGGTGGTTTTGACAACATGACCTAGTTTGGGGTGGCTGAGACACGAAAACCAGTTTCTTAAAGAAAAGAAATAGACAGAATAAAAGGGTCGAAATATTTTTATTACAGAGGTATCAATAAAACTGCTATTAATATCGAACATAAACATACTCTACATGCTTATGTATCCTTAATAAATAAACAAGATAGATTTATACACTGCGCAAATCAACTATTTTCACTCGTAGGCCTCAAAATTTTGATTTCTTTCATATAATAAATAACTAAGTAATTAAGTCAGGGATAAATGTATGAATTTAGGGTACTCATCTGTCGTATTAAATTGAGTAATTAATATTTCATTGACGTGAATTAAAGAGCTAGAAATCAGTTTTGTTATTGCTCTAACCTAGCAGAAAAAATCAAATTGGTATCTATTGAAAATGTTTTTATAGATTGTGATTATTGTAATGTTGTTCTACTGTATGCTTTAACGATAACTTACTGTGTTTATAAACAATTCGAAAGGAGGAATTAGAGAAACTAACTTTTGAAAATGCTGTTTAAGATCGAGCAAAGCTCCATTAAATATTTTACCATTTAATAACAGCATGACATGATAATTACAAACTAAGTGAAATTAGTAAACTGTACTAATATTTTAGGGTAGTTGTTAAGGGATAGTGTGAATAAACATTTGGTTACACACCAGAGGATACGCACACAAATTAAGCATTTATCGAAATAATGGTTTCCGCTGGAGGTAAACATCAAACAAGTCAGTCAGCGAGATAAACCGGGGTAAGTTGTAAGATGCCCAGCATCCAGCGTGCAACGTCGAGGTAATAAAACCGGAAATATCGGTGATCCCGGCAATTAGAGGCCGGATGGGGGTTGTTGCATGCATCGGGACTCACCTCAACGGTCACATTTTGCTGGTCCATATCTCATCTTCAACGAGCACATCACACACAAACTCCTGGGGCTCCTGCAAGATGCAGCTGGCTCCATAGGCGTGGACTGTCCGGGTAGGCGCCTATGGAGCAGTCAGTTCACCCCCACCAAAACACACCCCGGCCAGGGCCGGCTCAACTATATAACTGGGAATTGCACGTTGCTTGCGTCCGAACCAAAACAGGGTTTCGATGGATGAAAAGCACGTGTTAGTTATCGATAAATAATATAGAATGGTAATATTGGAATACAAATTATCACGAAATTAATTTCCCGATTTTAAAACGGGTAGATTAAAACCGTTTTTAAATAAAGTATTACAGGAGTATAATTATTATTGAAATAATCGATTTGATAAGATCAACATGCAGAAGAATACTCAAAAAATATGAATTTTATTTTAAAAATCTTCCTATTATGCAATTCTAGAAAAAATAAATAAATTATTAATATGATAACAATAAACTATCCATAGTTTCTTATATTTTACACTATCATTTTTATCTGAATGTGCTAGGATAAACTTCAAATACATTTTGTCGCAGAAATTGTTAAAACAACTACCTCCCCCTAGCTATATGCAAATATTGGATTACATAATAGTATTCATACCAAGTTTATAAACACACTATTTGCGAGAATTGTAATGAACGATTTTATTTCTTCTACATTCCCATCGAGGGGTACTGCAGATTACGGAACCGTAAATGACCGACAGACGAGAATTGCTATTTTATAATGGAATACAAATATCAGTGTAAATAAATATTGAACGGTGGTGTTTTCACAAGTCGAAAAATGGAAGTTTTTCAAGGCATATATTCTTACTGACAAATTTTTGTTGGCTTAAAGTAATAATTTTAAATCTCAACATTTGCGGTTTAAGATTGTTTATAAGTTGTCTAGGTAGTTAATGAATGAATAGATTTGGAGTAAGTTATACACGCAGTTATTAGGAAGGGGATGATATGATGTGGCAGCATCGCAAACTGTTTCTGAAAGCTTTGATAAATAATCAGAAGCCATTTTTTAATGTGAAATTATATAATACACTCATACATATCAACTTACAGAAACTCTCAAAATACTATTAAGTAACTCATGACATAAAGAATCCACAATATATATTGATTGATTCGACCTTTACTTGATGAAAATCCATTTTACAAATAAACACAAAATAAACTTCTGTTTGATTTTCACAATTATTTTAATAAACTTATGACAATTGTTTCGCCACACAGTGGCTTCGTCAGATGGTGAGTACAAGACTGTCTTGTACTCACCATCTGACGAAGCCACTGTGTGGCGAAACAATTGTCATAAGTTTATTAAAATAATTGTGAAAATCAAACAGAAGTCTATTTTGTGTTTATTTGTAATTTTTATACATTGAAAACATTCTATTGGTCCTACAAATATATCTCTAGAAACAATGTGAATGATGAAACATATTCCAACTCTCTTAACAACAAATTTAGAGTAGTTTCAGGTGTTTACTCTCAAAATGTATGTAACCTATTGTTTCAATAGGTCGGGGCACCTACCTATTCAGACTATTAGGAATTTATCGAAAATTTTAAACGGACATGGAAAGGCCAGCGTTTCTATGGCCACCAAGTTCTCTTGACTTACCCCCGATCAACATTTTCTGAGAATACGTAAAAGAGAAAGTTCACCGAAGCAGACTATTTCAAAGAAAGAAAATATTATTATGGACAGTCAAGAAATACAATGATGCAGAAACACACAGAATTATAACTTTTCTTAGGTCCACTTTTTATTTTGCTATTGTTACACCAGTGTCAATAAAGAATGTGAATATTTGCAAAAAAAAAAAATTAAAAACTTGTTTTAATGCTACAGCAAATAATGTTAAATACATACGTCAATGGATAATAAAACATTATTTTAACAGCATATTAATGTCGCGAAAATTCATTTCAAACTTAGAAACAATAATTCTAATAATTTTAGGGAAATATCATTTTCTTCTAAAATGAATTTTAATTGTGGATAAACTCAATCTGCTTGATACGTTTCCTCAAACATATAAGCGTGAACCTCAATCCGTAAATAAAATAAAATTTAGTTATCACAGATATTAAAAAACAAGAAGAAATGTAATAGGCCACTGTGATTTCATGTGTATTTAGAAACTTTTTCTAATCAATACTTTAATAATGGTTTTCCTTTATTAGAATTAATAAGTTTGTAATTTTGTCACACGTGACCGATCGTATAAACATGAGTTAACGTCCTGTTATCGATTTTCTGAACAATTGCTTTCCTACAAGGCGAATTGACACGCAACAGCCAATAGAAGGGCCACCAAGATCCCCAGATCTCAGTCCCTATGATTATTTTTATGGAGTTATTTAAAGTCAACAGAACACAAAATTTAAAAAAATTAAAAATCGAATTAGCCAAAAAGTCATTCAAAATGTACAAGAAGGATTTGTAAAAAGGTTTATGTATTGTCAATAAACTAGTGGATTGCAGCTCAAACACTTCGGTATTTTAATTATTTCAATTGCTTAGCAACAGTTTTTGATTTATTTTTTGTTAATAAATAATTTTTGGTTTTCTAATTTTCAATTGTCTATTGCTCGAAAATTTTCTTATGTAAGGTGTACAATTTTTTATTCTATCATTTTGACAATTAAAGGACCTATCAAAATCAATAAAAAAAATATGGGGTTACAATTTAAAGAAAATGTCTACTACGTTATTACTCGGAATCAAATGATAAAATGTGTATTTATATAATATAAAATCGACCTCTCCGAGGATTTTTTGGAAAAAAAATTTTTTTTTCAATTTTAATGTATACAAATTTTTGTAAAACAGCAGAATTAAGGTCATTAATTTTTAGACATATCGAAATATAGCTTTATCGCCTTTAAATGACTAGATGGCCACGAGATTCGTATGTTACTTGTGGTGATGTGGAACTAAGTTTATTATTGAAAACAGGATATATCAATGGTATTTAAGTGATATATCACTTTAACACAAGAGCACATTTTCGTTGATGCATGAACGTCACCACAAAGAGGGCAAAAATTTACCCCTTAATCGTGGGTAAGGTCTACATAAAGAGTGCAACACGTGTTTCGGACTTGTTGGTCCTCATCAGAACAAACGACTTTCACATATAATATATTCGAGCTACTGCCAAAGAAAAATAAGAATTAGAGAAAATATGTCGTTATGAAATAAACGTCTGATGCATAGAAAACGACTGATGATTTCTATTTGTTAATCAACAAATACTAATACATGAGAAGTGAATAATGGATGAACGGGGAATGCTTCCTATGAACAAATGTACGTTTAAATGGTACAATATTATTATTAAAAAGGGTAATGTACCTGGATGATTATATGATTAAAAATATATGTACGAATCAAAATAGATGCTGCGAAGTTATGTTGGTAGATTTGTTTGAGGCTGATTTACATTCTTGTCAATGGCAAAATTTCAAAAATGTTTACATTAGCAAATAAACTGAAAGGCTGATAAATCGTTCATGATGAATGATTGAGAATACCTTATTTTTATTATCACCAAAGACGATCGAAACATGAACAAGAAGAAGCTAATGTAAAGAGAAGCTGTTGTCTATGCATACATTTTTCTCGCACTGTTTTTTTAAAGCAATCAATTCTCTCGGAACAACTCATAGTTCCAGATTGTTATATCTGAACATTGCAGAAACTTCGTCATTATTTTATTACTGCAAAATATGTTTCTACAGGCAGTAGGATGACTTTATGGACTACAGTTGTATACCGTTGTTATCCTTATTATTTCCCTGTTGCATTTCTTGCCCACCATCCACCTAGAACAAGGTAAACAAGTTTCATCAGTTACAAACATTCCAAGATATGAATATAATATTGCAAATAGGAAATGCTCTAAATCTAGTGGAATTATCGTTTGGATCAATGGAAAAAATCGTAAGTAGAAAGTACCAAAATTATTTAATACCATGACTTTCAGTAAACTCTAAGAATTTTTAAACTATACTTAGACGAAGAGTGTCGATGTTCTTTTAAAGGAGTATTGTCCAAGCATATTGTATCTGTGGTCAATATTTTCGGTTACGAAGGATTGAGATAATAGTAACAATGTTCTGCATACACTGTCCTACATTGACTCTATCGCAGATAAGTACGAAAATGAAGCAGGTCAAGGGAGACATACTGTTCCCCATTCATCTATCCATTTGGTTGTTTTGAACTGTCTAGTCATTTTTGTGGATTGGTACTGTCTTCAAATCCTCGAATACAAAAGACGCAATCGACTGCAGTTTGAATTAATGCAATGCCCTTAACGATTGTAAGTGCATTTTAATAGAAATTTCGTAACTAGAACCACTAACGCAAACTGGAAATTATGTCGATCCCCTCCATCCCCATCATTCTTCTTCGGCCGGTGTATCTCCATACGTATCAAGACTTGTGACTGTATCCTAGGGAACAAATATTTCGTGGCCCAATGAATTTGTGTGGTATCACATAAAATGCGAGAAAGAGTGAGAAGTAGCTTTCAGAATATTCGAAAAGTTTGACTATCATATGAGAATAATCTTCTCTTTACTGTTGCTCTTGATATTTCCCACAGCATATACTTAATCGTCTCTCCTTAACGAATATAGTCAATGTCACAAAATTTTTCTCCTTGTTGTTCGAGAACTGTACTTGTTCCAACACCTCAGTACAGTAAGATCATTTGCAGCAAACAATTTAACATGTCACTTAGGGAAGGATAAGTTGGGTATTTCTCATACCAATAACTTGAACTCTCTTCAGTCGTTAAAATTTTTGAAAATAAGGGAATACCTATGTATCTAATCGACAAAAGAAAACAACTGTCAGTCAGAATTACATGTATTTTGAAAAAAATCATGTTTTTGGTGAAAATTTAAAAAAGGGATCTGTAATCAACAAACAGTTATTATAATTTGACTATCAGTTAGAAAATGTGCAATAATATATTTTTTTATTAATGAGCATTTACTGTAAATCATACTTTGTCAAGAAAATAAAAAAAAGCTTAGTGGAAGAATCATTTTCGCTGATTAAACTTATCTTGAAGTACAATACAGTATTATAAATTCAAGCTAAGACCTTTATTATTATCATTATTATAACTTAAAAATAAAATAACTTAATTTTGTACATCTGTTTAAGACATTTTGTGGATGTTATGAATCTTTTGGTAAAGGGTAGCAAAACCATTACAGCCGGCCCTACCCTCAGGACGCGCATGGCGTTCATTGATTTTACACTGAACTGCGAGCCCTGCTCTTATGGATGTTATTTTGATATAATATCATGTTATGGGGACTGTGTTATCGCAATGCCAGTTTAATTTTATTTAAATCGGTGATCAGATACGACACACCATAGGCAAAACATGTTTATCAACAGGCTCAAGGTTTTTTGGTCTTTTTGGGCCTTCGTAAAGTATTCTATAAAGTTCGGATTCCCCTCTTTTTCTCTCGCGTGATCATGCTTGGGATTTAAGAAGTTTAGTTGCACATATCAACCACTTTTCCATCAATATACGCATTTTTAAACTCTTAAAATGCAATATGCATTAAAAGAAACGTTTTATTTGGTAGGCAGCTCGCCAATTTTGTCAAGTAAATTACAGTTCAAAACTGTCACTATTATTCTAGTAAATATTACTTCATATAGTACCTTTAAATTAATCTCTTTGTAACGTTAATGCAACAATATGTTTCTCCAACTGTAGGAGTTAATCTACCACCGCAGCACGCTTGGCAAATTATTAACTTATTTAAGTTTGTTTAATTTAGTATTTATATACCTAAAAACAATTAGTCGGCTTCCTTCTTATATGATAGTAAATGAAGACGATGAAGCAATTGTATTAATTTATAAAAAGCAGGTTTTTCACAAAAAATTTGATCACAAACGCCAATAGAACTTATGTCTAATGTTATAGCATTACATGTAACAATTGTAATAAAGTATATAATAGGTCAGACCAAAAGATATTTAAAGCAGAGAATATATGAACATAAAAATGACGTAACCCCAAATAATTTACAAAAAATGTAATTAATGAAACAGCATTAGCTATTCATACTAAAGAGGGGCATATTTTTGCATTTAAAAATGTAGAAAAAATTGGCCAGCAAAGCAATTTAAAAAAACGAATTTTAAAATGAAATGCTCTAAAAAAGAAAAAATTCAGTTAATAAAAGAACAGATATTAAAAACTTAAATTTAGCTTATGTATTATGATAATATTATCATATGTATACAAATAAAAAAATAAGAAAATAAACATTAGATAAAAATAAAGCAAAAGAACAATCTTTAATATGGTTAACTGAAAAGTTACTCATACGTAGAATTAATCAAATCAAATTATATTTAAAAATAAGATATGAACATGATTATAAACTTTAATAGAAAAGAATGTTTAAACTTGATCTCAGAAAAAAATGCATTGATTGTCAAATAAATAATAAAAGGTGTTCAATTGGCATCAGAGTCACCCGTTTGTATTAAAAAAATAAACGTACTGATAAAGTAATGTTTAGTTATGATAAATGGTATAAGGATGCCAGGAATCATCATAAAGGATTCCATACATTACAATTAAGAAGTTTTACCTAGAAATATATAAAAACAATATGTTAGAATAAGAATAATCAATAATTTGACAAGTGGTCAAAAATAAAAAAGATTCATCTATAGTGAATTAGATAAGTTTAGTAGACAAATATTGTATAGAGATGATAGGATAAGGTTTAGTTAAATAACCAAAATTAAATCAGTGCTAAAAAAGTGAACAAAAACACTTAAAAACAGTGCGTTAGTTTTTCAGGTGTCAAAAGATGATAATCGAGATAAAAATTGAGAAAAAAAAGTGAAATAAACAAATGAAGTGGGTTGATAGGGGTTGTTAGTTGAGAAATAAATGATGGAGATTAACAAAAATATATGGAAAAGGAAAGTAATGGATTAAGGAGATTAAATGAAAAGAATAATATCTTAAATAACAAAATAGTACAAGAATTTTAAATAATAACAAAAGGTGAAGATAAGAAGAGTTTGGAAATAAGATTATCATTGTGAAATATCAGATAAGAATTTCATGATGATAGGAAGAAAAAAATATTTGACTAGAAATAAAATAGAAATAAAATTATACCTTTCTAGTTGGTAGAAAGTATTAGGTTACCAGGTGTGATTTGAAGACAGAAAAACTCAATTTTTAGGAAACCAATATACCAAGGTAAATTCTCAACAAACATTACGTTGGTTAATAAAAATACATGTTTGGCATTTTTAAAGAAAATAAAACTTTGAACAATTTAAATAAAGGATTGAAGTTGTTAGTAACATAGCATTTTATAAATTGTTTAGCTATAATTTGCATAAAATAGAAAAGGTAGCTGAAAGCTGTTCGATGGTTATTGTGTTTATTTTCTTTTAATGAAAAATAATCGTGACATCTAATGAACAAAAATTCAATTATTATATTTTTTTTTTAGTTCTAAGATAGCAGGGATATTTATTAACATGAATCTCTGCTCAAGAATTATTGATTATTGTTATCATTATAAAAATTTCAATATGAAAATTAATAAATTTGTTATGAGTTTGAAAATGATCGTTATTTCTCAGATCAACCTTAATTAAAGTATAAATTTGATAATTAAATATTTTAAAACAAAATTTGGCGCTCAACATATTTTATTTAAGAAATCAAAATTCAAAATTTTAAAATAATAATAAATATTTAAGAAATAAAAAAATAATCATATTAAAAATAAAGAAATCATACTTACCTGGTTATACTAGAAGTATATTGTGTTTTGGGTATGTGGGAAGCAAATCATAAGGGTGAAATAAGATAAATCCCGTAAATTAAAATATAACAAATTTATAATACGATGAAATTTTTTGGTCTCTTAGAGTCCTGAGGATGCTAATAAAAGTTAGGGAAACGTTGACTAAATTAAAAAAGTAGTTTTTCTGCTCTTGACTGACCTATTCCCAAGTTGTAATATTAATATAGCAAGTCACTAAACCTTTCAGAGAACAACTGACATGTATTTTCTACATAAAAACATACAAAAAAAGTTGTTTCAAGTTTATTTATTCTGTTACATTACAGATTAGAGTCGTATTTTTAGAAAATAAAATTTTCCATGAATCGTACTTACTATACCGAGTGTTACTGAGATATGGTTCACCCCCTTTTTATGTAAAAATTTGACTTAGAATATGTACATATATATATATATATATATATATATATATATATATATATATATATATATATATATATATATATATATGTATATACATATTGCTTTTGTTGTGTGTTTTACATTTTTTATTATTATTATTCTACTGTGAAACCAGTCTTAAATAAGATAGAGTAAGTGAATTTTATTTAACGCAAAGGTATAAGGAACAAATCTGGCTCTACACCAAAACACAATATCGATAGGTAAAAGTGAACTTGTCCATTTCTACGAAACCGACAACCATACACATCGACCCCTGGACATTCTGTTTCTTCACTGAGTTATCCTAGCTTCTATTATACCCTAATAGAATAAAGTGGTGTTCTTACACTTTAAAACAGAAACTGGCGCTCGAAACCGTACTGAAATAAAAAGTTCAAAGTGCCGATGTTGTACTGAAGGGTGCCAAAGTAACAACACGTTACACAACAACAAAATGCGACATTTTCTTTAGTAGATAAGTCACAATAGTTGTAAATTTCAAAATTATTTTTGGCCACCCTGTGGCCTTTTTAGGAAGTGAAATAATTGGTAGAGTGTCGTCAGACAGACGTCTCATAACTGGTACTAACATATTTGTTCTTAAAATCGATAATTGTGACTAGTGATTTTTTTAATATATACGCGTAAATGGCATAATTTTAACAAACAAAATCATTACATATAAGTGGTTGAGAGAGAGTCAATAGTAATACAGGAGTGGAAGGAGGCCACAAAGAGGTTTCAAAAAAATTTTCTGATATACATGGCAAACCATAAAAAAAAATGTTAGTTGACCCTGTAGAATCGTCTTGGCTCACCTTGTATAACCGAAAATAATTTCCGGTTATAGACATTTTTGTGTAGTTTATTCATGTTTTTAAATCAAGCTTCTCGCTGTCATAGGACTAGATATATTGAAGTCGGACGCACTATTGCCTAAGATTAATTAGGAATGTTACAAATACTAAACAGCTGGAAATCACAAAGTTCAAAAATAGGATGAATAGTAACAGACGGCCAATCCCAAATAGTTTGCTCTATTGGTTATTGTGTCACAGTTCACAGAACCGTGACAATAATTTAGGTATAAACAGCACTGGCGGTTCTTCTATAGGGTCATTTGCTCAATGACCTCCCACATACAAATAAAAAAATAAAGCTATTCATTTTCTGAAGTTTAAAAATATATAATACATATATTTTTAATATTCTTAAAAAATATAGTTTCTAGTTCATTCTATGCACAATACTATTCAAATATCGAGCCTCTACATTCATATTCATTACATTATTCATTTATAGAATTTAAAAATCTTGGGTCAATCCACAACTTGTCGTCAAAGCTAGCTACGGACCGAATTTACAACGAATTAAACTGATATAGACTTATGCGCGAATCGTCAGAAAGCAAAAGAGACAGAAAACACTGGCGGGGACAATGTCTCTGACATATTTTACGGAACCGATAACGCACGATTCGCACGAAGTTCAGTAGAGCAGTCTTAATGCTGACTAGGTACGCGTTGGTCGGTAAATATATGATCCAAAATAGGTGTAACTGACATGAAACATTTAAAAATAAAAGTACAGAAACATTCGCTCGGATTAAGTTTTATGAATAACTGTTGTAGTCTAGCAACACTTGGTACAGTTGATATTAGAATGCAGTTAGACAGTGCCTATAGAAAAAGTTTAAAAGCTTACAACGAAAACGTTTCTAAAAATAGATATATTTTAAATAAAATAATAGATAATTCCAATAAAGTACAAGTAGCTTTTGTGTTTAGATACGTTTTAGATGGTGTTGTATGTGAGAGATTTTGGAAATTTATTCAGCCTCAAGGAACGAGATCGCAGCATTTAACAGATGTAATTTTAAAAGAGTTAGAATGTCTGAAAATTAATGAAAGTCCTGAAAAATTGATAGCACAAATTTACAGTAATGAGTGGTGCTTTTGGAGGTGTACAAGCCAAAATTAAAAAAGTTATCATTCAGCAAATTTTATTCGCTGTTACGTTCATCAACTAAATTTAATTTTACAAAAAGCATCAAGTCAGGATAAAAGCATAAAAAATTTTTTTTGCTAATTTACATAGCTTTTCTTCATTCTTTGGAAAATCGCCAAAAAGAACAGCCGTGTTAGATAATGTTGTTAAGGTGAGATTACCTAAAGCGGCTCCATCACGATGGAATTTTAATACAAAATGCATAGAGACTGGTTATACCTATCTAACAGAATTATTAGATTGTTTAGAAAAAATCATTGATAATGAATCAGAAAACAACACTCTTAACCAAGCTATTGGTATAAAAAACTACCTGCAAAATGAACATTTTCTTTTCTGGTTAAATTTTTTTCATTTAGTTATGCCTCATTGTGATATATTGTTCAATCAATTCCAAAAATGTAATGTCGATATCATAACAGTAAATAAGTGTATTGGCGTTTTTAATAGTAAAATTGAAGACATCAGAAATAAAATTTTGAATAACGGTTTGGAGGAGACATCCATGCAGTCTGCCCAGAGATGTAAAACGGAAGAATCAAAAAGGAGCATTTCATTAGAAGTTTGGGATATAATTACATCTGAGATCAAAAACAGGTTTGGCTTCAGTAATCATTTAGCAATGTCTCAGTTATTTCACGCAGATTTAAAGATTATAAAAAAAGCTTTCCTCAAGATATGTTTAAATTAGTTAAAACGGAGTATCCAGTCATAAATAATTTGAAACTTAAAACTGAATTAGAAGTATTATATAGCCGAGAGGATTTTTCAAATAGTGAAGGTGCAATTGCTTTGTTACAGCTTTTTATTAACAATAATTTGTGCAATACTTTTTCTGAAAGTGTCAAACTGTTAAAAATCTTGTGTACTCTCCCTATGACTACGTTGTTTTTCCACCTTAAAAAAGATTAAAGACATTTTTAAGAAATACCATGGGTCAGGAAAGGTTATCTTCTTTAGCTATGCTTACCATAGAAAGGGCATTAATAAAGACGATAAAAGACTTTAATGAAAAAGTAATTGACCACTTTGCATCTCAAAAAGACCGGAGGATCGACTTGGAATTTAAATCACTTTAAAAGATAGGTAATACAGTAAACTTTTCTAATTGACCTTCCTATCTCTTGACCCACGAACCGCCACTGATAAACAGGATACATTGTTAGCATAAGGTCAGTTTTAATCATCTGCAGATGATGCCAACTTGGTTGGTGAAACGTGCGTCGAGTGCAATATATGGTGTATTGTGGCAAAGCACATCAGTATTAGCTTCACATCAGAGTTTCCAACTCACTTCAGGAAATGCTTACATATTGAAATTACTTTATTTCTTAGCCGTACAATAATAAATTCGACTATTTTATTCATCAAAATATTTATTGGCTTATGGCTATGAATATTCATTGAGAGCTAACTCAAATTTAATTCAATTCCAATGTTATTAAACCGACTGCTACATTAAAAATAATATTCACGAATTAACATCACCGATTAATTTCATAAATAAACTGTTTAAAATTAACAATGATTACAATTTATGAATTAGCGGTAGCACAATTCAAATAAGTACCTAAAAATTTAATTATGCTATTGAATTTCAGACTTTCATTTATTGATTGAAACTCCAAGATATCAAAAACGTTTTCAATCCGAGGTTTCCTCTCAATTTCCACAGAACTAATGTAGAATGGAAGAATAAAATATGTAGTTATTTCAGAATTCAAGGAATACAAAATACGAAATTAATCATTTGCGTGGGAGTTCTTCTCAGATCCGATTTTTTTTATAATAAGCTACAGTTTGATTTATTGTACTCACGTCGTATTACTATTTAAATATTGTTAATTTAATTTAAAATAAAAATTTGTAAAAACATTGTTTGTTTAAAATTCAGACATCCTGGAAAACGATACACTACCCAGTGTATACTGGAAGTGGACACATTTGGAGGTGGATTGATCATAGTTTGGGGTGGCATCTGTCTAGATAGTCGCACCGACTTGGTTGTCATTCCCCAACGTCTCAACTCACAAATTCATGTTGAGATAATTCTTCTATATCGTGTTGTCCACTTGCAAACAATTTCGGAGATGGATTCGTCCTGCAACAGGATGATTGTAGGATTTATTCTTCAAATTTAACAAGACGTTTTTTCCGAGAACAAGAAATCCAAGTGATAGAGTGGCCTGCAATAAGGCCAGACCTAAATTTCATCAAACACGTTTAAGATTTACTCAACCGGCGTATTATGAAGGGTCCTGCTGCACCTCGGACTCTTCAGAGGTTCTTCTGAAAGAACGAACAAATTTCCCACAAGACATCTTATTCGCAATATGTGTCGACGATGCCAAGCTGTAATTGATGCTAATGGCGAAAGCTCGGCTGTAAGAATTTCCATTACATTTTAATTGAAATCACATTTTGATTTTGGATGTTTTTTCAATTACTTGGTGAAGCTTAAGAAAACCGTTAAAGTAGTGCATATTTGTTGTTCGTATCTTGTTAAGTAATGTTGAAAAAACAATATACCGAAGTTGACACTTGAGTCTGTCCTTTGTTTAAAAAATGGTGCACGGCTAAAAAAAGTGTTCCAATAAATTGGATGATCAGTGTATAATCATCTCTCCTCACAGTTAGTCAATTGGAGTTAAATATTATAGACTGTTAAATATTATAGACTGTTTAAAACGTCCAAGGGAGTATTTGAAGGAATTTCTCTTAAATCTATGTAAATGTGTATTATATGTTGTTTTATTTGGATTTATTATTGGCAGATTAATATAATCATATTTATTAGTAACCAGATATTAAATATGTATCTCTCTGCCCCCTGGCGCCAATGTGTGTTACCAACATTACAAATTACAACATGTATGTATAGATGTGCTTATAAGGATGTCAATGAAACTCTGTGCCCTAAAAACCTATCTGAAAGTCCTAAATTCAAAAGGTTATTCGCAGTAAGTTTTCCTCAACGAGAAAATTACTTTATATTCTGCGGTACCTACTATTTAATTTATTAACTTGTCAAAGATGAAGTTTTTAAATTTTCTATGAAACGTATAACACAATGAGATCATAAATTAATAGTACAAAATAAAGTTCCTATAATTTATTGTCTAATAAATATATTGAAATAATTTAAAATTGCATCATCAAGTAATCTATGAATTTTTGTTTCAATACTGTCAAACAACTTATGTCATTTGATAAAAGTAAAATATCACCGCCGCGCCGCAAGAAAAAGTGCAAATAGTGCATTTATTTAACACAACAGGCTCAATTGTTCTTTCCCAAAGATATTTTAGAAGCGAGACAGGCAGACTTCCACCTCACAGGAATTTAATTCGTTGTTGGGTAAAGAAGTTCTCAGAGACTGCAAATGTAAAGAAAAGTCAAATAGAAGATTAAGGCGATCTTTAGAATCTGTAAATGCTGTTCGTCAGGCCTTTGTTAGATCTCCAAATAAGTCTATTCGACAGTGTGTTGCCGATTATATTCCATATTCTACAATTCACAAAATCCTTCTCAAGGATTTAAAAATGAGGGCATGTCAAATTCAAGTTTTGCATCATCCTCGTCAAACAGACTGTGCAAACAAAATGGACGCTGCTCGAAATTGTCTTCAACGATTGGAAACAGATCCTAATTTTATTACTAATCTTTACTACTAATCTCATTTTTATGTTTCATATCTCCGGAAGAATTAATAAACATAGTGAATTTGGGGAGAACATAATCTGCATGAAATTTTTGACCATGAAATTCGCCAAAGGTTTGGTGCGGCAGGATCGCATTTATGGGCCTGTTTTCTTCACGGAAAACACGAACACTGGAACTTCGTACCTTCAAATGTTGCAGGAATTTTTTGTACCCCAGCTACCGCTAAATTTGTTGAATAGAGTCCTCCATTATGCTAGAATTGTGTAAAACTTTTTGATATATCCTGGACGATGGATAGGTAGGGGATGACCTCATCGCGCATGGCCACTATTTTCACCAGACATAATTCCACTAGATTTTTTCTGTAGGGATATCAAACAATAATTATTATTGTGTATCGAACGAAACCACAAAACCTAGAAGATTTTAAACATAGAATTCGAGATGCCGTTGCTTCATTTGCCCCAGACATGTTACAAAATATCTTTGAGGAATTCAAACGTATAATTCATTTAGTAATTACTAATAATGGGGTCATAAAGAAAAATGTTAAATGTAGGCGCGCGTAATTAACCTTGTTCTGTAACCTTTCATTTAATACTAAAGTTCGTTCGATATTGTTTGAAACAAAATAAATATGTTTCCTCTTGTGCCATTCAATCATTTATTGATTATATAGGCGTTATTTAAATTTTTAAATCAATTATTTCATTTTAAAACTCAAATAAATTAAAACTGGTAGAGAAAGAGACATGATAATTGCAAGAATCCAAATGAATACGTCGGTAATTTGGATAGTTTTCCAGTGTTGAAAGTCCACTTCACAGCGAGAAATCGCTGACGCTAGCAACATCAGAAAGCAATGTTATCATCCAAAGGAGCAATAACAAGGCACGTAAAGGTAGTTATGAGGCAAGTCCCCGATCTTTATTGTTAGGACTCGTAAGTTATATCAGTCAATTTTAATTTTTTTTTATATATAGGACATAAATAAGATAGTTTAATAGTTCTATATAGAACGAGTAACACTTGGGTTAATAATTGCACAATGTTCATATCAGAATGATTTAAAACCATTGAAGAAATTCCGTACAAAAAATGCAATATTGAAAATAAAAATTTATAAAAGCGACTCATCTTTTGTAAATTGATTGGCACAATTTTTTTAACAGTATAAAGCAGATAAATCAAATTATTTATTGTACTACATTATACAACGTTTGTAGAAAGTCATATTAGGATGTACAATTTATATGTACAAAGACAGATTAAAATACAAAAAAAAATGAATAGAAGAACAAATATATGTAAAAGAATACAATCAATCTAAACACACATAAAATTTAGATATACAGTGTGGTGATCATATATGGAAGAAATTCGATAAAACTTTCCAGGAAGGTTTTCACAAAAAATCCTCGGATAGGTCATTTTATTTTTCAAAAAGGCATCCTTCCTGATAAATTGTATCCCTTGATGTGTTTTGTTTTCGAGCTATGACGTCATCGGCATTTTTCTAAGTGGCAACCTATATTTTTTTTATGGATTCGTATAGAGAATGCTTTCCTGCACACACACTGGTTTGAAGAAAGTGGCATGTTAAAGAGGAAAGTATTCGAGATATTTGCTTTCAAAGTGTTTATCAAAGAAGTGGTACTTGAGAGTTTATGGCTTAGTTGACCTATATGACAGAACAAATTAAGCCTGTCATTCAGGACAACACCAAGTAGCTTAACACTATTACTAATTACCAAGTCCCTATTAGTGGAAAAGATTAGTTTTTGAGTTTTATCGTCATTCATACTCAAATTATTAAAGGTAAACCAGTTATTAGCCAGTTTTATAGTTTTATACGAGAACTGATATAAGTTTTCTAAATTCGAATCTGAGACTAAATGAGATGTATCGTCTGCATAGGCAACGTACATATATTGGGCATCATAAAATGGAATATATCATTAACATACATAATGAGCAGAAATGGGCCCAAGATGGAGCACTGAGGCTCTCCATGTGTAACATACGAAGTCTGTGAACAACTATTGATTAGTCTCACACACTGTAATTAATATTGAAATAAGTTGAGGGCAAACCTCCTATCATGTAGTGATATAACCTCTCCACCAGAATAGAGTGAGAGACAGTCGACAGATTTGGAGAGATTGCATAAGGTGTGAGTTACATGTTTACCTTCTTCAAGGTCAACGACTATGTCAGTAACTATTCTGTGGAGAGCAAGAGTTGTAGAACATCTGTTGAAAAAGCCAAACTGATCGCAATATAGAATTCTGTGTTTATCTCCAAATAAGCAGTAAACATAGCTTTTAATATAATTTCAATAACCTTAGCCGAGATAGGAACTGTTGAAATGGCGCGGTAGTTGTCCATATTCAGAGGATCACCTTTTTTGAATATTGGGAGTATAAACGAATACGGAAAAATACCCTGCTTAAAACCTGCATTGATAATAAGTAGACCGGATATATATGCCATTTTTTTAAATCGGCAGTTGTAAAAGAGCCTTATTATTTATTATTACATTTCATGCTATAATGATTTATTTTAAATAATTTGAATAATGGATGGAAATATAATTTAAAAACAATATTTTCTTTGAATATTATTGTCCTCATGAAAAAAATATTTATATTCTAAGAATGTTTGGCTATTATTCAGGAAGAATATACTTTTATTATTCGTATGAAATACCTAGATCATTATGATTATATATATATATATATATATATATATATATATATATATATATATATATATATATATATATATATATATATATATATATATATATATATATATATATATATATATATATATATATATATATATATATATATATATATATATATATATATATATATATATATATATATATATATATATATATATATATATATATATATATATATATATATATATATATATATATATATATATATATATATATATATATATATATATATATATATATATATATATATATATATATATATATATATATATATATGTATATATATTCTAAGAATAATAAAATAGTATTTCGAATATATACATTCCTCAGAAAACATTTACAGATCATTCTTACAATATATTTACAGATCATTTTTGCTATCTGGGTATTTGTGTAGATTTAGCATACTAATATGAGCTTTTGAAAATGTATAAATACAGAAAAAAATATAAACACTTGTTTATTTGCAGTTTTATTCAATTTCAAGGCGGTATATAATAAAACATGCCGGAAAAATTTTACTTGACACTTGATATTTATTTTCATTACTACAACTCGTAAAGCAGACGAAATGAAGAACCTTAGAAAGTTCTTCACTGATATTCAGATACGTTAAAGGGGCATAGCAAAATGATAGTCTTTTTTAACGAGATGTCCTTGATACGGCTTGGAAGAGCCTGTCCCATTTGAAATATTACTTATCTGTTTTATTAAAATAACCTCAAAAAGGAAAATTGTTACCTATAGCAATACAATTTTTGTTTGTTTTACACACATGAACATAATAAAAAAATAATAAACATTTGAGGATTGGAGGCCTTCATTTTTATAATTGGATTGCCAACCAAGAGAACTGCGCAGTTCAGTTAAAGAAATGTAGCACAGGACAGAAATGAATTAAAAAAAATATTGAAAATTATTGAATTATATTATTCAACATAAAATATAACAAAACAGGATCTCCATACTCTTCCTTGTGCGATCCCTACTCTTATATATATCATGAAAAGTTATTTTCCTCTTTAAATCACCGGAAATAGTTCATATTCAACTTGATAAAAAAAATAAATATCACAGTAAACTCAATATTTACGAATGAAATGTTCAATTTATAACTTAAATGGCCTTTTGCTAAGTTTGCCAAGTTTCCAGATGAACTTAAAAGCTCACATTTATAAGAAGTGTTCTTTCTCTATTTAATGTACACAGATGTAAATAGAATATTGTTTTAATGCATTTAATTTAATGTGCTTTGATACCGTCTTCATCTAAACACAAGTGGTAATGCTTCAACATTCAAATTAAAACAAATGTTTCGCTCTCGCTTATACACTTCGCCGAAGTAGGTCAATTTGTACAGGGATGGAATATTATCATAACCGACTTGCTAAATTAATTAAATTGATTGTTCATTATTGTGCTAATTGATTGAGTAATTATTGAATATTTTTCATTACGAATGGAAATATTTCTTCGTATATTTGTAGATGGTCTTTGCATATTTTCATACCGACACGTTAGTAATTCTCAAATAATTTCGACAAATAAATTTAATAAACGGCACATACAGAGGCAATAAATATACCAATCTAACTATTGTTTTTTGTAGAAGTTTTAAAGAACAAGAAGTATACACAGGTAGTTCGAGTAATGCAACATATATGAACAGTACAAGACTGTTTTTTCCAGAATTAAGAGTAATACCTACCTATTTTTCCAGATTAAAGTACACTGTAAATTAAATTACCCGGAATAAAAAAAGGACCTATGATGTGATCTCTTAGAATGCCTTCCCAGACATTCAATTTTTGTGTTCTTTGGGTATGATACTTCCTTGTGAGATGAGGGTTTTTTGTCACACCAATATCTACACTTGTTTAGTCAAGAAAAAACACAATTTTCTAATTTGAAGTAAATGTTTGGTTGTCTGTTACATGCATATTTTTCTATCGACTTAGTGGGATTGAGGCCAATAATTAAAACAACAAACTGTTTATTAAAAAAAGTCGTTTCGAAATATTCTATTTCATCTTCCGGACAATTTTAAATCGTTTTTTGTTATCAAAATAATAAAAATAGTAGACAAAAACAATAAACTGATAACAATTATATACAAAACACAATACAACTACTGTTAATCTTGAATCTCAAATACGAAATTTCATATTTGAGATCAAGTGTATCAATAATTGGTGTATTGCCTTTTGTGTATAATTGTTATCAGTTTAATATTTTTATCTACTATTTGTATTAATTTGACAACACCTAACGATTTGAAATTGCCCTGAGGATGAAATAAAGTATTTCGAAACGTTGACTTTTTAAAAAAGTTTGTTGTTTTAATTATTGGCCTCAATCCCACTAAGTCTAAAGAAAATATACATATAACAGGCAACCAAAAAATTTACTTACAATCTACAGTCGTGTCAATTGATAGTTCCTCTAAGAGAAAACGAACTCTTATCCGAAAAACAGGTATTATAAAGCAAATTTGGATTTTCTTGAAAATGATTAGACATGATTTCGCAAAACTGCATTCGATAATCTGTGTCATTTTCGTTCAACTCTTGTAAATGCCTAATTTTATATGGATGGAAGTTTACGAGTCTAAAAATTCTATGAACACGAGTTCTAGGCATTTCAGAGTTTTGAGATAACTATATAACACTTTCACTTTATGCCTAGTCAACTTCGAGATGGCCAAATACAGCTATTTAGATGCTTAGGGAAGATCTTGAATACGAATCGACCAATATGCAAATACCATAGTTGTTTCAGAGTTAAAAAAACTTTCAAAGGATGATGATGAGAGTTTTATATCAAAAAGGTGTCTCCGTAAAAATGAAAATCGACCGATCTCGGCAGCTATTCAGGACGATTTGTTTTAAACGTAACACCCTGTATAAATAAAATTTTAGGAAATTATATTTCGTTGGACCAATTCTACAAATTTGTTGTATTCAATATTAATACAAAATTTGGAACGAATTTTTATAAAAACCTTATTTTAAAAATAAACCATATTAATATTTTTATGAATGTGTTTGTATGAATGCAATTATTGTATTCATGTGTGTTATCTCGACAACTCCCGTAAAAATGGGAAAAACTGAAATTATTATTCTGTGTGATATTTTTTGATTTGAAGGTTTATTTTATTTATTAGATTTCGCTCCGTTATTGTGTCCACAATATATGTTGAAATAGCTTGCTGTCAATAATAGCTGCCTCGGTGCCTATAAATGTTTTGTAAGTTAACAGAAACCGAGAATATTCAATGTTATCTTCACCCTTTGTATATTATAAATTTCTCTTGGTTATATAGAAAGTCAATCATTTTATATAGAGCTATTTCAGGGAAAATTCTATAGCTAGAATATACGCAGACTTGTCTTTATAATTCATTTCTATTACTTTTACACTAGTAGATAGAAATAATGTACAGGGCGCATGAAATTCGTATTTTTTACTGCATTACTTTTGAAAAAGACGCAGACACGTAAATTATTTTAAATGCTTGGCCATTTTTTTGTGATACTGTTAACCCTTTAACCCCTAGCTACCCTGACTTATTTTTTTTTAAATAGCACAACTCGTAGTGCCCTATGTCTTGTGGGGATTCGTTGAAAAGTTTGTCGCAAAAACTGTATTCGAATATACAGGGTTATTCATTATAAATTACCCACCCCTTATCATCGTTATTATTGCCTATAGAAAAAAAAGTTTTAAATAAAAGTTGTGTGGTTACGAATTTTGTTAAAATGCTATCAAAAGTACAGTAGCGTGCAGATATCAGGGGATACAAAAAAATAATATTTTTTTAAACGGGATACCCTGTATATTATTAAATTTTTGGAATGAACCTTTGCTACTGATTTCAAAAATATACCATATGTTACCCCTACCATATACTAGTGACTGTAAATATGGAAAAGTTAACATTATTAAAGTGAGCTATGAATATGGCAACTATTATGTTTGATAAGTGACATTTCTTTAATGAAATAATCAAAATGGTTTACAGTGAGGAAGAAAAGTCCAATTATTTACTTGTTACATACAAAATAACAAAAATAAACGTGCAGCAAAAAAAGTATATAGGGTTTTGTATCCAACACCATCAGAAAATACGTTCAAAAATCGATAGGTGAATAATACCTCCAGTTTTAGTATAAAAAAGCGTGTAGTTCAAGCAAATCAGGAAGAATAGCTTAGTTTTCGAGATAGATGGCACATTTCTTCGGAAATAATTAAGACATTGTTATGATAATTCAGAAGGTGCAAGTTGGGTACAATTCGAACCATAGTTTTCATCTCTCTATTCTAAATTATATTAATGGAAAAATGCAAAACCATACAATTTTTTTAAACGATTTTAATTAACCGCTAATTGATAAGTAAAGCTGCAAATCGTTTCTGTGTATCATGGTCGTAGAGTACAGATGCACTTACTGTTGCCGGCATTCATCTTGACCGCGAAACTCTTTCTCCAGTCCAGTCTATTATTAGCTTTCGAGTTGTGTACACGTTAAGTCACCTGGGCGTATTGCATATTGTTTTTGTGTTTTTATTCTATTTGTTGTACTGTATTGTTGATATTAATTTAATAATAAAGCATGGCAGACGTACGCAGGAGTAGAAAACGCCATTTGCTGACAAAGTGAATAAATTTATAGGTGAATTTCCGGACTTATTCTATGATGGTGTTAAAATAATTTGTAAAGTGTGCGAGAAAGATTTGATGTGCTGGGATAAGCGTGATTGTGGATTTCACGTAAATAGTGTACACCATAAAAATAAAAAAAAATAGCGTGCCTTCGACAACACAGTTTATGTTTGATTTACCATTAATGCTGATTTTCTGTGATGTTCCGCTGCACATACTCGATAAACAACCATTTCGAGAGTTCTGGAATAAATACAATGCCCAGGTGAAGTTACCAAGTCGCACAATGTTATGTAACTATCTACCAACTGTACACGTAGACATGGTAAATAAGATGACATGTGAATTAAAAAATACACGGCTGTGGTTATCTGTTGATGAGACAATAGATTGTAAAAATATTCTATTTTAAATGTTATAGTACGAGTACTGGACCCTCTTAAACCGACAGTTCCACTGTTACTAGCTGGCAAAAGAATAAGTCAGTGTACTAGCGAAACAATTACCAGGGTGGTGCTGGAGACGTTAGAAAAAATTTGAACTGTCAAAAAGTCAAGTGTTGATGTTTGTGACTGATGGCGCCGTGACAATGCGTTCGGTAGGCCGTTCTTTGCAAGAACAAGGTTGTACGTTTATTCATGTTACGTGTAAAGTGCATTTCATAGCAAGTATCCCGGTATTCCTGAACCACCACAGCCGTTCTTACACGTTGGGGAACATGGTTGCAGGCAGCTTTTTATTATGCTGAATATTTCCAGCAAATAAAAGCTGTGATACTACAATTCAATTCAGATGAGGCTGCAGCTATTAAGGAATGCCAGACAAAATTCGAAGATATTTCCGTTGAAACAGCTTTAAAAAATATTGCGAAGAACTATAAACCATTACATGAAAGCATAAAAAATTAGAAAACAGTGCGTTGTCGTTAGCGGAATCACTGCAAATAGTGGACGAAGTAAATCTACTGCTACACGCTATAGGTGACGCATAAATCAGGGCGTTAAAGAAAAAGTTCGCAAGTGTGTTAAATACACCGGTTTTACCAAATTAAGACAAATATGTGATGGTGCAGCCCCAGATCCGTTAGGTGCGTTCAAAGGCTATTTTACGTATGCGTGTATTACATCAGTAGATGTCGAACGGTCGTTTTCAAAATGTAAGAATATATATTCACCAAAGCGAACATCACTCATAGAGACAACCATAGAAATATACCTGATGCTGCAAAGTGGCTACACATCTTCTCCAGTTTATTGTGATAAGCAAGCTAGTTCATCAAGCTAGGTTAAGAGGGTAAGTTTTACATACATTGTTATAAATTGTAACAGTTTATTGTTTCTCGTATTAGTTAATTTCGCGTATGCCACTGTCCCACGGAACATTTTTGACAGCCCTATTGATAAGTATGGGATGAATGACGTTGAAATGAAAAGACGTTGCATTTTATCAACAAATTATAAGAAAACATTTTTGTGCATTACTGATACCAAATGGCAAAAAAATAAAGAAAAATAACTCAGGTCAGTGGCGTCCCATTTTTATGGGAAGAATATCTTCGACCCCCCACCTTCCCCGCCTTTGGTTGGAATGGAGAGATGAAAACTATAGTGAGAAATGTACTGATATACGCAATGTTCATCTTCCGAATTTCGTAACAATATTTCAATTATTTTCGGAGAAATATGGGAAAACTGAAAATAAATTAAAACTTCAATCTCGGAAACTAAGCATTTTTAGCTATACATAGGTTTATGTGAGAAATCAGTTTTATTTTGGCGTGTTCTGTCGAATCTTTAAGTTTCCCAATTCAATCTAGTCCACCCTGTTTTAAAAAAAAGAGTAATAAAACAATTATTCATATTCGGTATCCAATCCATTAGCCCTGTAACCTCTTCCAAGATCTGGTTTTCCGTAACAAGGTAATTATTAAATTGCTAGTTAACATTTTCATAAAAATCGACGGGATAGTAATATACCTAGCAAAACTATTCCAATGGAAAATTTTAAAAAAAATCGTCTTTTGAAACCTGAGGCCAAGGAAAATTATAGGTCCTTACTTATTTTTTATCTTTTCTCCTTCATTAAGTAGCATGCAGTATTATACAATGCACGCATTTTATAGTATGTACATGTGTGTAGCAATTTGCTTTGCCATAACTTTAAACGGACACGGTTCCTCTTTTTAATAATAATACCCTAATATCTACGCTACTGCTTATATTGAAATTCTTGCACCACGCAATGCCATCTATACGCGAGACAAAAAAATTGTAGACTGACATTTCTTGACAGACCGAACAGATGACTTCTCTTGAATCTCGTAACAAATTCTAGAATTTTCTAAAAATTTAAAAGAGCTGTAGCGCCGAAGGAGACGAATATTCTGGGTTCAACTTAACGGCAAGACAGGTGTTCGGTTTCCGAAGACTTGTAGGTTATTAAATATCCTGTGTTAATTAATTTCATAATAATTGGCCATAATACTAAAATTAACCTAAAAAAGGTAGGAAACGTGAACAAAAATATTTTCCACGTGTTTTGGGTCGAAATAGTAGTTTAATATGGAATCAAAACCGTAGTATTTGCTTTTAGGAGCTTGTGTTTAATCTGTAATTAGATAACTACCTATTATACAGTTAAATAATGGCTAAATGGGGAGAAGGAGATCCTAGATGGATTGTAGAGGAGAGACCTGATGCTACAAATGTAAATAATTGGCATTGGACTGAGAAAAATGCTAGCCCTTGGTCCCAAGAACGAATAAAGGAGTTGTTTAATGATCTTTCAGTGAATACTGCCGAGGCAAACATTAAAATCACAGAGGTTGAGAAGTTAGAGGGTGAAGCCTCTGCTAATAATAGAAAAGGAAAGTTAATATTTTTTTATGAATGGGACATTGTTCTAAAGTGGGGTGGAAAACTTAATAGTGGGTCGGACAAAGAGTTTAGTGGTAAAATTAAAGTACCAAACCTATCTGAGGAAAATGATATTTCGGAATTGGATGTAAGTACTTATTTTAAAATTAAAAGTGAAAACTACACATCATGTGACCACAAATATCTCTAAAATAACCTTGTAGGAGAGAGTTGCATCTTAGGCAACTACAAATCATAATTTATGATGACTTCTTATAAGAGAATTAATTCAATATTTTATTTACCTGTAGACGTCTAATATTAGAACATGTTGATTATATTTCCTGAAATATATCAAGAGTTATAGTGTTTATTTCTCATAATTATGCTTCTGAAAAGGTTATTTTGTCAGTCACTATTTTTTTCTAGTCTAATAAATCAGCTTATCAATAGAGGAATATTACTGATATATATGAAGCTTCTGAGGATAAAGATAAAGAAACAATGTTGTATCAAACTGAATTTAAAGTAAAAACTGAAATGAGATATCATCAATTTACACACATTCACACATTTAAAACTAAATATATCACAATATAAAAGCTATTGAGATCAATTAGGCGGTGGTTTAAGCTTGCTCATAGAAATAGTTGCCTATAATAATTGTAGATATTAAATAAACGACACTCAAAGTGCAAATGAAAAACTCGCCCTTAAAATGTATACAATAAAAAATATAAATTCATTTTAACAGATGCTCATCACTCATCAGTATGTGTTAAGTACTTATGTTTTTGAATATTACTATATCAAGGTGAGTAACACAGCACATTGTATTGTTGCATAAAGTTGAATTAAAGACTAGCCAAAAGACGTAGCTAGCTGTGTGCTACTTAAATTATATTGGTGTTAATTTTCGAAAATATCCTGATTCACATTTTCCATTGAATGGAAATTAAAACGTAATGATATTAAGTTTTACTACTGCTTAGCAGATTGTTGATAATCAAATAAGTACAAAATAATAGTAATCATTTGGATACGTTATAAGCTGAACAGTTTTTAGGAAAATAATTCTATCTGAAAATGATTTAAAAAGCAACTATATAAATGACAAATCACATTCAGTTTTATGACCATTATCTACTAGGTAAATCAAATATAATATTTAAAAAATGCTGCTAACAAGTTGACTAGTCATAGTCATTAAGTTTACAGTAGCTTTGTTTTTATAGTGGTGATCATTAATAATAATTTGTATGTAAAAATTTTTATGTTATGGCTGTGGAGAAATATTCAAATTTAATTTGGTTCAGTAATAATGCTCATTGCAGTATAGGGCACCTTTTTTGGGTTTTTAATATATTATTTTAATACGTTGAAAGTATTTTGAGGAATTATTTGATTTAATATTAAACCAGAAATCATTCATTATAATATAAGCAGCATTAATCATGGCCATACATGAATAACAGGTCATTAAATGAAAAAAGTTGGCGTAGTAACTAAAACGAATTATTTTTAAATCGAGTCAAATTTCAGATTCAAATTTCGGTAAAGGATGAAGATCAGGAGGGTTCAAAACTCAAACAAATAATGCTAAAATTGGGTAAAGAATTGGTAAGGGCACAACTTGCAAAATATATATCAGGCTTGAAGGAGGAGTTCTCGAAGGGCATGATACTTCCTAAGAAAAGGTGAAGTTAAGCCAGACAGTGTTAAAACCTTGACTAGTGGCTTTAATAGAAAAATTAACATGGAACCTGTTGCAAATTCAGAGAAGAAACAAACCGGCCTTAAAATTGATACAACAAATATTAAACAGACACTCAAGTTTCAGTGTACGGCACAAGAATTCTATGATGCTCTTACAAGAATAGAAATGGTAACGGCATTTACTAGGGGTCATGTGAAACTGGATCCTGTAAAAGGGGGTAAATTTGAACTATTTGGTGGTAATATTGTTGGAAAGTTTGATGAACTAGTGCCCGCGAAAAAAATTGTTAAACAATGGAGGTATAAACAGTGGCCTGAAGGACATTATTCTACAGTTATTCTTGACATGGACCAAAAGGCATGTGCAATGTTAAGTTAATTTACAAATGTTTAGTTTTCCAATTTTCTTATAATTTCTTTATCTAAAATTGAATTAAATTTTTTTATTTGCACTTACCTGAAAGTGTGAAAATTTAAGCTGACTAATTTTCTATTATTTTTTTTAATCTAAATACACCGATCTCGATAACACAGTGGGCTGGAGAGTTGAGTGGCAAAAGTAACTGGTTTTACTGCCTGCCTACTCCTGAGTTTAAATCGCAGCTTCAACCTGACAAAGTTAAATGGAGTGGTTGTGTGTCCATGTTTTTTCACCCAGCTCCACTTTATATGATGTTTATGGTGGCGGTGTTTATGTAGTGGGGCATCCTCATAGGCTCAAATTTCAGTTCTCAAAAACTATTTAAACTATTAATTAAAATTATGACTTATTTTATTTTTGTGACTCTAATCTCCCAGTTGTCCTAATAAATGTATCACAATTTGTGACTCATTACCAATTTTTTTTTTTTCAGAGTGATCACACTGAAGTCACATTGGAGCAAATAGGTGTCCC
Source organism: Rhamnusium bicolor (assembly GCA_029963845.1). Classification (NCBI taxonomy): domain Eukaryota; kingdom Metazoa; phylum Arthropoda; class Insecta; order Coleoptera; family Cerambycidae; genus Rhamnusium; species Rhamnusium bicolor. The sequence continues at coordinate 316,244 of JANEYF010004888.1, read as the reverse complement.
AAGAGGTGAGGCAGATGTTACCAAAGATAACTGGCAAAGGTACTATTGGGATGCGATAAAACAAGCATTTGGATTTGGAGCTTTCTTCACATAAATACATTAAAAAAAAAAAAAAAAAATTTGGCCACATTTACATTATATGCAGTAAATAGTATTGTATTTCTAAATGCGATATAAGTTATTTTCGGTTGTGCAGATAATTTTGTTAGCTATATTCTGTCTTAGCAATGTTTGAAAAACTTTTTTTAATATTTTATTGATTATATAAATTATTTCCCCACAAGTTAATTAATTAATAAAAATAATTTGTATCAAATTATTATCTTTTTTTATTGCATTATTCATTCGAATTTTATTGTTAAAAATGTTAAGATTACCGTGATAGTATAACTATTTAATTTATAAAACATTTTCAAATAAAGATATTCTAAGTTTTAAGTTTTTTTCATTTTTGGTCATTGATTCATTCACATAAAACGGTTTTAACTCTGGTTTTAATGTTTTTCTAGGAGCCTTTAGCTAAACATAAACATAAAAAATGTTTCAGAAATATTTTACAAATCGTTTAAAAAAAACCTGGTGGGTCACACAATTTTTCAATTCAATTATTTTCTGCAAAACCTCTTCATTTAATCTTGATAGTTATGCCTTAAAGTATTGCTTGGGTTCCATGCTCCAATACTAAGGTATCAGCCTAAATTTCACCAGCCGCCACTGATTTGAAGTATGCGACGTTCTTTATGCTTTACAGTAGTTCAAGATGGAAGCTTCTGCGACATTTTCACATACAATACTCCCGAGGAATGATCTAGTTTATCGATGTAATGTGATGCGCGCTTGATAGTTAACATTCCAACTGAATTACGTAGATTCAAGCAGGTGACTGTGGGGTGGTGTGCATGAGTCGGGGGTGTCTCCATGACCTCTGATATTTACTTTGATGTACGTACTACTATCTAACATATATTTATTACATTGTTTACCTGTACGTTTCATTGTCTTTGTATGAAATTGTTTTATTTAAAAAAACAACACTATTATAGTAAATAATATTACTATTAATTACCTTTCATATATTGTTATAGTTTATTATTTATTTCAAAATGCCAAATTGTCTGTTTAAGCGAAACACTTTGTGCTCGATTTCAGTTCGTCACTGGAATATTCTCTGTGGATCCGGACTTTAGTAATAAACAACTGAAAGTATATTTCCGTTTTATTGCGTTTATCTATCAAAATACTTAAAAAAAAAATCAACTTATCTTCAATTACTTTTAATCTACTTCCACTATTATTAAATACTGTATGATATCCAATTTTATTTCTCCGTTATTTTAAATGTTATACATATACATGTATTCGTGAAAGTCATATTAATCAAGTAATTAATAAATCTTATAAATTTCTAGGATTTCTTATTAGAAATACTATTTACTTCAGTAATACCTCTAGTCTCTAAGTACTCCACATTTCTATTGTGAGGTCTAATTTAGAATATGCCTCAATAATATGGGCCCCATATATTACAAGGTACATGTATAGAAAGCTTAGAAAATATTCAACGTAGGTTTCTAAACTATTCTACATTTAATGGGTCATATCCACCTATTGGTTATCCTCAGTCTGTACTTCTTTCTATTGGTATCATTATAGAAGATCGCCGCAAAGTCTCTCACTTAATTTTTCTTTACAGATTGTTACATAATTTCAGTGACAACACTTACATACTTAATATGTTACCTTTTCGTGCTCACAGAATAGCTTCACATCAAACACATTTATTTAAACTAGCGGCGCGGCGCCTGGGACAAACAAAAAAATATTCTCCACTTCATGTTATGTGTACCACTTATAATAACATACATAATCATTGATATTTTCAACTGCAATATTGCCTCTCTAAAATCATGTATCTTTAATTATTAATATTTTAACACCGCCTTGTATTACATGCTGATGTACATTAAATTCTGTTTATTTTGTATGTATGTATGTATATGTATGTTGCACTGTATTTATGTGTGCGCATATGCATATATGTACATCTCGTAGATGTATTTTTTGTAAAAGATTAAAATTTTTTCTATTTTGTAATCTTTTTCTGGAATTGGGTCCTAAGACCTGTTGATTAGTGTATTAAATAAAATAAAATGGGGGAGATTTTGAGCATCTAATGACGTTAATCATGTAGTTAGTAGCTTTAAGATTACACGTTTATTATTAATGTTTGTTAGTTAATGCCCTCGTTTCTCAGTATGACTTGCTATCATTAATCATAAATAACTTTAAAAGGGGGCATTTTAGCGTCTTTAACAAGTACTATCTTTATGTAAAACTAAAGGACACTGTACCCATACCTAATTTCAATCCAACATTTGTGATAATTTCGAGTTTATAGTAAAAAATGTATAAGGACATGTGTTTATTTAAGCATACTCCACTTATTTTTTGATGTACTAATATGACCTGCCATAGAACTGTTGTACGTTTCTTTGAAAGATCCTGTATAAAGCTTGTTTGAACGGGCTATATTTTGAGACATGATACATGTATGCTGATTGTAAAAAATCAGATTATATATTTTTAAAACGTCCTAATAGATTTTTGGAGACATTCTGTACATAATTCTATATTGAAATTTATAATTTTTATATCGTATCAAAGGGCTTTAATGGAACATATCACATTAAAATGATTTTCACCGACACAGATCTGAAATATTGGAAAATTATTTTTTTAGAGGGTCGAAAAAAGGACAGAGTCAAGAATAAAAAACCGCTGACAATTATTCGGGGGTCAGAACTTCCTCACCCTAGTAAAACTTGATGTGTGGTGGTGTTTGTAATAAAAGTAATTTTTGATGTTTCAAAAAAGTCACATTGGTGGAATGTCACTAATATTTTTTTTTTGAAAAAGTAATTTTTGACGTTTCAAAAAAGTCACATAGGTGTAATGTCACTAATATTTTTTTTTGACATTTCAAATTGACGTTTCAAAAAGTCACATTGGTGGAATGTCACTAATATTTTAAAATTTGAAATATCAAAAAAAAATTGATATTTAAAATTGACATTTCAAAAATGTCACTAATATTTTCGTTGACATTTCAAATTTTCAGAACCGATTTTGCTCATCAACGATCTCAATCTCTTCCTTGACCTCTAGAATGTGTGTACCAAATTTCAAAGCTTTATTTCAAAAACTGTACAGAAAATTTTTTTTGTCTGAAATTTTGTGTATCGTCATAATTCACCGAGGGGTGAGGACATAATTATCATACGATCAAGATAAAGATAAAAATAGAGCATTCAAAAAGAGCACTCTCACTCTTAGGAAATTACAGAATATTAAGATATATTTTAAACAAAGGTAATACAAACCTGTCTTACTAAAGTAGTTGTTTTTGGGATAGAACTACATATTCTGTGATAACAAGATAAGTTTCTGTTTGACATGCAAGAACGCTTTCCTATCGACTGATTGGGCATATAAAGATATTGGTGTTATTAAGGCGTATTTTTCTAAAATAGAATGCACATTTTAATACTAATATGTACTACAGAAATTTCCTAGGATAAGGATTGAATAAGTTTTTGGCATTTTACAATCTAGAGTAGGTAAACTAGGAACAATTGTTGCAAATTTTAATGTTACTCAACATGTGTTTCCATTTCATATTTAAAAAAGTTAAATTTTTATTTCTTTTAAACTTGTTGATCATCTGGATTACCTAATATTCAAGGGCCTTATATTTTTTTCCAGTCACAAATAAAAAGAACAGCATAGAAGGATAGATATAAAAACTATTTGAAAATATACAATAGTAAAAACGAAATGTGCGTTACGACTATTACTTACAAATTCATCGTAAATAAAAATAAAAGCAAAATTAGTATTTTTGTTTAATACATTTTTGTTTTATTAGGACATAAATACAGTTTCATACATATTAGATTAAAAATGAAAATATAATGATTATAATAAAAATGGTCTTACACTATCAAATACTTATCCCACACGACATACAACAAAATATGTTATATAAATGGTACTGTTCATTTATCAGAAGTCCTAAAAAAATTTATCCTGACTTGAGTTACTGAACAGATGGAATTTACTTATACAGGGTACAAACGATATGGTGCCAATATTTTGTTCTAATTAAATTTAATTAAAAACCGTTATGCAAATTTTTCCAAATTCTCTTTTGACAAAAAAAAAATGTTAAAAGTTCATAATTACTATAGTGATAGCACCTTTTTTCTTATTAAAAATTGGTGTAGAAACATCCCATGCAAGGAACGGTAACAACTGTTGCTGTAGTGAAAATTTAATAACAAAACCTAATTTTATTAATTGTATGAATTCAATAATTCCTAACAAAATTAAACTGATTACTTGATTACCATGTCTAGGTGGTAGAAAAATCAGTTTAGGTGACCCCATGGAATTTTATGTGCTGTTTGTACAAGATTTAATATTATTTTCAAATGAAATATCTCTGTTATTATTACTCATAAACAGAAAAGTTATAAGGATTTTTAGCTTGTTTTGTTAAGCACTCACACCAGTTACATTTTTGACCCTCATATCTTTTACACCTTGTATATTAAAATTAGAAGTGAAATCGTTATACTAATAAACCACACTGGATCTTTTGCGGTGACAAATATGCTAATTTGGCAAAAAAATGTTCATAAATTATTCTTAAAAGTACATGAAATCATATTTAAGACTAATCAAATCTTTGCGATATATTTTTAGCCAGCTAAAATGCATCACTATAATATGCACATTTTGTCATTTGATACTCAACTGTTGCCAGGCATGAGGTTATGCCTGTTCAATTATTAACACAATGATAATTTTAGAACGATGTTCTCATAAGATACAAAATTAAAAAAGCTGTCTCCAATTCATTTGTTTTACAAAATATAAAAAAGTTTTACTACCGCTAAGTTATATCACCCTCATTTGGCACTAATTAATACATCAAAAATAAAAATACATAAAGTGGAAATTAAGACCTAACATTATTATTAATAAGAAAAAATGCATGTCTAAAAAAGATCAAATTTTTATATCGACATATGAGTAACAAACGCATAATTATTATAGGTACTTGATTCCTTTTAAGTATACACAAACATAGATCTAAGGAGGGAAAAGGGTGCAATTGCCCTAACCTTGGACTGTCAAAAAAAATCCTATTAAAGATGATCATGATCTCATTTCTATTTACATATAATACGTGTGTTTGGTATCATGGAACTAGTGTACACCTGTATCACTCGCGCAGAAATATTTAATTCGTACGTTTTCTGCATGGCTGCACTATTGCACACCAGTTCTACCATACTAAACAGACGCATTTTACGATAAACCTTGGTTATGCCCGAGGTGCAGACAAAATTTTATGTACGACCAGTCTTAATTAGTACATAATTATATGTCGGCCATCTTGCAAACATAAGAATTGTCAATCTGTTAAATTTTGACATTCCACAAAAATGACAACTGTATTCTCACACTGACAGGAGGAATTTTGTTTTGAATTTGTATTAAAAATAAATGCAAATAACCAAGCAAAAACATAAAGATGGCCACGTTGTAATTTTATGGCAAGAATCATTTTACAATCATTTTGCCAAAGTATTTTGTACTTTTCAATTGAACTGGAAATGGAAGAGGATGAAAATGAATTTCCCTCTACCTTACCAGAAATTACTGTTGCCTCGGAAGTCGAAAATGTTGTATGAAAAATAAAGCAAAAGCCTTAGGCACAGAATCATATACTTTAAATTTGTGCCTTAGGCGGGCTGTTAAGTGGTACTTTAAGCCCTCAAACCAAGTATATAAAGTGACCAATTAAAATCCGTCGTACATAAAAGTATTTACATATGGGAATATTCTGGTTAAAGAAATTATATCACCATGTGGCTTTTGAAAAAGTTGTACCTTAATAATTAAGGGAATCAATACTTAAAATTAAGTACCTTTTTGCATAATACAACTGAAATAAGTAATAAGAGGCTTTAAATATTAGGTGCAGCATAGCACAATAAACAATTTTTTATTTTATAGTCTTCTAAACTTAAAATATTACTTTTGTATAAAAAATATTTATATAACCTGAAAAAAATGTAATACACAATCTTTGTCAGGACCTGAACTAATAAAATAAAATAATGATTTAAAATTATTAACAGGGTGTTTTGCTTGAGAGACGTGTTTAAGAGCATACGTGATAATCTGCAGGAGCGGTTCTAGATCCAAAAAATGGAAGCTCAAAAAATAAAACCAAATTTTTAAAATTTTGTTAGTAAAGTTGAGATATTCAATAGCTATTTTTATTTATTTTCTTTTTATAAAAATGTTATGTTATTCTATGGGCAGCACTTAAGTTCTCGACGAGCCACAGTTTTTATTTTAATAAAATTTGTTGGTTCAATAATTATCATCTTAAAATTTTTCTTATGCAACACTTATGAGCCTTTAGTTTAGCAGGTGATTAAACGGAGTTTTGTGCACTGTATGTCAGTGCCAGAACACCTTTGCTTCGTTTTAATACATCCTGGAATGCTTTTGGAGTTACATGAAATTACTACAAGTTTTATATTTCTACTATCAGAAGGAGCAAACATATTAATTTGACCAAAAGTGGAGTTATGGTGATTTGTGAATTAGGCCGATGATAACTAATTTACATTCTCCAATTTATTTTTTTAGCTGTTTACTTTGGATTTTACAAGATCCAGTCCAACACATGTCCCATACTGTACAGCTTCGTCTACTTTAAATGCCCACATCAAAATTAATTTATAGAGACAAAGAATGCTGCATAAATAAATATATGGGCTATTTCTGTTGCCAGAGGGAGTGGATTTCCCTTTTTTCCCCAAGCAACAGGTGTAGTCCATAAAATCTTGCTTACAAAATAGAAGTCGGTGTGTGAGGCTTAATAGTTGTTCAGAGACTATGTATGTTACACATGAAGTTCCACAGGGCTTCGTCTTGTATTAACTTCTGATCATTATATATGTTAACTACATAATATTCCATTTTATGATACCCAATATAGAAAACTTACATCAGCTCTCGGATGAAACTACACAAGTAGCAAAAAATTGGTTTATCTCTAGTAATTTGAGAATGAACGACGATAAAACTCAAAAACTAATAGTTTCCACCAATAGGGACTTGGTAATAGGTAATACTGTAAAGCTACTTGGTGTTGTCCTACATGACAGACTTAATTGGTCCTGTCATGTTAAAAACCTGCTATTTCTCGTTGTTTCATTCTCATTTAAGTTATGCCATTATCTTATTAGGTAACTCCATTAATGCGTAAAAAACTGTCTGTCTACAGAAAGAAGGCAATAAGAATGCTTGCTGATGCAGGTTTTAATGACCACTTCGGCATATTTTCATCTGCTTAGGCATTATACCACTGCCATCTTTACATATATAATAGTCTTCTCGAAATTCATAAAAACAGAAACGAGTTTAATATCAATTCTGACTATCACAGGTATGATACAATGTTTAGGGACCATCTTAGGCTCGTTTCAGGCTTACTAAATCTGTTTAAAACTTGTTGAACACTAACCTCAATGTCCTTCATGGTAACATTAAAGCTGTAAATTTCAACAACTTTAAATCTCAAACAAAAAAAATTATTTTAAAATACTGTTTCAACAGTAATAATGAATTTCTGGAATTTATAGGTCTTTTGCCATATTATACATTTATCTAGACGAAGCTGTACATAAAACAGTTGCGTCCATATATTTTAGCTTCTGGCAATTTCTTATTGCTAACACAATTTATTTATTTAATTTATAAATGCAGATTAATTGCATTGTGGGAAAAAGCCAAGGAAGGGCATTAAGTATTTGTCAATAATGTCACGTATGAACTTTACCCCCAGTGGACAGCAGATTTTCTTAACTCTGCCACCAATTCACGTATATTTTAACTTGAACATACTACAGTCAGCTTTAATATATTATATGGACCAGCCCATGGCATAATTGAAATATATATGTTGTCTTGTTTTATAACTGTATTATGCATGGCCTAGTATAGTATTATTAATACTAAACGAACTGATTATTTTTACTGTTGTAATTACTTTGTTGGGTGGTGCCATGGCTCATTATAACTATGTCACTGGTACGAAAAAATATTTAAAATTTTGGTTTTATTAGAAAGCCTTTGTGATATTTTTTGTTTTCAGCACTAGTTAAGGTTAGATTTCAGTGAGAAAATTAAATTTTTCTTACAAAGTATAAATAATCAGGATACATTACAGTTAAGTCTGTTAAGAGTCTTAGTTTTAACCTTATTTAATGATCTTTCTTTTTCGGTTTCTTCGGATTACGAGACCTGGATTTAGCTTTACACAATGGACATATTGGCGCATTTCGATGTATTTGCTGATGACAACTCAAGCAGGACTTCATTGGCGGTGGTTGTTGCCTATAAAATAATGACAATTATAACTAGATATACTTTTATAATGAGCAACATATAAGTAAAATAATACGTAAATAAAAAAGAAGTGAAGTAATAAAATATTTTGGGGATTCCTTTGGTGAATAAACTAAAAATTTATTACTTTGAACATAAACTTTTTCACTACATAATGTTTTGATGAAAATTAATGGCAATAATAAGAAATTCATTCATTATACCGGGTGATTCAGTTTTAAATCCCCAAACTTACAGGATGGATTCATGGAGTGATTCAAAAACAAAGTTCATATAAATTTATACCCTTAAATATATACCACATTACATAGATATAAAGGGTTCAAGGTTAAGGGTTTTTTATTATTTTTTAATAACCAATGAACAAATCAATTTGTTTATTTTAAATCCTGTAAAATTTTCTATCATGGCATAGCAAATATTGCTAAAAATAGCACAGCAGACTCGGCGCCTATGGAGACAAAATTACTCATTATGCAAATTTTTGTGCTTTGCTAAATACAATTTTTTTAGAAAATAATGAGCTGCTTATACTTGATTAACAAAAATAAAAGTTAATTTTTTTTAATCATTTTTTAAAACTAATAAAGTAACAAAATATCCATGCAAATATAAAAGTAATAAAAAACAAAATGACACCACTGTCGTACAATTATACAAAAGATATTGTTTAAACTTTAAAATAAATTTTATTAAATGTGATAGAGAAATAGGGGCACCTTAGACTAAGATCCGACCTGAAAGTAGGTGTAGGTGGTCCTGGATGAGGAGACGGTGCCATACTTCCCGGACGGCCTTGATCGGGCTTATTAGTAACTAATCTCAAGGGATTTGGAGGTGGCAAGAATGTTGGTGGCAGTGGGGGTGCCAACGAATTTATTGAATTATCCGATGGTGCAATTGGTCTATTCCAGTCTGTGGTTTTGTTGAAACTTGAGGACTGTGATTTGTTCGAATTGTATAGTTGAGAAAATTTCCTAAATAAAAGCGTACTGTAACATCAGAAATAAAAACAGTATCAAAAATATTTCAGCAACCATAAATCTTAACGGTTACATTAATAATGTGGTCCACCCATGTGGTTATTAACTGTGCACTTGGTCTACATTTTATATAATACTAAAATATTCCTATTTGTTTAAATTTTCTAACTTACTCTGGAGTAATGCTGGAACCTTCTTCCTCATGCAATTCTGGAAGACGATCTAATCCTAAACACTCTCTTCTAAGACGATCAATCTCATTTTTTAGCGGCAAATATTCTTCATGCAGACGTAACGCAGAACTCATTGACCTAGTACGACTTTCATCTGCTTGTTTGATAACACCCTCCATCTATAACATCATAAAAAAATTCTAGTACATAAGGATTTAATATAAATTAATTATTAGTCAACTTACGGCATTTATATCAGCATGAATTTGTCTTAGTTCCTCAACATGGGACATTTTTTCCTGAAGCAGTAGGTCCATTTCTTGTTTGTATTCGGATAAACATTTTTCTTCTTGATCTTGCGCTTCTACTTCGAAAATTAAACGCGCTTTTAATTTTTCTAATTGTATTGTTTTGCTTCTGAAATTATTGATTTTATTAGTTTTATACCTATTTTAAGAAAAAATGTAAAAAGCGTACCTTATTTCCTTAAGGGCCTCTAACTTAGCAAACACTGCTCGTTCATCAGCAGAGGTCATTGTTAATTAAATGATACTGTCAATTATTTTAAACTATTTTGTTTATTATTTTTATCGCAGACGCCATGCCAGTCGCATACAACTGTCCAACCTTCGATCATAAACACTGATCGAAGTGTCCAACTGTCAAAAGCGAGGGTGATCTGGGAAACAGAACAGTGCAGCCAACTTATATGATCTATAACTCACTTCACAACTATGTGACAAGTATTCATAAAAATATATTTCTTAAAAGATATAAAACTTGTCTAATTAATAAAACCGATGTAATTAGTTTTAATATACACATATTTTTTCAGATTAAGTTTCGCCACAGTAAAAGGCTAGATAATATTAAATTAATAATTATTCATTTGACAGCATTAGGGAATTAGGGACATTTCATTGATCATTTACGTCAATACTGACGTACAAAAGTGAAATAAATTTCTTCCCATTTTTTCACTTTAGAGGTGGTTTGTGATCTTTCGTTAGTGACAAGTTTCTATTAATAATTCTGAATTTCTATCTAAAGTTTATAGTGTTTAATTATACTGTGCCGTTTTTAGGAAACCAAAGCTTAATTTTTAGCTAAAATGTATAAAATGAAAAACGTAATTTCCGTATTTATTATAATTGGCGCATGTTGTTTCACACTAGGTAATAATTATTTTTAATCGTTGTTTTCTCGCTGAGTAAGCATTTAACTTTTAACTATTGTCCCCATCTTTATGAAATGAGACTCATTCTATATTTTTTAGATACTAATGCAACAGTGACTGAACTGATCTCAGATTCTATCGATGTAAATAACGTAACTGCAACAGTCCCATCCATTACTGTAATAAATAATGTAACTAAAATACCACCAGAGCCAACTGGTAAGCAAACAGTATTTTTCTTATAAATGATTTATTTTTGTAATTTTCGCTGTTTGGGTTTCCTCTGCTTCCTAAATTTTTTTCATGCTGACCACGAGGTATTCTCTTCTAAAATGAAGTGAAGAAGACCTTATCATGATGTTGAAAATGAATTGCAACAATAAAGGAAACCCAAGACCTACTCTAAATAAACTTAGTTGATTTCTACAAAAACTATTACTCAAAAAATTACCTGCTGGGTGCTGGATGGCAGAACGACTTGAACAAAGAATATTAAACCAAAGTATTGTTCTAAAGTAGTATTTGCATTCATTTTGGAATACTTTGTTCAATTGTGTTATGTAAACTGAATGTCTCCCCTTGAATTCGGAAACAAGGTAATTCGCGAAAATGAACAACTCGGGGAATAAAATTCACAAATATGTGTGATGACAGGGATAAAAATATGAATATGTATCCACTTCACACATAAATTAGTTTGTAACCAAGGTAAATCCCTAAATTCATTTTGTTTGATTTTCACGAATAGTACTTACCTCGGTAGTTACTGTTCAGTCGTTGAAAGAAGTCCTGTGCTGCAAGGGAGAGTATTGCCGATATAAGTCGCCAGCTTACTGTGAAACCATATACTAGGAATATAATATCTCTCTCAATAAGTAGGTGCAGATGCAAACGATCACAAAAATTTGCCATGCACTAAATCATTTATTTCATTTACACTTAATTGCATAAATCACATTCTTTTCAGCGGGTCTTCTTTCACCGACCAAACAGTACATATTTCTACAAAAAATAAATTATGTCTATAGTTTCCTATATTTTCCGCTATCATTCTTATCTGAATGTGCATTCAGATAAGAATGTCAATGTAAAATATAGTAAACTATAAGTAGTTTATTGTTTTATACGTAAAAAGATGTATTTTCGAAATATCGTGATGAGCCACCATTTTCAGATTTTACAAATATGTATTTTTTTAGAAAAAACGATTTTCTCACCTTTGAAGGCTTATATGTAACAGAGTATTTATTATAAAACAGTAATTCAATTTTTGCAATAGTAAGAAACCCCGTCAGAAATATTTTTTGTAAAGCACAGCACTCTAAATCAAAAATTAAAATTTGCGTTAAAAAAAGAAGTAAATAAAAAATCTAAGAAAAATGTATACTGTTATATTCAGAATTCACCATAGATTCCAAAAAAGTAAAAAATTTACAGGGTGTTCCATTTAAAATTAGAAAGTTGGGGTAATCTCCAGCGAAAACGGAAGTGCATAAAAATTTAAAATACTGTCTTCTAAAGCAATTTTGTGCATAACATATTAAAATTTCAAAATTTATTTCTATAACCAACCAAGGGGGTGAGCCAAGTTTCATTTACACCTGTATATTGTTAACATTTTTATTGTTTGTTACTTTCCATTCTACAGACAATTTTATTGAGCAAGTTCAGTTATATGTTATTTATATTACAAATCTATTATTTGTATTTTAACTATAATTTGATTAGTTTATAAAATTTCCCATATACCTAAATAATTACTAGACATATGTGAATATACAATATTTATCAACAGGATATGATGGAAAACAACAATAATTAATTGGTAATTATTTATTAATACAGAGCTCCTTTGCATTTGTATACATACATACTTAAGGTAGACAAAATAAGTAATTAAATAAAATAAATTTTCTCTAATTTCAAGGTTTTTAGGAGCTTAATCTTTGTTATCTGAATAATATACAGGGTGGGGCAATAATGCGTCCGACGTTGATATGTATTTATATACTGTAGAATCGTCTTGGCTCACCCTGTATATTCGAAAACAATTTCCTGTTATAGGCTTTTTTGTCTAGTGCTTATGTTTTTAAATCAAGTTTCTAGCCGTCATAGAACTCGAGATCGAAGTCGGACGCACTATTGCCCCACCCTGTATAATCTTATATATAGAGTGTTTCTTATTTATGTTAAAAACAATTAACCACATGTAGAGGAACGAAAATTAAGGGATCACATTTTTTCCATATTTAAGAATGATAACAAGGTTCCCGGCGGGGGACATCGGAAACGGTTTTTTTCATTTTCAAAAAAAATGTTACCTAAAAAAAGTTGTATTTGTTGATTTTTTGTAGGTTGCAGGGTTTTTGACAAAAACATGGAACATGTCCGGATATGTTTCGGCAAGTTAAGACCATCATACATTTCAGGAAATGAATGGTACCAGACAAGATCATTACTTCGTCTTTTCTAGTATTATTCACTTCCTGATATATAATATGATAGTTTGATAAGAACTAAGAGCTGAAATGTTTTTTGATAAAGTTTCCTCCATGCTTGAGTTAGAACTTATCTCTTTGTGCGATTTTAGCTACTGTAAAAAAATATTAGGTCAGATAAATACATAAGTAATTAACAGAATGATTTAAAAAACTACAAACAGAATTTTCTTAAAGTATTATGTAAAGAACATTATATTTTTTTAAACAGTGTCTTGAAGAGGATCTCCTCTTCATGGGCACTCCATTAACAAACATACAGGGTGTCTCACCAGGAACTGCATCGATCGATATAGGGAAAAATACGCACCAGAAAATTTTGAAAATTTAGGGAGCTACTAACGGCTGCGTGGCCAATCCAACTAAAATAATTACAAGTATCTGGCACTTCCGGTTATACCGGAAGTCGATACCAACTTGCTTATTATAAATGGAACACCCTATATATTTTAGGGTTTTCGAAAAGAGCATAAAATTTTGAGTCAAAAACATATACCCTACGCCTAAACGCAGCCGTTTCAGATATTTGACATTTTAAAAAAATGTTGACAGGTGTACTGGTAAACCATTACACCATTATAAAGGTTGTATGTATTGTAAACAATAACCTTTATAACTTTCTTCATGTAAAAGATACTCATTTGCTTTTTGGCATGCAGAAAGACCATAAGGTGAGCTACGCTCTACAGTTTAAAGAAATTCAATAATAGTATACTAAGTATTCCATTTCTGACGTAATATTTTGTAAACTTCAAACCGCGAAAACTTGCTTAAGTCAAATGGAACGTCCTGTATTTTTTTTACATCAAGTTATGTATAATTAAATTCCTTTTTTTCTGATATAAGCATTGTAGGGGTATAAATTACAACTTTTTGAAATATTTGCGTTTTGCTTATAAATTCAAGAATTTTTAGTAAAAATTTTTTCACATTAGCCATGATTAGAAACAATCAGTAATGTCAGTCATTCTCTTATGTCAAAAAAATGCCACCGCGTTTAAATTACACCCACGAGGACTTTTTGAATTTGGTTATTATTTATGGAAAATGTGATAAAGTAATATCAAGAACTTGTAGTACATTTGCTACACAATATCCACAAAAACGGAAACCGTCACCAAACACTGTAAAACGCATACTGGATAATTAACTATGGCTCTGTCAAGGCAAGAATTCAAAAGCGGAAGCCTATTGTTGGTGACAAAAACGTAGAAATAGCAATTCTGGGATATATTCATGAATTTCTAATGATGTCATTAAGACAAGCTGCTCTGGAATCGAGACTATTCACAGAATCTTAATTAAACATAAATTTCACTCGTTTTCGGTCCAAATGGTTCAACGATTAAAAGAAACACATTTCCTAAGAAGAGAAAATTTTTGGGAATTTATTCTAATAAGGTCTGTAGGCGACGATTCTTATTTGGGAAATATTATATGGTCAGATGAAGCTAAATTTACCAAAAATGGACTTTTTAATCGACACAATTCGCATTATTAGAGTGACTCGAATCCTCATGTGTTCAGCGGGCGACATTTTCAAGAAAGTATTTTTGGGAATTTATTCTAATAAGGTCTGTAGGCGACGATTCTTATTTGGGAAATATTATATGGTCAGATGAAGCTAAATTTACCAAAAATGGACTTTTTAATCGACACAATTCGCATTATTAGAGTGACTCGAATCCTCATGTGTTCAGCGGGCGACATTTTCAAGAAAGTTGGCAGTTTAATATTTACTGTGCCATAAGAAACGATAGAGTGGTGGTATTAGAATTTTATCAGGAAAATTTAAACAGTAAATTAATTATAAAGATTCTTTCTTCTGCTAATATGTATAGTTAATTTTTTGTTTTGTTTTTTTTTTAGGTGAGAGATATCTAAATATTTTACAAAATTTGAATAATAACTATTTAGAAAATTTACCTCTCGCCGAACATAGAAACATTTTTTATCAGCATGACGCGCGACGGTGCTCCCCCACATAACGCGTATTTGATAAATAATTTTTTTACAAGAAACTTTTTACGATCAATGGATCGCGAATAATGGACCTTTCCTATGGCCTCCTCGCTCGCCCTGTTTATCAATTTTAGATTATTTTATTTGGGGAACTATTAAAAATAAAGTTTATGAGAGCCCATTAACAACTATTGAAGATTATATGCAGAGAGTAAGAAATGCATTTCAAAACTTATCACAGAATTCAATAAGAAGAGCTACCCATGAAGAACTAATAGAAGGTGTGAAAAATGTGTGGAGGGTCGAGGGCGGAATTTTGAACAGTTATTAAATTAAAATGGAATCATGTTTTTAGTCGATTTTATCTAAGCTATTTAGTTTATACAAAATGTCTTCAATCCAAATAATAGGCATTTTATAGTGTTTAGTGTTATTTTCCGTTTTTGTGGATATCTTGTAACAAATGTACTACAAGTTCTTGATATTACTTTATCGCATTCTCCATAAATAGTAAACAAATTCAAAAAAGTCTTTGTGGGTGTAATTTAAACGCGGTGGCATTTTTACTAAAAATTCTTGAATTTCTAAGAAAATATTTCAAAAAGTTGTAACTTAAACCTCACAATGCTGATATCAGAAAAAAGGAATTTAATTATACATAACTTGATGTAAATAATACAGGATGTTCCATTTGACTTAAGCAAATTTTCGCGGTTTGAAATTTACATAATGTAACGTCAAAAATGGAATACTTGGTATACTATTATTGAATTTCTTTAAACTATAGAGCGTAGCTCACCTTATGGTCTTTCTGCATGCCAAAAAGCAAATGAGTATCTGTTACACGAAGAAAGTTATAAAGGTTATTGTAAACTATTACACGTCAAAATTTTTTTAAATTGTCAAATATCTGAAACGGCTGCGTTTAGGCGTAGGGTATATGTTTTTGACTCAAAATTTTATGCTCTTTTCGAAAACCCTAAAATATACAGGGTGTTCCATTTATAATAAGCAAGTTGGTATCGACTTCCGGTATAATCGGAAAGATACTTGTAATTATTTTAGTTGGATTGGCCACACTGCAGTTAGTAGCTCCCTAAATTTTAAAAATTTTCTGGTAAGTACTTTTCCTTATATCGATCGATGCAGTTCCTGGCGAGACACCTTGTATATATTTAAGACAATACATCCTAAAAAATATTATTTGGTATACTGTGCGTAAAATGCCAAATGCGACAAATTGTTAACAAAGACCAATCAATCAAGCGACACAATGTGTTAGCGTATCATAGGTAACTGTCCTTGCGTTTGCTAAGCGTGTCTTATTCTATCTCATTTTATCCTAGATTTCAGCCATCGCTCGTGTTCATTTTTTTTCTGACTGGCCGGTTGGCATTTTACACACGGAATGGGTCATACGTATACCCCCACTATTTCCCACTTTGGCCATCGATCATCTGAAGGCATTTAAATTTTATATTGGTGTTTGTATAGTAGGAGAAATCGCTTTAGTGACAGGACGTGCGGGGTAAGACGCTATAGAACGCAGTTTTTGTTAGGTAGACCTTTTTTTTCACAGACGAAATGAAGAATATATTCTGGTAACTAGGTAAGTACTGGATAGGTACCTACCTAATGTTAATTCTCAAAAACGTCAATGCTATTGGTAATAATATATTGTTTTTTTCGGCCTCCAATAGTTTTGATGTTAACCAAGGGCTTGGGCAAAACTGCCAAAATGTCACTGACACCTGCCGCGTACACATCAGTTTCGGACTTCTTTGAAGGTTTTTTGCCAGTGTCCATCGACTTCAAATGTAATATGTGATATTCACCATCTGGCACCACTTCTTGAACAATGGCTATTATATCAATTTCACTCCGAAACCGCTATCAAAGTGACCCCATCATGCAAATACAGTTGTAAAAATTCAAGCTTTGTGATGCCGGCATGCTGGTTGCAAAGTGATACTAGGAGAACTATGAAGTATATTACTAATATAAAACAGCAGTGGTCTAATAACAATCTAAAAGGGAATTACGGTTTTATCCAGAGTGACATATGTGGCAAAATCTGCTATCTTAACTGATGAATCGTAAAAATACGACGCATAACACATACCTACAACAAGTGGGTATATAAAACTATCCAGAGAATTTGCACTAATACCACACTGCGGAACGGATGTTCTCGGATTACATTTGGCGCCTATTTTGAATTTTAAATATGTCCGACTAAGTATCAAAGTAACCCTGCAGAATCAATTTCACCCCATTTGACGGTAAACTACCTATTGACTACACAGGCAGTAGGTGCGGTATTCAAATTCGCTTAATATAAATTGTTACTACCCATCAAGAACAACCGACAGGAAGTTTGGGCATTTCTTGCCAGGAAAGGATGGGTATGGAATATTAGTGTAGAATAAAGAAATTATTTAAAAAGTAACAAGAAACATTTAATAACAAAATAAAACAAAAAATATACTCTCAAAATAGTAACAGAAACAAATATTTTTCTCAATAAATAAACTAAAAATAGATTCTAATAGTAAAGTTATTACTATAATAAAAACAGACGTATTTTTGTCAAAATGGAAAAAAATAATATTAATAAATATTAACATCCTGAAAAAAGAATATTTCACAAGCACTGAATTACGAAAGCCTAAAAACGGAAATAAATAATCCAGTTGATATCACAAATGTCACTTCTTCACATGAATGCTCGCCCTTCTCATCCTCTTCTGCATTTTCAGTTGAATTACTATACTCGAATTTGTGTCCACCATTTATATGACATTCAGCAATTTTTAAATAATCATCCTCAATTGTAATTATTTTCCTAATTCTCTTTTCCCAATCCTCCTTAATTTTCGACACTCACTTCATTTGGAATTAACTCTACGACTTTTTTATCGAATTTCGGAAAAGTATGTCCTTTTCTGACTTTTTTTTCAATTTATACCAAATTAATTCAATTGGGTTGAAAATACAGAAATATAGCGGTAATCTCAACACTGGCCATTATCTTTCCGCTACAGTTTCTATAATATATCTACTTCTCATAATTTTTCGTTTGCAGGACTTCTAACAGTTGTGCGTTATTATAATTTTCTTCATAATAGAGATCATGTTCCATTAAAAAAAATGTAACTCCAGATTAGTAGAACTCTTGTTAGGTATTTTATACAGTTGTCTCGAAGGGTACTTCGCATTGTCAAGAACAATAATGCTATTCGGTTTTAATTTTGGAATTAGGTATTTGCAATCCATTCCTTAAATATTTCTCCCTCTATGTTCTTGTGATAATCCACGTTACAGTCCTCCAGTTTTTTCGCACAGTTTCAATGCATTTTCAACCCATCCATCAACTGATCCACAGTGTGGTTGATTACACTGTGGATCAGTTGATGAATCCCTTTATTAGGGACCAATGAGATTGGTTAATATTTCCTGAATCCATCAGTTCATCCTTCCTTTCTGAGTTCTTTTATCTCTTTTTCTCTTTATCTCTTATAGATATGAATCTGGCCAATCCACTTCTGCTTTCCATAATCGCCATGTGTTTATTAATAGTTTATATATAAATTAAATTTTTCTCAGCCAAGTTCCTAAAGTTCTTTTGGTATATTTTAGATGATAATCCATTTCTTTTAGTTTTCTGTCTACCACGTCTATAGTTGGCGATTTCATTTTTCTGATACACGCCGTAAACTAAAGTTTTGCTAACGATGGGTCGAACGGTCCGTTGTTTTCTTGGGAGGGTACCTTCTATCACCAGTTTTTGTATTGTGGGACGGGGAACGTTAGTCAGAGGTGCTGTTTCATCTAGTACTTCTAAATCATACAAATTAGGGTCATTAGCTCGTCGCTTCAAAAGATTATTGTAAACATTAAAGCAAATTTGTATCGCTTGCTCGTTCAAATGTCGCCGATTTTTTCTTATTGAAAACACTGATGAACTTTGATTTTTTTTATCGCTGTAATCACTGTCACTTTCATTTTCACAAACACAGTAAGATGTAGATGTAGAGGCCTCCCACATTCAAAACATTTTTACATTAAATACGATAATCTTAAATTAGTTTCAAAAACACACCAGCAAATAAACAGATATAAAATAATTATTACTTATAATATTACACTTACCATATATTACACAACTCACCGCAACACGATAACCTTCTTAAATTGTTTTCAAAAAATACACCAGCAAATAAACAGATATAAAATAATTATTACTTATAATATTACACTTTTTCCTACAACGCACTGCTAAACAAATCGGTAACAAAACTAAATGCGGACTTGAAATATCACAGAATGTAAGTGAAACTCCGCCTCGGTCGCGTGCCAACAAAAACAACAATCATCTTTCTCGCTTTAATGTAAGCGATGTAAAAGACGAAAGATGTGTTTTAGACGTTTCCCGCCCTCATGTCGCGGTTTACTTCGCACGTGCCGTCATTAAAGCGATTTCTCCTACTATAGCAACTCATTACTGTAGGTACTAATTTAGTTAAATATTTTTATTATGTATGTTTTATCTTTTCAGTCTCAACTACAATCCCAACGACCACATCTCACAATACAACTCCTAAACCAATTACCACCACAGTTATTTCAACAACTACTGTTACTGCTACACCTCAACCTAACGTCACCACAATTGCACCTAATACTACCACTATTGCACCTAATACTACTACTATTGCACCTAATACTACTACTGTTGCACCTAATACTACCACTATTGCACCTAATACTACTACAATTGCACCCAATGTTACAACCATAGCCCCTAATTCTACGACAATAACACCAGTGACAACAGTGAAACCTACTACTGCTCCATCTACTACGCCAGTTCCATCTCACCGAAGGTTTGTTTTAATTTTTAAGTCTTAAATTGTTTTATAATTTTGCATAAGCTTATAAGTAGTTGTTTCAGATTAACTGAACAAACTCAAAATTTGATTTCAGGACCTCAAAATAGGAAAAAAGTTTCCTATAGAGGTATGTCTGGAAACGCTTTGATAAACAGTTACGCCCCTCCAAAGATGGAGGCTAAAATTAGGTTTTTTAATTTTTTTCTTCTAAATTTGGAAAAAGATTAAAAAAACGAATTTTGATAGAGACTTTCTACTAATAGGAACACTTCTAAAGGGTATTTTTTTCAATCATCCTTTATCGGTAAAATGAGTTTTAATTTTTTTATCGAACTTTTTAATGGACTCGAATTTTATCATATAATGTGCCACGAAAATCTTGAATCTTGATTCATTTAGAAACTTCTTTGTCTCTTTTATTTTTCTCGACGCGTGGTGGAGTTTATAATAACAGTAATTTTTGACGTTCCAAAAAAAATGACATTTTTTGGCGTGTCAATAGATTCCTAGTCCAAAAAAAAAATTAAAATTCTGACGAATGTCAAAATTTTTTTAAACAATATATAGCGTGTCACTTAGATATAGTTAACCCCCTTTTTTTTAATTTTTGACGTAGAAAAATCATACAGATCGAACCAATCCACAAGATACGTGACTAGCGGTATGCGCAGTTTACAGTCGTCTGCCTGTTGCCAGCGCGAATGTCAGAAGGTGCTGATGCACTAGGATATTGCCTCTCTCAAGAAGGAGGTCTTTTTGAGCATCTAATTTGAATTATTTTTTTAATCGTTTACGTATTATTTAATTCTTTTAGAGTTGCTATTATTTTTCTTTATTATTTGTGAGAATATTAATTTATGTTTTAGAATCATTTATTTTTTTTCGAAAAGAAAATTAATCAAAATTTGATTATGTGCTGTTCTATTTTTTCATAAATTTAGTGTTTTACTATCTGTGGCGTTTCGGAAGAACAGTGAAATTGTGAAACATTCAGATAATTTTAGTAAATACGTCAGTGCGCAAAGATTTCTTTAGATGAACAAGTAATACCCACCACCACGGCTTTAGCGATACAGATTCTACTTTGTCTCGTATGCACCGCTGCTGGGCAGGTGCCCTGACACAATAGTTAACTTTCGTTCGGTGGAAATGATTTCAGATTTTTTTTTTGATGTATATTTTTACAATTTTGATAGAGCATTCAATTCTGAGTTTGGCATGTGACATACTTGAGTGTTTGTCTTTTGTTTTTCGTTATTAATAGCAATATCTTATTAAATGCAGAAAACACAGTAGTAGGCCTTGTTTCTTTAATGACTATGTTATTGTATTATGTACAAAGATATTAAATACAATTGCTTAAAAGTAGTTATTATTCTGTTTCTATGAAGTAACTTTTTTTAAGGATTCTGTAATTTAAAATTACAAATAGTTCTGATATTTCACGTATAAAGCTCGGTTCGATTTTATGTATTACATTGAATATCAAACTAAAATAAAATTCTACGCTGTGTTTAACCCGCGAAAATGTCGCCTTTATAGACATTTGCATTAAGGGTCAAGTTCCAGTGTGATGTGTAGGCAACCGATGTGTCATGACAGTAGTACATATGTGGCATATTTATGTGACGTCACAATAAAAGAGTATTGAGAATTTTTTTCGCAAAATACTTCTATTCTACGATTTTTAAATTACAGAACTATTAAATAGTTTCAAAAGTAAAGTTTATTTCAGACTTATTTGCGACATAAGAAACGTCAGCTTCTTTAATCCCTTTACCGCCGTCAAAGAACCCGACGTTTTTTATATTGCAAATAAGTTTGAAATAAATTACCCAGATGCAGAAATTTACGTTACTTATACTTTGTGAACATGTATTGTTTAAACAAATTCTGTGGCATTTGTTGACAAAAATTTTGACTTTATTGTGAAACTAGGAATCTAGAGAAAATATGCTTTCAATTGGTATAAAATTTATTAAAACATGTTGAAAAATAAGCTTCACGATGTAAAAAACCGCTGCCAATTACTTGGGGATCAGAACTTCCTCACCCTAGTAAAACTCGACGTGTGGTGGAGTTTATAATAAAAAGTAACGTTTTAAAAAAGTCACATTTTGACTTTTCAAAAAAGTCGCATTTTGACGTTTCGAAAAAGTCACTTTGACGTTTCAAAAAAAGTCACATATTTGACGTTTCAAAAATTGGGACCGATTTTGCCCATCAACGAACTCAATCTCTTCCTTGACCTCTAGAATGTGTGTACTAAATTTGAAAGCTTTATCTCAAAAACTGTAACTGCTATCGCGAACTAGACAGACAGACACACAGACAGAACATTTTTTTCTGTCTGAAATTTTGTGTATCGTCATAATTCGTCGAAATTCGTCCAGAAATGCAATAAAAATTTTCAAGATTTTTTTCACGAATACATAACTTCCTCACTTTGAGGGGCGAGGAAGTAAAACTAACGACGAAAAAAATGTTTGGAAAATATTTTTATGTCTCTTTGCAATTTTGGACAGTATTGCGTTCTCCAGATTCATATCCGCAACATCATTTCGGGTAAAGCACGTATTTTTTTTAAAATTATATCTGAGTTTTTATAGCAACATTTTAGAAGAGTCTTTTTAATGGCTAAATTCCTGACTATAGGGGGTACGATTTTACATGAAGCCCTAGTACTTGTATAAACAATAGTTTCTGTGCCTCATATTATTGTGTAAATATTAAATATGTATAGTTTATCTATAAATATTCTAAGACAGCAGTATTTTCTAATTGTTATCCTCGTTCATTAATCTTGACCTAACTTAAAGAAGTTATCGCTTTTGAGTTGACATGTTGATATTAAGCCTAATTTTCAGCCTTGTAAGCTGAACTAACCTCTGGTCAGGAGACATCTAGATTCTAGATCTAATTTTGTAAACAACAAATATTTAAGTTTAGAAAGATAACAGATAATGTTTCTGTTTAGTTATTTAATGTCATATGATGGAGATAACATTCATGTAAATTATAGTACTTTTTTATTCTTATTTTTAAAATATAATTATAAGCAATTTTTTGCAATTTTTTCAGGTTTGATGGCCCAAGTTTCATTGGCGGTATCGTTTTAGCTCTAGGTTTGGTTGCAATTGGATTTGTTGCATTCAAATTTTACAAGGCCCGTACTGAATTAAATTACCACACACTCTAATACTCAGAAGGCTTTTCTTTTAAATGCTAAATATTTAAATTTTATATTTAAGATATCTGTGCTGAGAATAGTTTTTTCTATAGTAAACAGTTCTTGAATATGTCTAAACTCACTTTTTATTATAGGTTATTGTTAATCAGTCATTATTGAAGTTAATGATCTTTAAAATATAGTATTTTTCGTTTATGAGAAATGAGGTTTTGGCATCAGATGAGAGGATTCTCATATTTTTAGTATGTCAGTACTGTCAGTGATATTAAATGACCCAAAAAAAATATTTTGGCAGTTTCTGTAAAAATTTGCTTTGCCAATACAGTTTGACTATGGCCTATTTTCACAATACGGAATAACTATTAAATAAATTTGTCAAAATTAGGACTAGTCTGTATTTACTAGTGAGAAAATGGACATTTATGTCACTGCGTGATGTTCGACATTGACTTCAGAAAGTTGTCTGTGGCATGCCCTCAAATTTAAATAAAAATCGACAAAGAAGCCGATTAACTGCACTGGTTATCTGAGCATACATGAGTTTTTGTGCATGGAAAAACAAAAGTTTCAACTTTATTAATATTTTTTAAAAAATGTTATTTACAAATATTGATTTTGATGTCCATTAATTTTATTTGATAAATTTTCATTTGCTATTATTATTATTGTAAACAGTCATTTTTTCATAAAACTGTTAAGAACGATTTCGAAAAAACGAAACAAATTTTATATCTGGATAGTAGAACTGTTTCCTCACAATTTATTTAAGTACTTACCTACATTTTTGCTGTATTTGTAAATTTGGCCATAGTATACTCATGAGTTATTGTCACGCAGAAGGATATACCATTATAGTAAATCGTATAAATGAATAATTTTGAGAATCTTTTTATTAGTACACACAGTATATGAATTAATATTAAAATATTTAGTTTCAACATGCGATATAAAAGTAGAGCATTTCACAATGATAATCAAAGTTGCTGGAACAGCATAAATTATAAAAATGACCTGAAACAAAGTAAGTTTCCTATTGCTGACTAAGGGAAACTGAAGGCGAGTCCAAGAATTAAAGTAGAAATGCTGGGCAGTTGCTTTTTAGGTTTGCTTGGGATCGAACGGGTGTCTTGGGTGTGACACGTCTCCCGCCCAGGGAGAGGGCCTGGCCGGGGGGTAGTGAATTGTAGTTGTGGGTTGTTAGGAGTAAGTATGGCTTGTTCTTTATAATCGTTAATAAATTGTATTCTAAATTGTATATCTTACCACTGTCTCATTTTGTTCCCTGCACATACGTGACATGTGGTGGGACCGGGGTTCAAAAAAATAAGAATTATTGACACCATGAAATACCAAAATAGTGAGAAAAAAAATTTAAGGAAGTTTAAAATTCAAAATATATATTTTATGCTAACGTTTATTATTACTGAGAATAAAAGAATATTTATATGCAACGGAACAATATGTCACGTTTGGTTCTTTTCTGTATGGCGGTAAAGAACGGACCGTCGTCGCGTTCGTTGAAACTAAAAGGAGTGCAGACTTTTTGGCCACCCTTCTAAGTGAGAATGATATAAAACTACCAGTATTCATGGCGATCGTTTGCAGCGAGAACGCGAGCAAGCGTTGTGGGATTGTAAGAAAAGAATTTGTAATATTTTGGTGGCTACGCCATGGTGGCTAGGCAGCGGAACAATAAGAACTTGTACTATCCAACACAATACAATATCCCACTTTTAACTATTTGCAGAGAACTCATTGCCAAAATTTTCATGTAATATTTCTTGTCCCCTGTATAAATAATTGCCAAAAAGTTTGCCTTTCTCATTTCATACTAATGCAAACATATAAGAAAGAGCATCATCCTTTCACTAGACCTATGTCTTTTTCCTTGACAACATTTCGAATTAAAAAAATTAAATGGTAATTATTTTCGCTTAACCCTGTATACGCTAATTAAATCAGAATTTTTTTTTTTGAGTTTTTGGATAATTCTATCTGTTTAGATAATAACGATAAAGTAAAATTTATTAAAAAAAATCTAATCTTATCAGTGTTATGTATATGACAAAATAGGAACTCGAAATTGTAATTTTATTACATCTAAATATATTTTACGCGCATCGACATATTAAATTTACCAGACTTTATCATTACAAATCACTCGAACGTATCTGTTCCCTGTTTCATATCACCAAAACAAAAAATATATATATGTATATAAAATACCATTTTATATCTTACCACATCTCTCATTCAAAGAAAAAACAGAAATATCATTATATAAAAATTATCTTTGTCACTGAAATATATTTATACCGTCAACTATGTTCTCAAAAAGAAATTACTAACCCTTCCTTTGAAATCTCCACTTACTACATTATTAAACTTGAAACTAAGAACACATTTTTTTTCTTTTTCTATGTTTGTGTTCCCAAGCACTTCACCGAGAAAAAAATATATATATAAACCAAGATTAAAATTTAATAAACTTGCAATAGTTCAGTAAAAAATTATATATAATATATTAATGCATGTTCAACAAAAAAAAAATCAAGGAAAATTACTTAAAGTGGGTTAATTATGAAGAATTAACCCTCGAAAAAGAGCAAGGCGCCCCCACCACATGTCACGTATGTGCAGGGAACAAAATGAGACAGTGCAGTGGTAAGATATATAATTTAGAATACAATTTATTAACGATTATAAAGAACAAACCATACTTACTTCTAACAACCCACAACTACAATTCACTACCCCCAGCCAGGCCATCTCCCTGGGCGGGAGACGTGTCACACCCAAGACACCCGTTCGATCCCAAGCAAACCTAAAAAGCAACTGCCTAGCATTTCTACTTTAATTCTTGGACTCGCCTTCAGTTTCCCTTAGTCAGCATTAGGAAACTTACTTTGTTTTAGGTCATTGTTATAATTTATACTGTTCCAGCAACTTTGATTATCATTGTGAAATGCACTACTTTTATATCCCATGTTGAAACTAAATATTTTAATATTAATTCATGTACTGTGTGTACTAATAAAAAGATTCTCAAAATTATTCATTTATACGATTTACTATAATGGTATATCCTTCTGCGTGACATTATGACATGATTCAATGGAGTATTTCGAACTTTTTAATCAAACCATGTATGTCGAATCCGGTTTTTTGATAAGCAAAAATTATAAATAGTAACTTTTTTATGTAAACCCAATCATAAACAAAAATTTCTATGGGGAGACGCACTTGACAAATACATTATTTTTGTCAATTTAAGTTGTAACGGGAGAAATGTATGTGTTAAATGAGTTAAAATGTGACATGAAAGTTCAAATGGTTTGTTTCATATTAAATGTGCTCAAAACCTATTCTCAGCATACAACTGCATTTTTAAAATAAGTTATGTCTTTATCTACCACCTTCAAGAATGTACCGATCTGATAAATGTTTTATGTGATATATTTTAGAGTACATGCATCTGTTATACTGATACAATGTTGATATTTTAAAATTACTCTACTTTAACTCGAACAGTGTCAGTATAATTTATGTTGTAATTTGTTAGTCAGATATTCGAATTTTTCTTTTAATTTTGTGATATACATCAATTTATAAATTTGTATAAAAGTTATGTAACTAACGTTTTTGTTATTTTCTTAATTAGTTTTATTATAATAGATACAAGTCAATGCATTTTGTATATAATTTTTGAATACTTGTAACTTAACTCAAATATTTTATTCTGTCCGGTAAAAGTGCTCTTAATAGAGTAGTATAAAGATTACTCAAAGAAGAATTTATGATGGTGTGCTAAGCTAGTTTGTACTATTTTTTAAGATTTATCACATACGGTGTTAGTGTACGAAAAGTTTTCAAATTCATATTTTTTCTAAGTACCACCTCTTATAGTTGTTTTAATAGTAGGGTATTTAAGTAGATATAGTGAACCTCACACATTTGGTGCAACTGGTTTTTCAGTGTTCTACAGGATATTTCTGTTATTGTCAAAATAAAATTATTACTTAAACATATTTATTTTATTTCTGAGACCCATAATAAAAAAGTAACACTTTGGATTACGAGCCTTAACAACTATATATTGGGGCAGACTGTTAATTTTTAGAAACGTGCTTGATTACTTAAATGAGTACGATGATTCTTCTTGCAAGGCAATGCGTGACATTTCACGTGAATTGTCTGTAGCAAACACTGGCGGTTCTTCTATAGGGTAATTTGGTCAATGACCTCCCACATACAAATAAAAAATAGAGCTATTCATTTTCTGAAGTTGATGACCCTATAGAAGAACCGCCAGTGGTAGCAAAGAGCACTGGTTATAATGTAATTAAAAAACATGCTGAAAGTGGGAATATTGTCATTCGAGGCCTTAAAGTTCTGGAAGGTCCAAAACTCTCCGAAAGAAGTTTCAGGAAGGAAAAGTACGTTAAGAGAGATCACTGTATGTTGAAATCAGGATTCTACAAAGGAGTTGGGAACATTGCAGACAAACATCCCCAACCATAACACATTTGGGAAATTTTACAGTACTTTTAAGGCAAAGATTATGTGCCTCTTTCTTATTCCTAATTACCCCTTTTACGGTAGTCTTCCATGCACACTTAGAATTTGGAATCATCGCTGAAAATAACTTTTTCCCAATTTTTTCACTCCATGAAAGCTTAGATTTTGCCCAAGTGTACAGTACTTGTATTTGAGTTTTCAGTTAAGGGCGGTTTTCCTTAGCCTACAAAATTCAACAATGGTAGGTACAAACTACTGCATATTATAGGAAAATTCACATACCTTATAAAAGCACTTGTGAATATATTTTCAGTAAGATTCTCGAGAAACGCTCAATCCAGATTTCTAATTCCAACGTGCAGTGATATCTCTTAACGTATTTCTTCTTTCTGAATTGCAAACTTTAACTAACTGGCTCAAATTTCTTTCAGGCAGTTTTGGATCTTCGCGAACTTTTGCTCCACAAACGTCAATATTACCACTTACACCATATCTTTTAATTACATTATCTATAGAGGTCATTGCTGTATGTCATGTGACTTATCACGCATTGTATTGCCAAAATGGTATTGCTGGATAATAATTTCACCACCCACATTTTTATCAGTAGATTCACCGCGTTCCATTCTTTCAAAAAGTTAACGAGATACTGGCTACAACAATATAAAAACAATACAAACTGAGAGTAACATTTGAGGTCTGAATTATCAAGTCAAAGCACTCACTGTATTGTGTCAGCGTCTACTTGTATTAGAGACTCATTGGTACCTTAAATAACAAACACCATTTATACTTGTCCCAATATTTAATTGTCAACATATTTCAACATTAAATAACTAAACGTACAGTAATAAAAAAAGTAAAAAGTTAAATTTGAGAAAATCTAAATTAAAATGAAAACAAAGATGTTGTTGTTATATGCAGCTTTAAAATTTAATGAAGAATCATCGTACCAATTTAAGTAATCAAGCACATTTCTGAAAAATAATAGTTTGTCCCAACATGATGTTGTTAGGGCTCCTATTTTGTTTGAAGGTAAGCATTTTATTTTTTAACCAAATTATGTTCAAAATATTAAATCAATAATTCTATTTTAAAAAATTGAAATACAATCACCTAAACATTTGCTAGAAAAAAATAAACAAAAATTGTATTTTAATAAGAGAACCAAAAAATCCAAGAAAACTATTATCAGTGACATATTTATTATAATAAGACGAATAATCTCTTTGTTCTAATTTTCCCAGCAAATGTCAAGAATGAATAATGACAGTACCAGGTGGCGACACTGAAATATCTCCTTACTGCATTGATACTATTCTTTAACATTTTGTTAGGTAATAATCCATTATATTTGTTTCAATAAATGTGTCAAATAATTTGGATGAGTAGATTAATGAACAAAAAGCAAGAAAGCAGTGTCTCCCTCTGGCACTGTCCATGCGCATTTTTAACATTTGCTGGCTACAAATAGAACAAAGATTATTTGCCTTGTTATAATAAAATTGTCACTGCTAATATATTACATTTATCTGGCATTACCTACCCTAGGCACACCTTGATAAGTGTCAGACCAGTAATAAACCCAAAGTCTTTGTAGAATTTAACATACACAGATACCAAATAAATATTTTCAGTTTTCAAATTCAACTTTGATCCAATTTTTATTAGAATTTGACGCGCTTTCACCAACCAAGTTGGTATCATCTGGAGATGATTAAAACTAAAAGTTTTAATTTTCTCGAGATGATGCCATCTTGGTTGGCGAAACGCGCCTCGAGTGCATTATATGGTGTTGGGTAATTAAAACTAAAACTAAAAGTTTTAATTATCTCCAGATGATGCCAACTTGGTTGGTGAAACGCGCGTCGAGTGCAGTATATGGTGTTTCGTGGAAAACTGCATCAGTGTTAATTATGCAAAGTGAAGAGGAAGTATATGCATTATTTTATTTCTTATAAATTAAAAAAAAACATAATGGTAAGATATTAAAATGGTTTATTGTTCTGAGCATAATGTAAATCTACGGACTATAATATAAATTTTTCATTCTTAATTTCTTTTATAGGTACTTAATTAATTTACGACCTGTAATAAAAATACCTACACCACATCATTTATATCACAAATTTTAATTATAATAAAAGTGAACTAAAATTTTATATTATAATTATGCTAGTTGCAAAGTCTTAATATGATTTTAAATATCATACCATGTTTGGTTTTTAAATATTTTTATGATAAACCTAAAATATGTAAATGTCGCTGTGTACTTCTCACATCTTTGTCTATCCTCGTATAGAACCTGAAATTATGTAAAGTTGTTTAATTTTTACAAAGTTCTGTTCACATTTTGATATGTCTGTGTTACGGAGACTACACTAATATAATTTATTAATTTGTTTAATATTATAAATATTAATCTCAAACACGACAAACAGCAGCGGCTGTGGCGCTATCTTATTTTGTGTCTGTGAACGTGAACATAAGTCCAGACACAGAATCCTGATTCTGTGGTCCAGAATAACATATAAAAATTTCTGTAGTTTGGAAGGTAGTACATCCATTGATTAACAGAGGGCCAGAAAATATAAAAAAAAGCACATTATCCGGAGTTTATAACTCATGTCCATTTATCTTATAAGCATACTTATTATTATAAAACAAATGCTTTTAATTGTATGTCCAGGTAGCACCTACCATTTATAGGTACATAATTTAACAGCGAAAGAGCAGTGTCGCGCCGTGCCTTTTATGGCGGAGGGGGCGCTAATCGTAATAAGTGTATTCAAATTAAACATGATATTAAATTTTTTATTTGTAGCTAATTCTCTGTGTATCGTTGAAACGTTAAAGACCATTTGTATTTTTTATGTTGTATTTACTTCAACCTGTGTCTTGTACCAGTTTTTGTTTGTTATTTAATTTATTACGATTATGTACAAAAAATCCCAATTTAATTAGTCCTGATGATACTAATAAATATATAACAAATGGACTAAATTAAACAAGTAGTTCATTTTATTTAATATTTATGGCTAAATCACATATTAACAATTGCATCGTAATTAACATTGTTACAACTAGATAAGAAATATTCTAACAAATTGTTTGAAATAGTTAAAATTAATCAAACGAACTACCAAATGAATATTAAATATTTAGATATTTAAATATCACTCGGTAGAGTCCAAATACTCCATTTTCAGATAATACAGATGAATTATCATTAACTGGAAATAGTACACATAGCTGAAATACAACAGAATTATTTTCAACGTAAGAATTTTCAGGGGTAACTATTTTAGTTTCTAATACTAAGTACTTCTTGAGGTTAAACAGAATAAGGAAAAGCGCGACTCAGGTGAGCGGGTTAATTAGAAATCATGAAATGATACTCACAAACACGGAAACTCGAACACTGTTTAGCAGGACTTAATCTGGATTAACAAAAATAAACATTTCAAACATAATTTTGTGTTTATAATAGTGGTTCGACTAGTTCACATAGACTACACTTATTGGTGAACATAACGGCAACTAACCACAGAGGTAACATAATAAACACACTATCGGTCACATTACCATTTTAGTCGATAAATTAATTCAGTATTTAGTCAATTCATTAATACCAAATATCAAAATATAACATGAAACCGAGTTCGGTACCGCAGTGGGCCAGAGCGTTAAGTGACAAACGTACCTGGTTTACTGCCTATCGACTCCTGGGTTCAAATCCCGGTTTCGATTTTAGCAAAGTCGAAGGGTTTGATTGTGTGCGTCTGCGTTTTTTTCAACTGTGTAACCCCTGTCCGAGCAGTTTCGGCTTTAGTTTGTGGGTTATCTAATTTATGTGATGTGTTTTATGATTTTTTAAACAATAGTTGTAATAGTTGTGGATACTTTTAACTATTTGTATTTGTACTTAATCATTTAATAAAATGATTATAAATGTATAAAACAAAATGGTGATACAAGTTTTGAGATTATATTAAATTGAGAAAAACAGTTTGTTTTAAATTTGTTCGGAAAATTAAAGCTTTATTTACATTTTGGTATTCATTCAATTAATTTTTTTCTCGTAGAATATGTACTTTAATGTTGGGGAATGAATTTTGATTCATCATGTTGTAAGATAAATAAGAAGGAGGTTCAGGGAACTGTTTTGTATATCAAAAATTTTAAACTTAAAAATGCTGTTACGAAGTATTTCAAATCACATAGAAATGGCTCAATAAAAATAAATGAAAATGTCAGAATTCTTCTGGCTAAGAAGCTTCTTTATGATTATCATTTTCTTTATTTTCTAGTTATTAACTGAACCCTTATACCAGCTTACTGAACGGCT
Organism: Rhamnusium bicolor; assembly: GCA_029963845.1. Lineage (NCBI taxonomy): Eukaryota > Metazoa > Arthropoda > Insecta > Coleoptera > Cerambycidae > Rhamnusium > Rhamnusium bicolor. Next base: position 284,010 of record JANEYF010004888.1, on the reverse strand, counting down.
TTATATAGTATTAAATAATATAATGTACGGCTATTTGGGTCCATATTATCTCTCGTTAAGACGCAACGTCAATCACGTAAAGGAAAAACCTTAGCGTAATCAATCATGGCCCTTACTAATCGCCAGACTGATCTAAGCCTACTAGATCCTCCCTACAGCTAATGATTTGCGATAAGTACGTCCTTCTCGACCACACACTTTTTGCAAAATAATACCCGAGGGTGAGTTTTTATACATCGCTTGAGAGAAATTTGTACAGAATTCTGAAAGACGGGAGAATTAGGCATGCTCTTCATTATCTAGCTAAGAAATACGAAATTTATTGTTTCTAATTGTGTATTATATTTGAGAAAGCTTCACTAGGCCCAGACTGAATCATTTCTTTTGACAAATAGTTAGGTCAGACATTTATATTATCCCACTCTTTCTGATATTAAATATAAGTACTACAATATGTAACTTAGCTAACAAACAGTAACATATCCTGTCTTTTAGACTATTGTTAACAAATTGAAAGATCTGCTTCAAAACTAGAAATTTAAAAAAATACAAACAATTAGAAGTTAAAGTGTATTCGACAATATGGAATTATATTATCTAAGACAATAATTAATAAGAAGGAAATGAAATAGACCAATATGAGTTTTTTTCGTTTCGTTGTTTGAAAATATACAGGTATTGTAATATTGTACTGAATTCTTAAAGCACTGTGTGGTTAAATTAATTTGTTGATTTTTAAAATATCACAATTTTGATTTTAACCACAGACAAATATAAGAAAAAATCTGATATTTTGGGTCATTGTTGTTGTTAGGGTTTGTATATTATTTTATTTAAATCATTGTTTCTAAAGAACACAATTTATTGTATTAGGTTTACCTAATTGTAAGATGTCTGTATTTCTAGTTTTTAATGATGTGATAACCAAGAAAAAATCTGTGTAAAATGTAAGATTTTATTCTAAATCCTTAAAGCGGTTGTTATTTTGTTTTTTAAACCATTTATTATTAATAGGCTCATTAGGTGAAACATTTCCTATTTTTATTAATTTTTATGAACTGTTTCGTGTATAAACTGCCTCAACAACATTTTAAGTTGATTGAATGAAAATTGAGGGAGATATTTGCATTTGAATAATAAAATGCTTTATCCGAGTGACGTCAACAGATCCTGTTAGTTAAGTTCGCTTGTAGCAAATACAGGGGAGTAGTACTAGTGTATGAAGGCCGATTAAAACGACCTGATAAAAATGATTGCCGGACGGCTAAAAAGGTGATCACAATACCGGCAATTGAGTGGCCCATCATTCCAACTATTCAAATCGCCAGGAGAGGACGGAGTTTTTCCAGCTCTACTACAAAATGGACTGGAAATATTTCTCCCATTCCTCATTAAACTATTCAGAGCTAGTCTGGTATGGAACTATATCCCATCCAGTTGGTCGGCGGTTAAGGTAGTATATATACCAAAAATGGGTAGGAAAGAACCGCAAGCCCTAAATCGTTTAGACCAATTAGCCTAACATCTTTTCTGTTGAAAGGCCTAGAGAAGGTGCTGGATGGATATATCAGGGGGAACATCCTGAATCATCACCCCCTCAATATCCATCAGTACGCCTATTAGACAGGAAGATCAACAGAACTAGCACTTAATAACCTAGTCGTGAAGATCACCCAATCCCTTCAAATGCAGGAAATTGCGGTGGGAGCCTTTCTCGACATTGAGGGGAGCATTTAATAATGCACTGCCCGACTCCTTATATGCAGCAGTGGCTGCCACAGGAATTGAGCCTACTATAGGCGACTGAATTCGTGCTATGCTATCAAACAAAACCATAACAACGTCTCTACAGGGAGAAACAGTTAGGTTTAGAGCCACGAGAGGGTGCCCGCAGGGTGAGGTTCTCTCCCCCCTTTTGTGGTCACTTCTTGTGGATGACCTACTAGCTATTCTCACACTGTGGGAGGTTGAGGTTCTAGCATATGCAGATGATCTAGTCAGAGGAAACTCTGAAGGAGTAATATCAAATTCAAGAGACATTGGATGCAGTGAGTAACTGATGTGACAGGGAACAGATGTCTGTAAACCCTCAAAATACAGTAATAGTACCATTCATCCGGAAAAGGAAGCTGGAGGACTTAAAGCCTCCCACCTTAATGGGTGAAACTATTCCATTTGCGGAGGAGGTGAAATATCTAGGAATCACTCTGGATAGATCACTTAATTGGAACTCCCATCTGGAAAAGGTAATCCACAAAGCAAAGCTGTCCTTATGGACATGCCGTCGTATTTGTGGCAAATCCTGGGGCATGGGTCCCCAACAAATTTACTGGATCTATATCACGGTCATCAGACCAATGATAACATACGGATCCATTGTTTGGTGGCCGAAAGGATCACAACGGACGGCCAAATCCAAACTCTCTGGACTGCAGAGATTAGCATGCATGACCGTAACGGGAGCAATTAGCACCACACCGTCAGCTACAATGGAAATCCTCTTGGATTTACCCCCTCTTCATATTTATCTGGAGGGAGAGGCGGGCAACCTACAGACTGCAACAGGCGGCCATTAATATGCCGCAGACTAGTATCATGGAGCGGAACAGGTTGCTGGATGACATAGAGAATCACAGCATCCTGGGAATGCCCTCGGATACTGTGCCTACCATGACCAACTACGAGCTGACCTTCAACATCCTTTCTCCAGAAAGAGATGAGTGGGTCCAAAACTCCCGAGGGAACAAGAGCCGGAGTACATAGCTACAGACCAAGGGTGAGGATATTCTCAAGCCTAGGTACTCATGCAACTGTTTTCCAGGCTGAGGTTCATGCCATCGAACTGTGTGTACGAAGGCTGGAATATATGCATCTTACACGCAATACAAATTTTCTCAGATAGCCAAGCAGCTATAAAAGCTCTTGGCTCCTACCGGTGTAATTCCAAAACAGTATGGAATTGTTAGAAAGCTATAAATCATTTGAGCAAAAACAACAAAGTGACTCTGGTCTGGATACCCGGCCACTCTGGTATGGAAGGTAACGAAATAGCGGACTCCTTAGCCAGAGAAGGAGCGGGATCACAATTCATCGGACTAGAACCAATACTTGGCATATCCTCAAGTACTGCCAAGATGGCTCAACCTGGGCTGAAAGGAAAACTCTCCAGTATTGGCAAGAGTTACCAGGATCAGTTCATTCGAAGGCGTTTATAAAATACCCTCTGAAATCAAGAGCTAAGAAACTTTTAAAGTTAAACAGGGTAAACCTGAACGCTCTAACAGGCCTATATACCGGGCACTGCCGACTAAACTATCATCTGCATAAATTTGGCCTAGCGGAAAACGCCGAGTGACGGTATGCCTGGAGGATGATGAGAAGACAACATCTTATGCACCTGTCCCGCTGTGGAGAGGATCCGATTCTCAATATTTGGCAAATGGCAACTGCTGCCAGAGGATCTGGACACATTCTCACTCAATAAAGTTATCAGTTTCATTAAAAGACTGAACTTATTGGGTGAAATATAATTAGGCGTGAGCCACAATAGGCCTGTTGATGGCCTACTGAGGCCCACTTATAACAAACCTAACCTAACCTAACTAGTGTATGGCTGATACATTTAAAGCGACCACGCTATTTTTAAGTAGTTTACTAAGCGTATTACGATATTCTGTGCCTTTAACAATGTGTAATATTAATTATAATTGTATAAATGCAGAATCATTTAATTTGTCAGAAGTGGAAGGATCACCTAATTTGCCTTTGGCTTTTTGAAAACGTCGTTTGAGAAATAAATAGCAATATGCAATCACCGTTTTCGGTTTTCCTGTCAAATAAATGATGTGTACAATACTAGGTTTTAATTTAATTGCCATATTACTCATAATTTAAATAGTCCTGAGTATGTGTCAAAGTACACAAAACATCGACGAATTAAAACTTGGTTTTCTGCATTCTGCTGATCTTACGTATCAGTTTGGTTGAAACGGAAATATATCTATTTTCCGAAAGAAAGGAAATACTTTTCTCGGCATCTTCTTAAAGTCTTATTTCTTTAAGCAAATATCCTCAGAATTGTTTTCCTTCCTTTCCACATAATTTCCTTCACTAATGGATTTTTGTCAATAAACGTACCTATTTTGTTTATTTAAATCAGCATGGACATCAACCATTATTTAAAACTGAAGAACATGGACGTTAAAAACCTTGTGTAAACATATTTGGAAGAAATTTCTTTCCATATCTTCGAAAAAAATAATAATTAACAAAGAATTCACAAAACTTTAAAATAAATGGTGGCGCCCTCGTTGAAAAGTTAATATGCATTCAGCTTTATGTTCGTAATAAAAGTAGGTTATATACCCCTTTAGACGAGTTTTTTCTTCTAAACAAAAGAGAGTCGGTACGTATTTTAAATGCCTGCCATCTATTCACTGGCGTACGGTGGTTTACTTTCGGAATACCCTGTACGATAAGTTTACTATTTTCATATAGCATAATAGATTTATTTAAACGATACTAAATGATTATGCCCACATCACAGCGCTCTAGTCCATAAAATTTTATGAACATGTTGACAAATCCTATAAAGTTTTAGTATTCTAATTTAAATATAATTTAACAAGTACACATAAATATTTTAATATAGCGGATTTAATATTTGTCGTAAAATCTTCAATTCTAAATTTTTATGCATTGTGAGAACGAAAATTATTTGTATTAGAGCAGCATGAAACTGTTGTAATGGCTGTAATAAAATTTATAAAGTACTTATGAAGCTGAAATAAAAGACCAGTTTAGGTATTGGTAGGATATTAAAATTTTGCAATACAGAATCAAGACAGAAACAGTTTGTTAGGTAATACATATTGTTACGCCAATGGACTGTGTAAACTACTGGTACCAAATCTAAATAGAAATTGACTACCGCGACGATAGCACATTTGACTAGAACGTTATTATGTGGCACAGCACGGCCAGTCACTGTCTATGTTTCTCCTTTCTCCTGAGTTTGAGTTTCAGCTGCAACATCTGGCTAATGTCGGAGGGAATGGTTGTTGTGTGTGTGTGTCTATTGTCCTGGTTAAGTGGTGCAATAGCAATGTGCTAAACTTCGCTAGAACGTTAATATAAATAAGATATTAAGAAAAAAAGAAAAAAGAAATTTCGTTCACTGTCACTATCACTACCACGTAGGTACAGTTGATTTCAATAAAAACTGGTACACTTTCTTTTAGCTATGTAAATCATTGGTTCTTTGATTGATATTAATAATCTTACAAATGTCATACTTTGACGTTAATCAGTGGCGTCATTATTAAAAATGGTTCGACATCTAACAGATATTCAAAAATTTCGAATTGTTTCTAAAATTGAAGATGGTTGGTCCATAAGAAGACTTGCTGCTGAATATAATGTGAGTAAAACCATGATAATGAGTGTTAAAAAACAATGGGAAACCAACCAAACGGTATCCCGTAAAGTTGGTTCTGGTAGGACCAGAAAGAGCAATAATCAAGAAGATGAAAATCTTATAAATTACCTAATAGAAAACCCTTTTCAGACTGCAGTAAATGCAATTTCAGATACAAATTTACCTGCTTCGGTATCTACTGCTTGCAGAAGAATAAAAATACAAAGCGACTTGAAGAGTTGTTCAGCGGCTAAAAAATACAAACTTTCAGAATAAAAGAAGCAGGGTAGGATTATTTTTGCACTCAACTATATAATCAATGATGAAAACTTCTGGGGACCAGTTGTCTTTTCTGATGAAAAGGTTTTTAAATCCTGTAACGATGGACATGTTCGCGTATATGCCTCCTTCCACTAGATACGACGAAAAATATACTTTCGATCCACAAATATCAGGAAGGTTTTCAGTGAATGTCTGGGCTTGGATGAGCCTAAATGGGTTAGGTGTCTGTTGAAACAGTGGTGGTCATCTCAATTTCATTAAATGTATTAAAATATTAGACAATATTATGTTGCCGTCAGTAATAGAGGTGTTTCCGGAAAATAATTTTATTTTCCAACAAGACAACTAACTGCTCCATACATACTGCCCATCGTGTCACGCAATGGTTTCTTAATAAAAACATAGAGTTGTTACCGTGGCCATCTAAAAGTCCGGATTTAAATCCAATTGAAAATGTATGGGGACCAATGGTGAAACAGATAAGAAAATTAAATAACCATCCAAATAATGCCCAAGAATTGGAAGGGACAATTGAAGACGCTTGGGAGAACTTGTCGCAAGAAGTTGACCTTGTAAGAAATCTGATTTTGTCCATGCCTGCAAGACTTCAGGCAGTTTTAGACACTAATGGAGCAATGACACAATATTAGTTAATTCTGTATTACGTAATTGAAGTTCATTTATTTTATTTTTTTATTGTATTTTTATGTTCAGTTTGCATTGTTTACATTTTTTTTAATCTCAAGTGGTATTTTTGTGTTCTTATTTTAAAAATAGAATTAGCATTATTCAGTTAGTATTTTAATTACAACCATTAGTAGAATTATCCGTAACAAATATTATTTTTTTAAACAATAATATGCCAGGCTTGAAAATGTTTTGAAAAAGTTATTTTCTAATTATTTTTTAAAATTCCATTTGAATAAAATAAAAGAGAAAAGTTTAATAAGTTTAAAAACACAAAGAAAACCGATATCCTCCAAAAAACCCAGGTCCGGGGTAAATCACCTCTTCTCCACCCCCCTCTCGACATGCCTGGCCAGCCCTATTTACAAACATATGCACACAACTAAACTATTAAGATTTTCGATTACAAGAGTTGTACCAGTTTTTTTTTAAATCAAGTGTACACACTTTTTGATTTTGAGATGAAATGTGTGTTTCCTAACGTTCGACTTGGATTTCCACAAAAGCATTTTTGCTACACTGCATATTTGTTTACATTTTAGTAAGTATCTTGAAAATGTATGAAGACAAACTCATTTTGTGAAGCGAAAAATTATGTGGGAATTATGTAAGTAAATAAATTTCACACTTGTATGATAATAATAATTTTTTGTTCCACAAGTAATATTAGCAAGTAACAAAATACCAAATCTTTTAAATAAAAAATAAATTTTATTTTATACACTAAAAAAAGTCCGTCTCTGGAACGACGACCTTTTTCAGTACCTTTTTTCAGCTTGAAGTTTGACGTTAAGTGACCAATAGTTATCCTGTAATTTTGAGACATGTAATTAAGTTACACAATATTCTTTTTTTGACTAAATGTGACCGTCCTATTAGAGATGACTAAAGATCATACTTTTTAGTTTATGATATCGTTGTTAAATATCGAGCTTCACATACATTCTCAAAAAAAATACGATGAAGCTATCCGCACCATTTTAATACTAAAATATGTAGTATTTTAGATACTTTTCACAATCTAAATATCATTCAAATTGCAAAACTCATTTCGAAGATATTTAGAAAAAACTGAAAAAAATAAGAAAACTTTAACACCGTCTATCTCAGAAACGAAGCTAGAGTGGACTTATGTTGACAGGAATTATTTGTCTAATTTTTGGGTGAAGAATCTCCGCTTAAGCAATGGCACATGTGTTTTGGAGCACCCTCTATACATATTTAATTTTAAAATATTTTAAATATATTTTTTATGTATATTTGTAATTGTTGTAAAAACTATTATAGATATTTACATGCGTCATTATGTATTTTAATCTTTGTCTAAATTAGGTCGTAATTAGGAGCATTGTAAAATCTTTTAAAAAATAAACAATGTCTTAGTTTATTAGCGCTGCACCGATTCTGTTGCTAATTGAAACTTTTTCTTTCCTAACGAATAAACCGAGGACAAAGAACCACCAGACAGTTGACGCAGTATTTCTGGTAAATAGCGCGAAACAGAGCAAAGACAATAGTATGCCTTGGAAGGGAGATAGTGGGACATTATAAAGTGAAAATTACTTGGTAAGTAATTTATGAAAACGTAATGACTTTCGTTGGAGGAACTCGTTAATCAAAGAGGACTGGTTAAAGGACAAAAGTTGCTTCTATCACAGCTTTTGGATTACCACGGTCTAAATAAGTAAAACGGATAAGTTGAAGAGATAATTTTCAAGCAGTGAATGTACGCAAGGAACTTTTGCAAGATTTATATCTTGTACAAGTTTTGACAGAAAATTAATCATTATCTTTTTTAAGTACCTAAGCTACGTGTCTACTCTTACACTTCACTTCACTACCAGCTAGCTATATTAAAATCATAAAGTCATAAAATACTTGCGGCATGACATTATTTATCACATTTATAAATGCTAAACAAGCGTTTCTTTTTGTGCTGCAACTATTCGTCCGTAGAAGATTTATTGAATATATACACTCTTACAAATGATCAAGTGTAATGGAAAGAAAATTCGTCAACTATAACTTCTTTAGTCAATATAGTATCGGCCCTACTTTTCTTATTTTAGGACACATACAATATTTTAATGTAATATAAGAAGAATATTGTGGATAATTTGACATGTTTAGAGAACTCTCTTTCAAAATTTAAAAAAATTATGGCTATCATTCACGAGGGTGAATGTAAATTACCCTAGTGAACAATATCTATTACACGCGAGTAGAATACTATACTTTATCCACGACTATTTAATAATAACAATTTTTGGATAAATATCGCGATTACAATTCTGACAAAGTTTAACGTTTCAATTCAAATAGCAATTCCGCATTTTGACTGACAGTAATGGCATATTCGATGAAATTTTAATAAAAAATTGAAAACAAATGAATAAAGAAATCATTATTCACTGTAGCAGGGGCGGTTTGTGGGTCAAGAGATAGGGAGGTCAATTAGAAAAGTTAACTGTATTACCTACCTTTTAAAGTGATTTAAATTCCAAATCTATCCTCCGGTCTTTTTGAGATGCAAAGTGGTCAATTACTTTTTCATTAAAGTCTTTTATCTTCTTTATTAATGCCCTTTCTATGGTACGCATAGCTAAAGAAGATAACCTTTCCTGACCTATGGTATTTCTTAAAAATGTCTTTATTCTTTTTAAGGTGGAAAAACAACGTTCACTTTCGACGGTAGTCATAGGGAGAGTACACAAGATTTTTAACAGTTTGACACTTTCAGAAAAAGTATTGCACAAATTATTGTTAATAAAAAGCTGTAACAAAGCAACTGCTTCACTGCTTCACACCGTCTAAAACGTCTCTAAACATAAAAACTACTTGTACTTTATTATGTCCATCTTTCAGTTTTAATATATTTTGTACAACACTCATATTTAATAGTAAACACCAAAAACACTGTTTTACTTAATTTCACGACAAGTAGAGATTTACTAATAAAATGTTCACAAATAAAAACATTAAAAACAACGCGACAGAATTTACCGACCAACGCGTACCTAGTCAACATTAAGACTGCTAGTGCTCGACTGAACTTTGTGCGTTACCGTTTACGTAAAATGTGTCAGGGACATTGTCCCCACCAGTGTTTTCTGTCTCTTTTGCTTTCTGACGATTCGCGCATAAGTCTATTTCACTATAATTCGTTGTAAATTCGGTCCGTAGCTAGCTTTGGGGACAAGTTGTGGATTGACACAAGATTTTTAAATTCTACAAATGAATAATGTAATGAATATGAAATTCTGCAATCTAGATATTTGAATAGTATTGTGCATAGAATGAACTAGAAACTTTAATATATTTTTTAAGAATATTAAATATACATATATATATATATATATATATATATATATATATATATATATATATATATATATATATATATATATATATATATATATATATATATATATATATGAAAAATATATATATATATATATATATATATATATATATATATATATATATATATATATATATATATATATATATATATATATATATATATATATATATATATATATATATATATATATATATATATATATATATATATATATTATATATATATTTCTAAACTTCAGAAAATGAATAGCTCTATTTCTTTATTTGTATGTGGGAGGTCATTGACCAAATGACCCTATAGAAGAACCGCCAGTGCACTGTAGTGAATAATGGATAGCATTATCCTTGAGGAAATATATATAATAGATACACTATTTAATAGTCGTGGATAATATAACGTTTTTAAGTAAAACAGTGCTTTTTAGAATGAATTTAACTATAAATATGTACATTACACATATTATAGCTACATACAATAGGTACCTAAATTTAAGACAGATTTTTTTAGCATTTTAGCTCTTAAGTAATTAAGGGGGTATTTTAGGTCAGCTCCACTACTTTTATTTTTTTTTCCTCCCACCTCGCATTAGTTCAAGTGTGATCTATCCAGATGAGACTTGACCCATGTTGATGGCCCTCTTAGCCCCCAAACCTGGGGCCTCGTCTGTTATCAGTGGATTATCCCAATATACTTATTGTTAGTTGAGATAGTACGCTCTATACATAGTATATAAAAAATGTCGTATGTCGCGAACGATTGAAATTAAACACACTACCGATAAAAACAAAATCTAAATTTGAAATATTTGGAATACAATACTTTCCTCACTGTAGTAAAAGAAAAAAATAAAAGTCTCTTATTTACGGTACACCATATTCCAGAGGTTTATACTGCAAAAATAAAATAACTATATTGTTTATATCGGCCATCACCGTTCTAAATGAAATAATGGAAGAATTCACTGATTTTCATAAACATAATTTAAATGCGAAACTTAAATGAAAGCCACAATCTTAAACGTTTTCTTATCTGACGAAACTTATTGGAAACTTTAATTAAGTTTACTTCGCTTTTCAAAAGAAAATAAATTTAGTGGAAATAATTTCAATTTATGTGTGAAAATTGACGTAACCTAAATAGTTGCTTCTTACTTTGTTCCTGGTTTGTATAGGTGCCTAGGTATTTCCTGTCGCTGTCATAAGACAGATAACTTTATGAAAATTGACGTTTACGTAAATACGTTATTTGATATATGAGGAAATATTGAGACATAATTAATGTCAAATAAATGTAATGTAATATAACATACAATGACCACCATGTTTTTTGCAAATGTTGCTGAAGGAATCATTAATTCTTTTAAGGCTGGCAGTTTTGCAACTGATTTTCTAAATAATTTACTGAAACCTTTTAACCTACTACTACACAGGAAATAATTAATATAGTCACATATAAAAGACAATCAGTTTCTAAAATCATTAGTGACAGTCCATAGGTTTGAAGAATTTATGAAAACCTCTGTTGCCTTATGTGACCTTACCAAAGCTTTTGACTGTGTGTCCCATCTGATAGGTCTTATTTATTAAATGGATTAGTTAGTTCTCTTATTCTACATTAATAATTTTCCAAACTGCTCAATTAATAGTAAAATAATATTGTCTGCAGATAATACTACCCTGATCTGCTCTCACAAAAACACTCTTAATCAACATATAATTTTTTTATAGAAAATTAATCATGATTTTAAAGGAAATACGAGTATATGCGGCATTAATTTTAAAACCTGAAACAGTTTTGCAACAAGAATGTTAGGACGCTTCTTTTTAAATAAATTAAATATCCAAGTTAAAATTACATTGTTCTCTGTTTAAAAATAATCTCAAATAAATAGTATTCTTCATTTGAAATAATGATATTCTTCATTATATACAAGCATACCGTTTATTTGGGCTGAAATACGTTTATTCATTTTGAATATACTTGTGTAACTATGTATGTATTTATTGACTTGCCCCAAGTTTTTATTTACATAATATTGTTACGTGTTTGCTATCCACACAAACACCTATACTAGTAGATTCGTTGATTGAGAGTCCAGGTAACACTTACTCACTACTTTATTTACTAATTAACAATTAACAACAATAGATTAATTACTGTCTTAACTATAATCACACTTGAACACTTATAAGTCTCTTTCTTATTTCTTCTTTACTCGTTCACGTTCAACTTAAGATTAAGTCTCGGCCCACCGTGCGTCTTATTTATACATCCATTCACCCGGTCTAGAGCAGTCCAGAATATTCCCAGTATTTTTTTTATATAATTTTTAGTTTTCCATTTAAGTGTGCCATGATGGTTCCAATTTATTCCAAATGACCCGTGTAATGCTAGAAAAATCGAAATTCAGTTAAAAATACTAAGTTACGTGATTTATGAGCAAATAGAGGTCAGCAAAATGGTTTTCGGGGAAAAACTCATTTTCTTCAAATGGAACCATATTGGTACTGTGGTACCATTTACTATTTATTTTCAGACGAGTCTAAGTTTACAAATTTAGGATTATTTAACCGACAAAATGCAAAATATTGGTCACAAGAAAAACAAAATTTATTACGGGAGGGTAACTTTAAAGTGCGGTTCGGTCTCAATGTTTGGATTGGAATAATCGGTAGTAGAATCATTGGTCCAATAATATTTGAAGGACCCCTGACTGATGTCAAATACTTGGGATTTCTGCAAAATGAAATTGAGGACAGTTTAGCTGAATTACCTTTCCATTTACGACAGGGACTGTATTTCCAACAAGATGGCGCTCCTCCCCATAATTCAAGGATAGTAATTGATTACCTTCAACGGAGATTCAGAGAAAACGTAATTTCGACGAATGGTCCTATGAGGTGGCCTCCAAGGTCACCTGATTTAACACCCCGTGATTTCTTTGTTTGGGGTTATTTAAAAAATATTGTCTACGCAACCATCGTTACCACTAGTGAAGACCTGGAGCTACGAGTAAGACGCGCAATTAATAGCAAAACGGCCCAGCAATTGGCGAATGATCTTCGAGAAACAGCTATGCGAGTTCAGAAGTATATTGACGTTAATGGACAGCATTTTGAACAACTGTTGTAATGTTTTGTGTTCATTTTTTGTATTCCAAAACCACCTTATGTATAAAAAGGTAATTAGAACAAAATTGTATTTTCTTATTCTCTTTTAGCTGTAATTTTGTTTGTATTTATCGCACATTTTAATACAACATATGAATAAATTCCTTATTAATAGTACTAATAAATGGTACCACGGTAACAATATGGTACCATTTGAAAAAAAATGTGTTTTTCCCCAAAACCATTTTGATGAAATTTATCAGCTCATAAATCACGTAATTTAGTATTTTTGACGGAATTTCGATTTTTCTAGCATTACACGGGTCATTTCGAATAAATCGGAATCGTTACTTAAATGAAACACTAAAGATTACATGATAAAAAATATTGACGTTTGAAATGTCACTTATTCTCTTATTTAGTATCATTGGATTCAGAAAATTACGCAGAATTCAAAAATGCAATAATATATAGGGTGTTCTATTTAAAAAATCTAAAGTTAGTGTCAACAAAATTCACTTATGTCAAAAAGTGCTGCTTATTATGTATATAAGATATCCCAAATTTCAATCAATTATCTTCAAAATTAAAAGAAAAAAGGGGGGTGTGCCATGATCCTGTTACACCCGGTATATACATATAAAGACCACATTCCGACTCTTGGATTTGTGGAGATTTTAATACGTTTCTACCAAACATATGAACGACCCTTACAAAAAAACTAGATTTACGCAAATTTGTTCTGAATGTTATTTTCTACTATTCATTTCCTGGAGTATTGTTACGAAAGCCCTATCAGAGTCATTCATGTTTCAAACAAACGTTTTATTTACCAAAAATGTCTAACCGGTAGCTATGTTTTCGTTTTGTTCTTATCCACTTGTTTATATTCGCCTGCAAAATGTCAACCAACATTTCCTTCATTCATTGCTTTAATATCTGTAACTTCAAAAAATAAAAATACGTTTCATAAATTTTATTAATATCTTACAGTAACGTGTAATGTGTATTTTATTCTTTTTATTCGAGATATAAAACTCATCGCCATCAAATGTTTGCCGTTGAGTATTAAAGTTCGGGGCATTAATTTTTTTAGAGAAATATTGAAAACTTTTCTTTTATGCCTGATAATAAAAAGTTAGGATCTTGCCATTCTGTGGTCTGAAGAATATGATTTCAGTTCTAACATGTGAGAGGGATTTGGGTTAGGGGGACGCATAAAAGATTCGGAGCAGCAATAATTGGGGTCTCAACCTCCTGTAAAATTGGATCATACTAACACCATTATAGGAGAGGGTGTATAAATTAGGTGGGGAATACTAGATTACAGGCGTTATGTAAGACGAAATGAACACCAATTTGAAAAATGGCAATATTTTCTTTGTAATGTTCCAAATCTTTTATAAAAATAAATCAAAAGAGCTGAAAGCAACATTTTATTTAAAATTTTGTATTTCGCTTATTGGGCCAGATGTCAAGACCAAAACATTCACATAATAAGAAGTAATGTCACTAACTTAGAATCTTTTCGCTTTATTTCATAGGTTTAATTAATATACCGTGTGTAAAACGGCTAATGTGGCCAACTGGTAACAAAGACCGATTGAACAAGCAGGAGTGAGTGTATTGTAACTGGCTGGTGGGCATAGAACGAGCCTGCCCCTATGTTCACTGGGTGTGTCTTATTCCATCTAATTTTATCCTAGTTCGCAGCCATCGTTAGTATTATTTTTCTGACTAGTCACATTTGGCGCTAGACATCTGGTATTCATTTCGTGTAAGCTCTGCCTTCTTTGCCATATAGGAAAATCACCAACCTGACCTGTTTGCAATATTCCGGTTTTTAACGTCTGATATATACAGTGTGTCCCGTCTCAAGTAGACACACCTTGATATTTCGGTTATTATTCGACAGATCGATTTAAAATTTTTCTCTGTTATGAAACTCTTCAAGGAGTATCTTTTTATGATTTTCAATATATTTTTGATTGTCACACCAAAATGTGATTTTTCTATATTTTCCTTAGCGTTAGAGATACAGCAAAAAATTAATAAGAAAAGTTGTTCAGAATCAAAAAATACCCCTAGATACTGAGTTTCATCAAAATATGCGTATTTTGATATTTTTCATAAACTTTGCTATTATTCAGAAATTTAATTCTTAAGTATTAGACTTAAACAAAGATTGCCATGGAAACGGAAACAAAAAGTACTCAAAATCAGTTTATTGTGTAAGAATTCTAAATCATAACCATAAATGCAACAATATTAACACAGTATTTAAGTACATAAATGTAGCCTTTTTCAGTTAAACCACCATCAATAGTAATACATTTCCCAATGCGTTTTTCATTATTCCTTGCTATTCGTCGTAGTTCTTGAATGTTGATTTTTTTGACAAGCTTGCCTGATTCTGTCACAAAGCTCTTGCCTAGTTCGGAGCCTCGTTTTGTAAACTTTATTTTTTATGGTGCCCAAAAATAAAAATCAAGCGGGGTAATATCCGGAGATCTAGGAGGCCACTCGATTAAAGGACTGTTTCGCCCTATCCATTTTTGAGGAAAGTTAACAATCAACCATCATCGGATAATTATCGAGTTGTGAATCGATGCTCCATACAGTTGAAAAACATATCCCTTAGCACTGCCAGTAGAAAATCATCAATTACCTCCATTAATTCATTATTCAAAAAGTGTAGTAGTCTTATGGCATTTAAAGTTTGTAAGAAAACGAAAGGGCCTATTATCCTTTCTCCTAAAATACCGCACCACATGTTCACTTTTTCAGAATACTGTCGCTTACAATTGATTACTGTGGGTTTTCTGTTGTCCAATACCTACAGTTTTGCGACGATACTACACCATTGATGGTGAATGTCGCTTCATAACTAAACATAATTTTTCCAAAAAATGTTGATCATTAAGATAATTGCCTTGAACCCAGAAATAGTATTCAAGTCGTCTGTTATCATCACCTTCTTCCAAGGTGTGTAGAAATTTAAATTTAAATGACTTCAATTTGTATCGACGAAGGCACCTCCAAATTTTGTTGCGAGTCAAATTCAAGTTTAATGCCATATCTCGTATACTACTACGAGCATTGTCATTGAAAGCGTCTAAAATTACTTGGTCTACATTCTGCCGATTATTCCTTTTTCTTTTGGTTCTTATTACACTACCACTTTGAACAACTGAGTAACTAATTTGACGTAGTGGATGTCTTACATTAAATTCTCGAGCTACCGCTCTGGTAGAACGGTTATTTTCGCCAGTAAGTCTAATGATCTCAACCACTGTTCAGCCATTGTGCACGAGAAGAATTTAAAAAAACACAGGTACACGTTTGGCGTTTTTTGGCACTTGCCGTATTTTCTTGTTTCCACGGCAATCTTTGCTTAAGTCTAATACTTAAGAATAAAATTTCTGACTGATTGCAAAATTTATGAAAAATATCAAAATATGCATATTTTGATAAAACTCAGTATCTAGGTGTATTTTTTCATTCTGAACAACTTCTCCTTCTTATCAACTTTTTGCTGTATCTCTAACGTTATTGCTCTCTAACATATTGCTATCCCATCACTTAACCAGGACAAACACACATCTGATATTTGCCAGATGCCGCAGCTGAGATTCAAACTCAGGCAAGGTGGACAGTGACTAGCCATGTTCTGCCATACAACAACGTTCTGTTATAGCCAACTGTGCTACTTTTTAACCTCTGAAAATTGTCTTTGCCGTAAATGTTATAGGATAACGATAACAATCTTATATTCATAGTTGTATTAGTTAAAATCCAGAAGCTCTATTTGATAAAGAATTTTTTAAACCCCATCATATATAGATGTGAATATTTTCTTCATGTTACTCTTTCTTTGAGGGAGTTATTATAGTATTTTTGGCTCAACAATCCATTTTATTTGAAAAAAACAAGAACATTTCAAAAAAAGGAACGAGGATACTGAACATGTTGTAGATCTTAAATATATTTCATGAAGGACAGGTCTATTGTATCACAGGGAGGAGTGGGTGAAGAAAGATTAGACGAAATACCTATTTACCCGAACCTTATAGGTATGAGAGTAACAGGAAAAACATGAACGGGTAATGAATTCCATCACTTTGCTGTTGGTGACAGAAAGAAATCCTTGTGAAATGATATACCACGGTTATGGACTTTTAGGGAAAGGGGTAAATTGCTACGCTCTGTCTAGTGATACGGGTAAAATTTCTCTAGCCTCAAGTGTTCTATAAATGTTTTCGAGAAATTATTATGATTTGAACTATTTACAAAAATTTCATTTACACTTATTATTTAAAAAAGTGGTCTTTTGGAATAAATTCATTGGTTTAATATAATTTACGATTTATTCGTGTTATTTCGAGTGTTGTTTATTTATTGTTTTAAATAAATCGCCCTGGCAAACAATTCATACGCCAGCAAAAGACTGATTTGTCGATTTTACATACATTTACCACTTAGAAAGACGTTCCACTTTAATTGTCCTCGACTAGACGTGCTAATAATAATTAGAAAATACATCAAGAAAATGTAAAGATCATTATCTATAACAAATTTAATTAAAGTTTGAAATTAAAAATGAATCTGATAAGTGTGAAGTTTGTGGTTTTCATTTCCCATTTTCCGAGTTTAAGTTTGTCAAGTTATTTAGAAAAAAACAATAAAAACACCCTCGTCAAATTCTTTATATAGAAAGGAGGACAAAGTCCATCATATTTTATCAAGCGGAAAGTCAACTTTAGCGGATTTCCCGTTGAAGCAGGCCTGTTTCCGACAGAGTCTTAGACAGGACATCAAATCCTTTTGTACGGTTTAAATTGTTTTCATCCGTTGGATCTGTAGATTGTTTACTATTTTATACATTGTTCGGATCCTGTGTTAACATTAGATTTAAAAGTTATAAGATATTTATCCTGTACTTGATAGTTTTATTGGATTTACTTGAAATAAATACTTCTTTTGGATTGTTACATTATTAAATATATTTCTATTATTAATTTTAAAATAATAGTTATAGTGAAAACAGTACTTTAGAACTAGCACACCAGTGATTATAATGGTAAAGTAAAAGGAATAAAAAATCCTATAAACAAATTAATTTACTTGGTGATAAATTAAAAAAATAAAGTAGAATCATTATTATTCTTTGTAACGAAAGTTACAGTTTTCAGAGAACCTTAATTAGATGATATTTGTGATATTATTCGTTTGTTCTATCTATTACTTATATAGTGTTATACTTGTTTTATGTGAAAGACCTATCCGTATATTGTTATGCTGTTTATATTCGTAATCCAAATGTGACAAAGTTTCCCAAATCAGAATTTCCGATTTAAGTTTCCAAGATTCCATGTCGTGACTAATAACTGGCCTTTCCTAAAGGTTCTATCTGGATAAGCATTTTTTTGAACTCGGAATCTCTTTATGATAATTTTCTTGTATGTGTATTCCGTGTTGTAATTATTATTTATATCGACTTGTTACCATACGATTTGCTGCTGTGTGTGTTTTCAAGTCACCTCTGATGTCGTAGTTCTCTCACATGCAATATTGCTGTTCTTTTTTTCATCCATTTTCAACTCAGAAGGAAGCAATTCTTAGGTCTTCTGGGTAGCTACTTATTTTCTTCCTTTTGGTAAAATCTTGTGTCGTTCTTCCATGCCTTAGATGCCATTGGTATACTGTATATCGTGTTATTGTCTGCTAAACAAAAACATTTCGACATATCGAATATACAGTCCATTCATTATATAAAAAAATAAAAGGTGGCTGTGACTTTTTGTGATGTTTCACTTTATATAATGATTGACAACTGCTTGACAACATCAAATATTGTAAGGTTAAGTATACTGGTAGTCATATTATGTATACAATAAGTGCATACAAGATACGAAAGTATGTAATTATTTACATTCGACAATTTCGATCATGTTTAAAAAAAATGAGTTCATTCTCATCATTTCGCTATCGGAGTCAAATTCTTCTTTATCATTTGATTCTGAGTCAGATTCTGCTAGTGAAATGATAAAATGGTTTGTCCTATTCCCATATAGTCTGCTTTAGAGAAGAATATTGAGGGTCTATGTGCTTGTTATAATATTTCTTCGTTATGTGCCATGTCATTCCAACTGGGTTAAATTGACAATGGTATAGTGGTAAACGACTTCGTGTTGTCTTAATAGTTCGTCAACTATGTAAGTATGTAAGTCTAGTTACAGTCACGTCGAAAGTGTTTTATTAACTCCCACAGATATTTTTCATTTAAATTTTTATAGTCTGTCTCAGTTCTGCATTTCGCACTTCTGTGGAGCAAATATTGTGGCTCATTAAGTAGCATAGGCTTGTAAGGAGCATTATCCATTACCACCACATACATATATCTAAGCTGTACCAATGCAGGAATAAGTAGGTCTTTTATCAATTTCTAAAAAGGTATCCAGTCATGGTCTCGTGGTAGTCTCTATCAATGATTTTAGAATCAAAAGAGAAATCACTCCCATATAGCTATCCTTTATTTTTTTAAATAATGAATAGATTGTATTTCGGAGTCGATTTTACCTTGGAAGCGGAAATAGACAAACCAAAAGTGAAAAGTTAAAAATATATTATGTTTAAGTGAATATTATTAACATATTTTGTGATTTCTTTTTAATTAAATAAAAAAGTTAGGTGTAAATTAATATTAAATTATACCACGCAGACAAACATTTATAATTATAGTAAAGAATATAGTTAGAAAAGTATGGATAATTTTTAAAAGTTTTAAGTAAAAATAGTACATCAATTTTGTTTTATTTATTAAAACTAAACACGAGGGTTACTTACGTCGGTTGCATGTGTCTATAAAATGCAATTAACTAATTTAAAAAAATTGCACGTAACAATGTTTAATAAATTAGAGTTTAAATCGTTCCTTATGATATAATATTTTAATTAGAAAATCCTGGAGTTGGAAGCTATGCACGCTTAATCAGCATACAAGAAGCAAAGAACATTACTCAATTACACGCTTCGAAAAACATGAAAGCTTGAAAAAGGTCCTTTTCTATGTTCGTTTGGTTCTTTACCCAAAGGGTTACTCTTGCGACTGTCTGGCGTAAACCAGTAGCGTACAATATAATAATCTAATCTTGCTTGCATCTCATAAAATAATGAAACAAAAATTGTAGTTGAAAACACGATAAAACCTAAAAAAAATATAGCAGTTACAGTCAAATATATGGAAACAAGCTATTTTTGTCGTGGTGGGATTTGTTTTCTATTTTGACATTTTGATGAAATTCAATTTCGTACCATCCATTTCCATTTTAAAACATTTATTAAGTTTTGAAAATTAACAATAAATATCTTAAACTACGGTAATGTATTTATTTCATTTGACAATCATAAAATTTTGTACCACTTGATCTAAACTGATATCAATAGGTCACTCCACAATACTTTGATTTCAATTGAAAATTATAGATTTTAAAAAGCACTGTAACAATAAAAACGTTATGCTCATTTTTTTCAGAAACTTTCGCAATAGAACTTATCCCGATTCAGCGAGACTAGAAAACGTTCTCTGGGTAGAGGCTGGCAGCGCGGCGTGACGTCACATGCTCGCTGGCACGCTGCTTATAGCCCTACTGGGCCCGAAAATACAAGAAAAACTTATTTCTGGAAATACTTTACACACCTTGCTAACGGTTCATTTTTGGACACGTGATCATAAGAACTTTTTTGCTTATTAAAGCAGTTTCTGCGGCTTTATGACCATTTCATTTTCGAAGTAAGTCTCAGATGTTGATAATAAGGGCTCTAATATATCACTATAACTAATATTAAGGCACAACAGTTTTTTTGTGGTCATGAATATTACAGCTGTTCAAAATGTCTACCATTTATTTTTACTTAATTCATCTTCAGGTGCGTCGGCTCTGTGCTCCATCCACACCATCCAAATTCAAAATCGGGAAGGATTGGTCCTTTCCGATGAAGTATAGTAGATGAGCGGACATGGTCGAGTCATCATCTTTCGAAAAGGATATAAAATTGATCAACATTGATCATGCACTGATCAATTTATTTCACCAGCGTCGGTGACTGGCCTTGGTAGAAGAAATAGGTGCTATAAAAAATGACCTAAAAATAACTTAAATTGTCGGAGTCGGTCCCTTTAGTTAAAAAACCTTGACTCACGCCACCCCTGTTTTAATTAACCATAGCCTCAACAGATGGCAGAAGAACGCGGACTTGGCATACGAAACAGGAAGACTGTGGGTGACAGTTGCGAAACTTCTCCAGGGGAAACGGAAGAAGTTAAGGGTTGCCTTGGAATGGAGAATACTCGAAACGGAAACCATACATTCTTTAGCATTAACGTCATCATAAGACATTTACTTCGATGTAAATGTTAAATTCGGACACTTTATCTGAGCGACTAACTCCTAACTAAAATGCAAGATTAAAGTTGTAAGAGTGGGTATCCACCGAGCAAAATTACGAGATTAGTGCAGACTGAGATTAGTAATATTAACTTTGATTATCTTTGGTTTTTAAGAATCGACCGTATACAATTTTCATGCTTATAAATAGGCTTTATAGAATTATTAATTTATTAAAATAACATATTTACATGTTTTTTTAAATTATAAATTTAGTGAGGTCACATAGCCGTCGCATAGTGGGCCAGAATTTGCGTATAAATATAGTTAGCTAATTCCGAATTTAACTACACAATCCCGGTCATGAAATTGCCCTGGTCTTTAAAAAATTCAAACAACTCTCTTCTTGTAACAGACATTGTCTCTGTAAATAGAACAATATGCTAATACTCAAGGCAAAATAAAGCTCAAATAACAGTTACCCCTACATGTTTCTAATGGGCATTACCGGGCAGTAACAGTTACTGTATAAGCTTCCTTAAAAACTTCAAATTACAGTGTGCAAATGCATGCAATTTTTTATGAACCTAAGTAAATATTTAAATATGTAAATAACAGCACTTTTTTGTTAATATTTTGAATAAAGTAATATCAAAAATAACTGTATTAAAAAATGTTAAATAAAAGGGGAAAAATGTAGCATACCTTTAACAAAAAGATTATTACAGGAAAGATTTTGCATCCTCAAAAACAATCGTGGACACAACACTACTTCTATACAATACAGATGCAACTGATAAACTGAGAATAGTCGCGCATTATTAGTGTTCTTTACTTGCTCACTATTCCTAAATGGGGCAGGATACACTAATACCACACTTGTGTAAAATATTCAGAGCTTGTTTAGCCTGGAGATACATACCATATCTATGGCGGAAGGTGAAGGTCATCTATCTATCAAAAATAGGCAGGACATCAGACCAAACTCCCAAGTCATATAGACCCATAGCCTGTCCTCTTTTCTATTACAGACGTTGGAAAAATTATTGGACAGATATATCAGGGACGAAAGCTTAAGGGAAAATCCTCTTAGTGGACGCCAATATGCATACCAGCCAGAGAAGTCAACGGACCTCGCGCTGGATGATCTAAATAGGCTACAGACAAAGTCACTAGATGACAAAGAAATGGCAGATGCAACATTCTTGGATATAGAAGGGGCGTTTAATGACGCGACAACATATTCTCTAATGAATGCGTTGTCAAATAGAGGAATTCCAACACTACTTTATCAATGGATCAAATCCAGCCTAAAAAAGAGGGTAATAATATCCAACATCGGTGACGCTACAATTAAATAATAAATAATAATAAATAATCTCTTTATTTTTCAGTAGACATGCATTACATGTATAGAAAAACGTCAAAAATTAATAAGAAGTTATCAGAAAAAAAAGTTATTGATAACCTAAGTCAGTAAAAAATCTAAAAAAACAATTACAAAGTATAAAATGTGTATAACGAATAATATAAAATATGTACATAAATAAAAAAAAGGAAAAAGTATATATATACATATATATAAACAAAAAATATGTATATGAACAAACACATGCAGTATAAGAACAAACTGTGGTCATATAAAAACAAACTACAAAGTATAAAAGTGTAAAAGCATATTATGGTTGTGTGAAAAATAAAAAGTAAATAATTGTCGATGCCAGTGTTACAGGGTGGCACTAAAAAATTCTTCTGAAGTGTAGAAGGAATGATGTACCAACAATTTTTTTAATTTTGATTTAAATAACTTTAAACAAGATATTTCTTTCAGGTAGTTGGGTAGATGATTGATTATTTTAATGGGCATGATAGTTACACCATTAGCAACAACAGACAATTTATGTTTTGGTTAGAGAATGTTATTGGTATCTCTTAGACTGTAATTTATGTTACGATCTGTAAACAAAGTGAACTTGTTAATATTAGATTTAACAAACAGACAACACGATAAGATGTATAAAGACTGTAGCGTGAGTATATTGAGAGAGGGAAACAGGTCCCTACAGGAATAGGTAGAATGCTTGAACATCATGGTTCTGATGATTTTTTTTTTGCATTATGAACAAATCATTCATTCTACTAGAATTGCCCCAGCATAAAATGCCATAATTTAATACTGATTGCACATGTCCAAAGTAATATAATTTAAGTACATTAAAATTAACATAAGAGCGAAGCTGCCGTAGAACATAGCAACTAATAGAAATTTTTTTTATTAAATAGTCAATATGATCAAACCAATTTAAGTTATGATCCTAATATACCTAACAATTTGACTGAGTCACTATTTTTTATAGATAAATGATCAATTTTAGATAATAAACTAAAATCAGGAGTAATATGGGTAAACATTAACATTTGAGTTTTCGACCCGTTAAGTTTCAAACCAAAATTATTACAATATCTGTCCATTATTGAGGTACAAATGTTTGCGTTTCGCGATAGATCTGGAACATTATTATTATTATTGAAGCAAAGGTGAATACAGGCTGCCCTCAAGGGGGAGTATTATCTCCACTGCTGTGGGCGACCCTTGTTGACGAACTCCTTCGGAAAATGTAAGCAGAAGGCTTTGATTGCTTAGGGTACTCTGGCGATCTAGTAATAGTAGTCAAAGGACGATTTGCGAACACGAGTATATTGTCGACAGGTGGTGTAGTGAGGAAGGACTTTCCATAAATCCTCACAAAGCCACAGTCTATAACTTTATACGAAAAAGAGCTCTGGAAGGCCTAAAATCCCTAGCGCTCAATGGAGTGAAAATTCCATTTGCTAGTGAGGTGAAATACCTAGGAGTCATCTTTGACCAAAAATTGACATCGAATACCCACTTTCAAAAAGTCGCACAAATAGCCACAATTGCCCTGGGAAGGTGCAGACAGATGTGTGGGAAAAACTGGGGATTGAATCTCAAAATGACCCTATGGTTATACACCAGGGTAGTGAGACCCATCATAATCATCGAATCAGTAGTATGGTGGACTAAGATATGCAGTTGGGAGCTATACGACTGTTAAGTGGCGTACAAAGGTTCGCCTGCCTGTGCGCCACGGGGGCCATAAAAACCGCTCCTACGGCTGCATTAGAGATCCTGCTGGACCTTTCACCACTATATATATTTATCCAAAGAAAAGCTCGTTCAGTGGTACACAGGTTAAAACAAGCCTCAACGCCCATGAGGCAGCAGCACGGAACAGATCACTAGAGGTTATATATAGAGTTGAAAATGCATTCCATACTAGGAATGCCCACGGCCAGCATAGTCCCGAAGTATAACTTCAATAAAAACTTTCAAATTATAATACCAGGCAGGGAAGACTCAATAACAGCACAAAAAATCTGGTATACGGACGTATCCAAGACAGAACAAGGAGTGGAAGCCGGGATTTACGGGATAAGGTCAAAAACGGAAATTTCGATAAGTCTAGGAAGATACGCCTCAATATTTCAGGCTGAAGTGGCCGCAATACAGTGGTGTGCAAAGGAAATAATAAGACAAGGAACTGTCAATCAGTCAATATCCATTTTCTCCGATAGCCAAGAGGCACTAAAAGCAATCGATTCTATGCAGGTTGACTCAAAACTGGTATGGGACTGTGTGAATACCCTAAAAGACCTAGGAAGTAAAAATAAATTGACCATGGTGTGGGTGACAGTACACGAGGGACATGAGGGAAACGAGAAGGCGGATGAACTGGTCAGAGAAAGGTCATCCACAACCCTACTGGGACCCGAACCCTTTTGTGGTATGGCCAAGCCAGACATACGAACATCCATTAAGGAATGGATGGAAAATAAATCTCTGGAATGGTGGAGGGGCTTCCCGCAACAGAGACAGATCAAAGAGTTCATTAAAGAAAGATCGGCTAAATTTACGAAAGACCTACTATGCCAAAATAGAACGGCCATTAGGATAATAGTATATCTGTTAACAGGACACTGTCGGCTGAATACACATATGAGTCTGATGGGTCTGGTACAGGATGTAACATGCAGATTGTGCCAAGAGGAAGAGTCCTCAGTTCATGTGTTGTGCCACTGTGAAAGCCTCGATAGACTTCTAGGTTTCAACTACTCGGGGAACAAAAACCAAGAGCGGACAGCTACACTAAGAAACCCTTATCAAGGCTGTGGAGTTTGATACAAAGGACAAAGTTGGATAAGCAGCTCTAAGGAAGTGAATATGAGCTCCACAATAGACCCACAAGGGGTCGTGGTGGTCAAGGCCAATCAGCCAACACCTCCCTTCTAATCTAAATGATTTAGTTTTAGGAATTCTCATATTAATGTCGTTAGGCACTGATCATTTCTGTAGATACTAATAAAGGAGTTTTCCCTAAAATTAATTCCTACAAATTTAGGTTTTGTCGTGTTAAATATTAATTCTGGCCCACTGTGTGTCAGTTTGAAAATATTCATTATATTTGAAAATAAATTATTTACAAGGCGTTATCCTTTTCTGACAGGAAATTAAGAGATCTTATCCTATTAAACATTGTTGCATAAATACTTGAAATCATTATTATTATCCAGTTTACGTTGTAAATACATTTCTGTCATAATATTTCGTGTTAAGGCCCCATTTTCATAAGGTTAAATTTTATATTATTTTGCTATTAATTTTCTCTATCGCTATATGAGATTAATATATTATGCAATAAACTACGCATGTCTATATTTGATTACAATTTGGAACATGCACACCACAGCTTTGTTTGCAATATTAATTTTGATTGTATTTTAAGTAACTTTATTATGTTTATTTTTTTTATATTACTTATTTTTTGCATGTTGTCGTTAAAGTGGTTGTGGATAGGAAATTAAATTACTATTATATATTTATATATATTAGTAATGCATATAAAAAAAGGATTGATGAACTTTAATACTTTATCTACGTCGGTGCTGTTATAGGCTATTAAGCAAATGAATTTTAGTTTTGTTAAGATCTTTTTTTACCACATTAATGCTACTATGAATCTTTAACCGTACTATTTTTTTCCAATGCAAGGAGTGACATAAATTGAGGCAGAATTTATTTATTTGAGGAATAATAGCCCCAACATTTATTTTTTACATAAATTAGAAATACGTACATCGATCACTGAAAATAATTTGACTTGTTTCAATAGTTACTTTGGTTTCCTGTGTCGTAGATTTATTTGTACCAGTAGTGGTATTTTTTTTACAGAGAAAATAAAAGAGAGAAAGAAAGGGTGGGGGAGAGAGAGAGAGACAAGGAGACAACTGTCCTTTTACCAGAGCTGTCGCGTTTGACATATTGATTTTTTTCGGTGATTGTTATAATTGATTATTTCTTCCAATTTGTATATCATCTTTTTTGCAAAGTAAAATTTTGCCTTAAGGCTTTACCTGCCGTTTTTATATTTATAACTTAGGAAGAAAAGTATTTTGAGCGATATTGTCCGGATTACGCTAAGATCTGTTGATTGATAGCCATTTAATGCTAAATATTTGATTAATTTAATAATGATAGAAAAAAGCAAAAATTTTTTTTGTGTAAACATCTAAGATATATATTTTACTGTATTTGCCACTGTTTGAAAGTTCGCAGTTATGAATTAATTATATAGTTTGTTATTTATTTACCGCAATAGTCGATGAAAGTTGGAATAAAAACAAGCCAGAATAAAAGAGTTTTAATTGTATTTTCCGGCGCCAATTTCATTCGCCTTTCCGCAAATATTTATTCAACTTCAAGCCTTATTGATATTAAAAATTCAGTTATACAATTCAGCATTCAATTATATTCTTTAACTTCCAAGTCAATGACATTTCTCTCATTGTTGTTTCAGCCAGGAGGAATCCGTAAAAGCGGCAGCATTTCTCATTCTTGGTGTTACCCAGCGAAAGCTCGAGGGAAAATGTTGTTTTCTTTGCCTCATCGTCTGGAATCTGTCGGGCTTTAATTGCTTTAATGTATGCAAATGATTTTCATGGAAAGATAGATGTAAACAGCGACGTTAGTGAGCCACGAAATGAGACAAGATATTGAAGCAGCTACTGGTGGCGCTTCGGCGGACTCCTGATTACCATGAAAAGGAGTCCCCCCTGAGCATTACCCGAGCAAAAGATATTACCGTTAATGATGCTGGATCAAACATGTTTTATGGGGACTTTAAATATTAACTTATAATAATGTCTTTTGTTTTATTGATGAATTATACAGTTAATTAAGCAAAATTTGTTATACAGTATACTGGATTTTTTTTGAGTTACTAATGATTAAATATTTATTTGTTTGAAACATTCTGTAAACAAAATGAATAACAATGTGTAATTTTTCATCATAAAATATTTAAAAAATATAACAGTCCATTTTTAGTAAATAAAGTAGCATAAATATTTTGGACATTTATTTGTTCTTACAATCATGAAGAGAATACAATTTTAAAAACCATCACGTGAGAAATATACCTTCATTTATTGTCTACTTGCCAATAATCAATATTATATGACCAATAACTAACCAGCAGCACTGTTATAATTTTAGACGTGACCGTTTTACTTATCACTGAATAAGGGGTCACGAGAATAGTGTGATCTAGGATCGTTTGCATCCCATAACGAGAAATATGTTATTCTAGGTTGTTTTGTTCCAAGCGAGGTTTTTTAAGGTTATGCACATTTCCAGCCCAACTCTGTGCGCCAAAAATGTAACTCTTTGTCCTTCGCAGTTAATCGTTCTCAGAGAGTCGTATTGTATTTATAGTCTGAATGGTAACACACTAGGATTGTGATAATAATTTGCTGTTTACTCACTTTAATTAACAATTAAAGGCTGTCGAGATCCATTAAGAGACATAACTGATTTGTTTCCCATGCTCTTTAACAGAGATATGTTCCACTATGCTTTATAGTTTTAATGTTTGCGCAGGCAAGGTTTTTTAAGGTTATGCACATTTTCAGTCCAACATAAGGCGCTAAATA
Source organism: Rhamnusium bicolor (assembly GCA_029963845.1). Classification (NCBI taxonomy): domain Eukaryota; kingdom Metazoa; phylum Arthropoda; class Insecta; order Coleoptera; family Cerambycidae; genus Rhamnusium; species Rhamnusium bicolor. Next base: position 255,753 of record JANEYF010004888.1, on the reverse strand, counting down.
TATATAGCCTCGTCCTTCGCAGTTAATCATGCTCAAATAAGTCATGTTGTATTTATAGTCGACATGATTCCATACCAGGATTATGATAGCAATTTATTATTTAAGCGTTCTAATTAGCAAACAGTGTTCATTGATATCAATGAAGAGAAAAAATTCATTTGTTTCTCATGTTCTTTAAGATATGTTCTATCATGCTTTTTTAGTTTGCACAAACGTGAGGCATTTTTAGGTTATGTGCATTTCTAGCCCACGTAAGGTGCCAAACATGTAACGTATCCTCGTTTGTAAATAGTTGTTCTCAGGAAATCGTGTTGTATTTATATTTGAATGGATATCACACCAGAATCATGATAATTTATTATCTTAATGTTTAATTAGCAAGCAGTCTATCGAGATCCATTAATAGATAATGCTGATTTGCTTGTGAAAATAATTATACCATTTTTAGGATAATGCATAAAAATAAAATTCAACATGTCAAGAATTACTAAAAAAAGCCATTGGATAGAATAGTTCAATATAAATAATATAATATTTAGTCCAACAATAGAACATTCATTGTTCGAGTTTTATTTGCAATAATTACATTTCTTTTCCATTTTATTGTTTTTATTTTTCCTTTTTTACTTTCTTATACCTAATATAAGGAAGTATAGTAATCGTGATTTTTTTCGACCTCGAGACTTTGATTGATACATACATTTTGAACCAACCTGAATCCATTCTGACTATTTTCCGAATGATATCTGTCGGTGCGTGTGTGTGGATGTGTGTGTGTCGATGTGTGTGTATGTGTGTATCAGCGATAACTCAAAAAATACTAATAGGAAACATCCCAAATTGGCAGTTAAAATTGTCAACAACATTTTAGGTGACACATTAAATTTGGTGAATGTGTTACCACTAGAAGAGACAAATGAATGAAAGAAGAAAAAAGGTACAATTTTGGGAAAAAAAATTAAATCTTTATTGCATTTCTGGACGAATCTCAACGAATTATAATGAAAAAAACATAACTTTAGGGAAAAAATCTCTCAGCATGTCTGTATTATCGCGATAGCAGCCACATTTTTTGAGATAAAGCTTTAAAATTTGGTACACATGTTCTAAAGACCAAAAACAATGATAAAATCGGTGATGAGCAAAATTGGCCTGCTGAAAGGAGGTTCACGGGACCCGACTTTTATGTATTTGCCTTTACAAAAAAATGCATTCCTGATGAAAGATTATAAATCATGTCTACTATATCAAGCCAATAAAATATACTTATATTTTCCAAGTACTTAAATAAAGCTGATTGATGTAAACTGAAATTTTCACACATTTGACTTCATAAAATGGGGTTAGGATAAATTTAACAATATGACATTTGCAATGTCTAATTTAGTTACAAAAATGTCAATGTCAATAAGAAGAAATGATTAAAACATGACATGACTTATTATTGACAGTATCGAATGACGCTGATAATAAACAATTATTTAAAAATTTTAATGAAACATTTCAAGGAACGGTATTAAAATTTAATTGGGGTAAGTGAAGAATTAAATAGAATGATTTTTTTAGATCGGGCTTATATAATACTGGTATAAGAAAGTTATGTGCTGGCGACATCAGATTTTTCTTACAATTTTTAAAACTTTATTTCAAAAATTCTCTTAATTTTGTTTTATTCACTTGTATTTATTCCCTTATACTGTGACTACGTATTTTGTAAATTACCTTGAAATCGTTATTACATAATGAAATGAATTAAAATAAATGTTGGAGGATCCAAAACAAATTTGCTACAACTTCTATACATATAATCTAAAAAGTAATTGCTTATATGGTACAATCCACATCATTTTATATTTATGCAATTAATGATATGAAAATGAACATTAATATTGCATAAGAAATATAAGATATATCTTTAAACATCTGCAGTTATTCCGAGCAACCTTAAATTTAATCATTATCCTTTTAGTAACAGTATTAAATTGAATAACAAAAAACACAAAACCTAAACACATTGTTACATTTAATATCCTTATTTCCATAATATTAAAGGCTCCCTTACACGCATATTAAGGCTTAAAATTACATCTCTTGGTACATTTTCCTGGGATTAAATATAAATATCTGTTACAACCCTTTACATGGCACGAGGAGAAGTGAGAGAAGAGAAATTGGGATTAACGGAGGGAGTTTAGTGAACATATTTGCGGTTAGAAAATCAAATATTAAAATTCTATCGTCTTTCAGGGTGTAGTAAACTTTGTAATATCTGAGGTTGTTGGTGTTGGTTTGCGTGGTAGATGACGGGCAGCTTTTGATTTGCCGCAAATTGGATTTGGTAGAAGGGTCGACCGTCGCGTCGTGGCACGGATCTATTCGGTCAAAATGCGTGCAGACGTCCCTGCTTGTCTTGCACATCTATAACGGACTCTATCAAATACTTTTGCATGCTAGATTGCCGACTACATTTCGAATTCAAATTAGAAATGAAGAGTAGATATTACCGACGCATGATACGTTTTTTTAAATAAAATACAGGGTGATTCTTCAGTACAGGATGGGCAACTTTCGATGATTATATAGGGTAACTCTGTAACTGTAAGAGATACAATCGATGTTTGAGGATAAATTCACTGGCGAAAACAAGAATGCTATCGTTTTTTGTTTTCGAATGATAAATAAAAGTTCGATTTTTCGACTTTTAGACACATGTCAATATCTTGGTTGTTTGTAAAGTTATGAAAAAACAATTTTTACATTCTTGAGGCACTTTTTTTGTATAATACAATGGCGTCGAGGAAATTTAAAAAAAAGTGCCATTTCGAGTTATAGCATAAAGTTGCATTTTTTTTAAATGGGAATCATAGTTGGCTATGGTTTAGTTAAAAAAAGAAATTTTTTTCTCTTTCAAACTATATGTCATATGTGGGGTCGCTTTTGATGTATAAGTATTTAATAGCGAACATAATCTTTTAGTAGATTACTTTTTGCGTTTTTTCATATCTATTACAAGTAGGCGTGTGCCATCTATGACAGTGTTTATTCGTTTAGCAGTAAATTGCATATTAATAATTTTGTTTCCGTCATAATTACACCCCATTTAATCGTAAAAGTGAAGATGTCTTACGAAAATTACCAGAAATATGATATGCTAGAATGCTTTATTCAAAACGAAAACGAAAAAAAAAAACGTTTGAAAAAAACAAAAACCAACAAAAACAAACTTTTTTTGATTTTCATTTAAAAAAAATTGATTTGCAACATCATTGCTGGCATCACACAATTAGCTGGGGGTTGTACATTATGGCCGGTAGTTCAGTTAGCAGGTCGTGAATAAGGGCTTAGATTGATTTGAGTTCTCACCAAAATCTACGCTGGGCGACAGAACTTTGCAAGTACCAAATAATTAAAAGTTTACTTTAAAAGATAAATATAACGTTAATACTTGAATTCTGTTGGAAAGGAAGTCGAATAAAAAGATATTATTTAATAAAAAAGTATAATAAAGATTGGTATATGTAGAAAAATTTACATAGGCTAAGATGGCCTCTTTTAGTTAAAAAAAACCTAGTTTTGGTTGAAGACCAAGAAATAAACAAAAACGGTGACTGATCTCTTACAAAAATTCTTCTGACCAAATATAAACGTTCACTGGGGACGAAGATCTTACGTAACTTCAAATAGGTTAGTCCAGCGAAGAATCCACCAACGGCTAAGCTCTTAATGGGTTCGGTGTCAGGTTGAATCGCCACTGTCAGTACTGAGACAAAATGCCAGTTGTATAAAATATCGTTTTCCTGCTCTACCCAGTATATAATGATTAGTTCGATCCACCAGTTATCCTCTTCTCTTGGTCCAGGTATTTACATAAAAAGGGGAGAGTTTTATGAGATCAGTATTATAGGCAAAACAAAGCAAAAAAGCTGTGACGTTTGATTTGTCCAGCTACGTAGACAAAATATGAGAGTTAACACAAATTTACCGAGTAAATTGCAAAGTTAACAAATTAGGATGGGTATCCCACAATATTTTAGGAAGTTGAAGACTTTAACTAACTTAAGTATCAATAAAAGTTACGTTAAATAGAAAAATTACTAGTCCAACAAATAAACTAGGTGTAGCTATGATAATAAACAAAGTGAAATAGGTATTCACTATATTTTAAGATATTTTTTACTAAAAGAAGGTTATCTTCAAGAAAATAGAATTTAGAATGTCTGTATACAGACAGACAACTAGAAAGATAACGTAAATAAATATTTGCTAAATATAAAACAATATGATAATTTTCAAATTAAAGGTAACGTTAAATTAAATTTTATTTGTTAGTTCCTCGTAGAGAGGTAATGAATTCCAGATAAAGTTAAATAAAGATATATAGCTTGACTATATGTTTAGTGTAAATAATTAAAAGTTAATTAATTGCCAGATAACTAAGCAGGTATCTTTGCCAGGGAACTAGGCAAGGCTCCATTAGAGCAGCGTTCCTGACTAAATACTAAGTAAACATTCAAGTAAGCACTCGATATTTTAAATTTAGAAAAAACTTACGTTATTGAGGTCTGGTTGGTAAATATATGCGCTGGTATAAAATGATCCACCACAAAACAAATGCACCACATTAGGTAATTCTCACTAAGGTTATAAACAAATAGGTTTAGTCCAAAAGGGAGTACCAATCTCTAAATGTCACCAGTCACCACTTTTCACAGACTACCCACGTAGCCAAGTGATCTAAAACATCAACAGACAAATACAGAAAACAACTAACTACAATACAAAATGGTGACATCCGTTGCCGGATAAATTTAAAATTTACATTAACCCAAATTTAATTTAAATTAGCTCCAGGAATTATTACAATATCAGAGGGATATTAGATAAATTGCCAACAAGGCACGATAAATCGATACTAATCAATATTAATGATGGCTGTTCCAAAGAACAACCAAGGTGAACTAATAACCGAAAAGAAAATTCGCGTAAATTAAGATAAATACGGTACAATATTATTATGAAAATTACCTCAAAGGTACGTTAAATCAATATAGCAACTTTTTAAATAATGACGATCATAAAATTACACGATAATACCAGAAAACATATTAATTTTAGAAGACCGCTAAACTAGAGACGTTGTCTTCATAACGCTACACTAGTAAGAAGAAAGTAGCATCGCCGTGTTCTGCTACCTAAACTTGATTATAGTTTGGAAAGAGACAAACATTTCAAAGTACAGTATGAGCAATAAAGAGAAATAGATATTTAGGCATTTTTTATAAGTTTATAAGTGCATAAATCGACCAAACCAACTGTTCCAGTAGAAATCAGTGGCGCCATCTAGGCTAGACTGGCAGAAACAATTTTTCGCGGAAAACTACAAACTGGAATGAAATGGCTTGAAATTTCGTTACAATATATAAGGAAGGTAGGATCATGATATTAAGTTTTACAAATAGTGAACGACAGTGTCAACTATAAATATCATTCTTATGGCGTCAAAACTTAATTTGCTTTTTAACTGATGTAGCAAGAAAATGACGCTTGCAAGCTTAAGATTTAGTCGATTTATATGCTCACACCAGCTTCAATTACACAGCCCCACAAAAAAAATTCTGACCTAGCAACGAGACGCGTATATCCTTATGTATTTTTGATCGCTGATTTCGAATCCGGGGTCACAAAAAGTCGTATACCCCCCAAAAAAAATTTTAGAGCCACAAAACACCCCCTGAATCGTTTTGTTTAATATTTTCGGGAAAAATTGAATGTATTACGATAAAAATAAAGGTGAATTGCAGCGTTCACCCTATCGGTATGAAACGCACTCCCATAGAGGGTGAGAACCACCCTCATCTGCCATCAAACCAATTGATAACGATAATGACTGAAAAATATCTAAAAATGTTTAAGTTTCGTTAGGTTTGCAATAAATTGACGTAGAATTCACGTAATACCCCAAATCTACCCCTATAGCGTTATGAAAAACAACCCTTAACTTCAATTACAGAAAAAAGAAAGAAAAAAACATAAAATTTGATATATATATATATATATATATATATATATATATATATATATATATATATATATATATATATATATATAGTATATATATATATATATAATTATAATGGTAATTTTTGCAGCTTAAAATTACTTTTTTCACAGGATGCTGAAAAAAAACAAGAATTTTTTGAAAATCTTTAAGTGAATCACAATTTATACTGATATGGAAAATATTGCAGAAAACCTATTTCCGATATCCCCCGAAGATACCCTTGAAACACTTAACAATCGAAAAATGTTAAAACGAAAAAATGTGGGTCCTTTTTTTATACACCCTGTATGTTGCCATAGATACGTGAGATATTATGTTACACTGATATTGTTTCTACTTACTTGTTTAATATAAAAACGTTCGAGTGGTTGTTATTGATAATTGATAAATATTGTTTCTAAATTCACGCGTTGCTCCTAATCATGATTAAAACGATATATTTGTGACACCAACATAAGTAGAACCATGTACCGCATTAATTACCGAACAAATATTTTGCTTTACGGCATACAATTAGATTGCTCCTAAATTAACCATATACACCATACGAAATTACGTAGCAAGAAAATTCGTAGGTGTAGAAATCACAAACTTTCAGCTCATTTGCATCCAGGCAAAACGGTTGGTGCATTAAAGTAGAGTTTTAAGTAGTTAGCATTCAACTATACGATGGTATATTTTGAGCTGATCCAACAGATGCGAATTGCGGGGTAATAAACATAACGTTAACTTCTAAAGTTAAAGTGGTAAACTACGGAAACTGCCATGATTTTGTAGTCAATTACTTTATTGTAAGGATGTATATCATTAAAAAATAAACTGCCGGTATAGAATTTATTATCAAACATGTTCTATTTCAGTTATAGTGGGTTTTATAATTGATAGAATATTAGTAATGGTGGATTGAAATTTTTTTTCTTACGAAATGCAGTATCAGAAAAGTGATTGTGCACATCTCTTTCGCGCAACTTTGGGAGAGGGCGATTGGTTTAAACTTAAATGTTGATTTAGTTGGAGAAAGTTTTTTATATAAAGAAATTGGTTTTAAATGCTGATGTGATTTCTAAGATTTTTCAGAATTTATTTGATATTTTTGAACAAGTAAATCGATAAAATGATCGCCTTTTTCTTCTTACAATGCAAGTTTTAATCTGTGTAAGAAAACATTGTTCTTTCAAATATTTAAACAATTTCAGACAAATAACAATTTATTAAATTTGAAACTTGTATTTTGTTAATATAATTAAAATTAATTTAAATCAAATAGGATATATCAAGACTTAAGTTCTCCTTATACAAACAAAAATTTAGTTGTGTATATACAAAGACATTTTTGTTGCTTCAAATATATTTGTTTAAGTGTGTATATAAAAAAAATCTTTCCTGATGGTGTTTTAAGCCGACCTCGTAATTTGCTGGAATTTTGTGTTCTCACTGGATGGAAAATTACCTATTCAAACGTGTACAGAAATCCTAGTCTGCAAAGAATTACTATAAAGTCCATTACCAGGTCTTACTTGACTAATGAAAACATAATTTTGAAATCAATAAAACCAAAATAAGAAGTTAAAACAAAAATATCATTTAAATAATAGGAATTATAGTAATTACTAAAAATTTGGATAAGAAAACTTACTTCTCTTTCTTCTCATTTTGTTGAATTGCATCAGTAGTTTCTAAATTTTGATCTGTACATCTTCAGGAGGATGACATGAATGTATGCAGGTATGTCGGTAACATTGTACTGGATCCTATAGTACTCAGCATGTATTCAACGTCCTTGAAATTCACGGAATTAATAACTAAAGCTGGCCGAGGTCACCTGGCCGACAGGGCCGTCATATGACTCATATGTTTACATCATATCATAATACTTGAATAAGTACAATAAATGGAAATAAATTTTAACAATAATGTTACATTTTATAAAAATTTGTATAAAACTCACCCTTTTTAGCAGATTTATGAAGTAGTTTGGTTGTCGTCATCACAAAGTGGGGAAGATCTATAGTATAATAGCATCAGGTATGTTTTTTACAGCTGTCTCCGTCAGCGATGTTCGCTTTGGTGAAAAAATATGTTTGTATTTTGAAAATGACCGTTCGACATCTACGGATGTAATACAGGCATAAGTAAAACAATCTGTGAACTCACTTAACGAAGTTGTAGATGCACCATCACAAATTTGTCTTAATTTGCTAAAATCAGGATCTTTCTGTAATACACTCTCGAATTTTTCACTAACGCGAATATTTTTTGCGTCATTTATAGCCTGTAGCTGTGTATTTACGTCGTCCACTATTTGCAGCGATTCCACTAACGACAACGAACTATTTTGCAATTTTTCTATTGCGTCGCGTAGTCCTCTATAATTGTTATTAATAGTTTTTAAATCAGTTTCAAAGAAATGTCTTGAAAGCTTGTCTGGCTTTCCCTAATAGCTGCAGCCTCGTTAGGGTTGAACTGTAGTATCACAACTTTTATTTGTTGAAAATATTCAGCATAATAAAAAGCCGCTTTCAACCACGTTCCCCAACGTGTAAGTATCGGCTCTGGTGGTTCAGGGATACCAGGACACTGTCTGTGAAGTGCTCGAAGCCGTTTAGGAGATTTGAGAAATACTTTTTTTGTATTTGCTATTAATGCATCTACCTCTGGAAAACATTTTCGAATCATTTCTGCCACAAGATGTAACGCATGCACTTTACACATAACATGTAAAAACCTACAATTGTCTCTTTGAAGAGAACGGCCTACCACGCGCATTGTCGCGGCACCATCAGTCACAAACATCAATACTTGACTTGTTGAAAGTTCAAATTTTTCGAATGTCTCCAACACCACACGCGTAATTATTTCGCCAGTACACGCTGTTAGTCTTTTACTAGCTAGTAAAAGTGGAAATGTTGGTTTAAGAGGGTCCAGTACACGTACTATAATATTTAAAATAGAATTTTTTTTACAATCTGTCGTCTCGTCAATACATAACCAGAGCCGTGTATTTTTTAATCCACATTTAATCCTATTTACAATGTCATCACGAACAGCTGGAATATATCTACGTAACGATGTACGACTTGGTAAGTTCTCCTGGGGATTGTATTTATTCCAAAACTCCCGAAATGGTTGTTTATCTAGTATGTGTAGCGGAATATTACAGGATATTAACATTAACAATAAATCAAACATAAACTGAGTTGTCAGAGGCATGCAATTTTTTTTATTTTGATGTTGCACGGTATTGATATGACGACGATAATCTATTTTGTGCCAGCACATTAAGTCTTGATTGCAAACTTTACAAATTATTTTGCATCCGTCATAGAATAAATCCGGAAGCTCACCGATAAATTTATTCACTGTGTCCGCGTACGGTCTTTTTTTACCCTTTGGCGCGTTTGACATTATGTATAATTTATAGGTACAACCTCACGCATTAACCTTTCAAATAAGAGTGCAGCGTAAATCACTTCTAAATCGGCACGTGTGACGCCAGCGCAAGACCGTGGCTGTACTCCAGCCACCTCGGCCACCTTTATTAATAACGATCTTTCTCCACCACGTCCCTCTAACTTGAATCTCATTGAATCTGTGTGGGATTTATTGGGTATGACATTTCAAAACCATCAACCGGCTTCAGGGAACATTAGGCAATAGCAAAGATTATATACACTTAATCTTTGGTAATAGTAAGATGTGATCGTCACATCATCATACTTGAAGTAATTAGTGTAGGGGTCGAGGTATTGGTGATGGGTTAAGAACATTATTGTTTCCTCACAGCTAAACACTTCCTAAAAATAAAATTGTTTTTTCTTATTTTTTCATAACTAAATTATGCAAAAAGGTTAATAAAGAAGTTGTCAATTTCCCCACAACGAATTTTTGTTTAGTATAATCCTTTCATGAAAATATAAAATATCCTTATCTTTCCATGTACTATTATGTACAGTGTAAATGATGCATGGAATTATTTACAAAATCTGTTTCCATTTACAATTCAACTTATGACCTCCATCAGCTATAGTGCCGTAACCAAATAATTTAAAAACCTTTAATGCATTAATATTTAAAAGTACAAAGTTGGACAAACTGTGATTTAATATTTAATTTTGAAAACTTTTTGAATTTCATATATATATCAGACCATAAATATAACAAAATACGAGCATTTCACAATGTTACTAAAGCATAAATTTATAATACAGCTACATATTTCCACTTTCCAGGACTTTTACAGTTAATGTATGAAATAGAATCTGACTCACATGACTGACGGGTAGCTTTGCGTGATATCAGATACCTGACATCTCGTTTTAGGTTTGTCTAGTGCATTGTACATAGTCTATGCAAATCCACTTTGAGAATGAAATTAACATTACACTCGTACAGAAATTATTCTAGCGAATAATAAGTTAGATAAACTTTGGAATGAGACGATTTTAATGTACATGTAAAATGTAGATAAACTAATAACGAAATACAAGAGAACAATCAAATTGTTCACCATCCAATGTGTTTCAATACTCTCAGGGATTGCTGCTCTATTTTAGTGATTGTCATGCTCAGAGATATTTCTGTTTTGCGAAAATCATTAGTAAGTACTGTACAATAGATAATTACTTAAAGCCGGCCTGTTGTAATGCACTCTATCGAGCGGAGATAAAGGGCGAACGTACAACATACGCTGAGAACTACGCATTTCAACACGTTTCCAGCGATCAGTAGGTCATCTCGGCTTGTCGTTAAGCACAGTAATCGGTAGCCTCTAAGCTCATTTACTACATTCTAGGTTATAGATACTTTTATTAGTTTTACTGTGCTTTTAGTGCGCATTTATATACTTTATTTATTTGTTGTTTGTTTTTTAAAGTGGTGTCAAGCGATTATTAAGTGTTTGGGGCTGTTGATTACGAAGCAGACGTCAAAAATGAATTTTGATATAATGACGGCTGTCAACAAGGTGTCAACTTTCATGAAAAATGTGAAAAATCAATTTGTCGAAGTTCATTTTTGACTTCCGATTCATGATCAGCAGTCCAAGAAACTTTATAATGTGCTCCAAATATTGACTTTTTACATTTGTTATGAAATTTGGTGGCTGTCATTATGTCAAAATTTAATTTTTGACTTCAGATTCGTGATCAGCGACTCAAAAACCCTCATTGAATTTTTTTTCAAAAAATTTTGTCCCTGGAAGATTATAGAGGGGCCGTAGAGAAAAATCGACTCGTCAAATTCGGTTTCAGCGCATCAAAATACATGGGAAAAGTTGAATCTGATCTTTAGGACAGAACTTTATTTTTTGTAGGCCTGTGTATTAATAATAAAATATTTCGCGTATTGTGTATTTTGTTTTATTTATCTAAACATTTACAGCTTTTTTTATTTCAAACATCTAAAGTGTCAAAAAATAAAATATATACACCTGGCAGCATAATTAACAGAGTAATCTATAGAAGATTTATTAATGATGCAGTATACGCCGACAACCATAAACAACTAAGTAAGTTGAACAATGCCGGACGCAAATCAATTTCTTAAAACTGGCAGGCTTTAACAATCACTGAAATAAATAAATCATATATTTCATTTTGTTCTTAAAAACCTTACTAACACCATTTCTTGACGAGGGCAAATCAAGGATTTTGGAAAAAATATCCTTATCTAAAACAGGTGTAAGAATAGACTTTCTTTTGTCAGTATATGATAGAAAATAAAAACAGATTTTAAACTGTCAAGATGTGGAGGTATTTAGTATTGATATTTCATTCCGACAGAAATGTTTAACCCCATATTTATTTTTTATGATAACATAAGTTTCGTTCGCTTCAACGTATACCTAAAAGCTGAAGATAATGACTATATTAATCTGCAATGTAATTATTTTACTGATACCTAAATTTATAAACTATTGATATAATCATTGCCAATCCCGCCTTCTCCCAATGCTAATTTGTCCTCACATTGAATGTGTAATACAAAGTTTGCTTATGCAAGCATCCTGGGTAACTTAGACGTCGAGACGACACGTGACTGACCTGTCGATGAGTTGTTAAATACGGCGTGATGATGACAAACTTTGCTGTGTAAGTCTTCACACCATCCTCGAATACCTTAATGTTTATTTAGTGGATGTTCGGTCAAGGAATTTTTATCAGTGTTTTATATTGTGTCAAGCTTCTAAACATGCATAGAATTGATCAAATTCAAATCTAATGACATGATTAAAATAATTCTAAAAATAATTTGCGGAAACGTATCAGTCTGTATGAATATGCCGCCAGAAATGAGATGAATAAATCGGTCTCGGCTAGGTGTTCCTCAACAGTATCTTCTGAGCATCATATTCCATTTAAACTGAAAGAAATACTTTATTTTAATGAAAAATACCAAAGGAAAGTAAATAAGCTAAATAAGATAAAATAAGATGGGTAAGATAAAAAGATAAACAAGATGAACAAAATAAGCAACATCAACAACGTAAATAAGATATATAAGATATACAAGATATGCAAGATATATAAAATAAACATGATAAATAAGATAAACAAGATAAACAATATATACATGATGTACAAGAAAAACTAGATAAACGGAATACACAAGAAAAGGAAATAAGTAAGACAACTAAGATAAATTAGATAAATCAGATAAATGAGATAACGGCACAAATAATATAAATCAGATAAATGATGCAATTGAGATAAATGAGACAAATGAGGCAAATGAGAAAAATGAGGCAAATGATATGAATAAAGTAAATAAGACAAGATAAATAAAATATAGCGGATAAATAATATAAATGCGACAAACCAGAGAAACGAGAGAAACGAAACAAACGAAATGAAATAAATAAAACAATTTATTTTTCACCTATTTTAAATTGGATGAGATGAGAATTGATGATGAGAAATTTTCGATACATTTCCCCATACTGAACAATTTTTATTGATACATTTTTTGATTTGGTGCAATATACCTTGAGCCACTTCAAGACGTGCCCTCCCTGGTGTACCACTTTTACTGAATTTCAATGGGGTTTATTTTTAGATCTCCCAAATCTTATGTGTAAAGTTTCAGATTTCCACTTTTACACATGTTCAAGAACATCGGATGACAACAGTGACTAGTTACACACAAATACACACACCAACACAGGCACCCAGACACACAGACAAACAGACACACACATACGACATGCTGATTCGGATAAATATTCTATTTTTGAATGCTAAAACGTTCATTTTTATCATCATTTGCAACTTGATTTCTTTATGACACCAATGGTTTCTCTATTTATAGATATATGAGAATGTAAAAGCATTCTTCCAACTTTCTTCTGAAAATTTGGACAGTTTTACTTTTTTCCTGTTGTATTTTATATCAGTTTTTTAAAAAACATATAAGATAAGATAAGATAAGATATTCTTTATTTATCCATAGATAGATAGTATGTACATAAAAAAAAAATAGATATGAAAATAATAGTTACAAACTAGTACTAGTTTACATAATATAGACATAAAATATAGAGGAAAAAAAAACACAAACCTCAAGCAACATTATCTTTTATAAAACATAAAAGTTGACTCCTTAATTAGTTAACGGTATTACTAGTCTTAATTACGCGAGGAAGCAGATTGAATTGAACAACTCCTTTGTGGAACAGACTTCTCATTGTACTACTCCTAGAAGTTCTTTTAACATAATAGTTATTTGCACTAGCCGTTCGTGTGTTACACATGTGTACGTCTGTAACAGGTAACAATTGTCATGTGAGATATTCCTGTAAAATTTTATTAATCATTTTGAAAAGTATTATTCGCATTGCCTTATTTTGGAGAACCTGGAGTCTACTAAAATTTATACAACTTGTATACAACACAGAACAGCAATAGAGAAAATAAGGTAGTATTAAGGTATTTATACACAGTTAGTTTAGTAGTAGTTGATATAAATGGAGCCCATCTGCTAAAAAATCCGATCTTCTTGCCGATTTTTTTTGATATATATTCTATATGTTTGTTAAATTTCAGTTCACGATCAATTATTAGATCTAGATACTTTATTTCTGAACAATATCAACTTTTTTACTATTTAACTCGATACCAAGATTTAGACTAGTAAACTGTTTATATAGATAATTATTACCCACAAACATAAATTTGGCTTTTAATTCAATTACTTTTAGTCTATTGATCTTAAATTTTTCTGTCAATAATTTTAGTTCTAAATTAACAGTACTTACTATTTCCTCAAAATTTGTACTTTCATAGTAAATAAAAGTGTCATCGCACAAAAAGATGGATTTTACATTTTTGCAACACATTGCCAAGGTCATTAATATAAAAAGGAAATAATAATGGACCCAGTACACTGCTTTGAGGAACTCCAAAGTTGTTTAACTTGGCTTCTGATAAATTCCCATTCATGTTTGTTACTTGGTATCTATTTGTTATACAACTTGTAATCCAGTCTATAACAGTGTTCTCAAATCCATATTCCTTTAGTTTTAATAGTGGTATATTACGGTCAATTGTTTCACAAGCACGCTTAATATCAATGAAAACTGCACAAATCCAACTCCTGCTCTGTTCAACAACTGCTTCCAATCTGAAATTACTAATTGCAAAGCCGTTCCACATGAATGTTTACCACGAAATCCCGATTGATAGAATATTATTTGAATTTATGTACTTGATTACTTGATCATAAACTATTAATTCTAAGATTTTTTCACAAAAAACATATTTATTGGTCCTAACTGTTCGGCCAGATTCGTATTGGGTATTTTTGGTATAGGTACCACTACAGAAGTTTTAAAACATTCAGGCATAACATCCTTTTCCAGACTCAAATTAATCAAATTTAAATAAGGATACCCTATTATGTGAAATATGTTTTTTATGATATCACGTCCGATTTAATCAGTGCTATATTTTTTCTTTGTTTAGTCACTATTTTATTTAGATCTTGTAGGGTTATAGCATTAAATGATGTCATGCTAGAATTTACACCCGATGTAGATTCATTAATTATATCAATATCGACATCATCTGTCCCTATGCTCATGATAATACTCTCAATACTACCTACATAATACTGATTCAATACATCTGCCAAGTTGTTATTATATATTACTACATTACAATTCAAACTTTGCAGAGCGTGTTCCCCGCTTTTTTTCCCAACTAACTGTTTTAAGCTTTTCTACATTAATTTTGGATTTGACTTATTACTATCTATATTTCTATCATAAAATATTGTTTTCGCTTCCTTGATAACTTTTACAGTATTGTTTCTTGTCTGCTTGTAGTAATTCCTCATCCTCGCGTGTAAAAACAAATATTTTGTAAGCCCTGTTTCTTTGA
This sequence comes from Rhamnusium bicolor, assembly GCA_029963845.1. Taxonomy (NCBI): domain Eukaryota; kingdom Metazoa; phylum Arthropoda; class Insecta; order Coleoptera; family Cerambycidae; genus Rhamnusium; species Rhamnusium bicolor. The sequence continues at coordinate 240,318 of JANEYF010004888.1, read as the reverse complement.
GCAATAGCTTTCCGACACTTATCATCTAACCATCTATTTTCAGCTACCTTTACTTTTATAATTTTTTTTGGTGCTACTGTATTTAGTTTATCTAATATGTTATTTACAAATGTCCGACTAACAATATCTACATCTGTGCAAGAATATTCCATTCCTTTTCAATTAACAAATTTGTCATTTCATCAAAATTGATCGAAGATCTAATTTCCTTTGTTTGATATTTTGATAAATTTCTACCGTTTTCTACTTTTATTTCAATTATTGAATAGTCTGTTATGATATAATTTTGCTCTACATATGCATTTATTGTATAATCATTACTGACAACAAGATCAATTATGTTACTAGAATTACTTCTTATTCTAGTAACATTTTTTATAAACTATTGCATGCCATAATTCTCAATACTTTCTTTAAACGTTCTTTTTACATAATCGTTTTTTGAAAAATAAATATTAAAATCACCTGTGAGGATTATACTATGTGTATTATTTTTGTCAAGATAAACATCTAGCCATTGCAAAAACCTATTAAGAAAAAGTGTTATATTACCACTAGGCGATCTATAAACAGCAGTCACACTATTTTTAACTTTTATATCAACAGATAATAACCAAAAATTTACATCTAGAATTAATGTTTTTACATTGTAAAATTTTATGCCCTTTTTAATGAATATTAATACCCGACCTGTGTGACGGCTGCTCGAGTCGCAACGAACGGTGTTATACCCTTTTAATTCTATTCACTGTCAATAAAATTTTTAGTAATACATGTTTCAGTGAGACACAGAATCAAGGGTGTATATTTAAATAGTACTCTGATATTTGGTCTTTATTTTTATAATAACTTTCAGCGTTCATGCAAGACAGAAATTGCTCACTATCATCCTGTGGTTGCTGTTCGTTATAGGCTATCTTCTTCTTTATTGAATCAACAATTTTTAAGTAACACTCACATTTTCATTTCCAAAAGTAACATGCTGGATATTCAAGTTAAAATTTAGTTTTTCATTTGCTCTAACACAATTTTTTACTTTTTATTTTCACTTCTGCAAGCACTACTGTGGTGTTCTTCTGCACATACTGTATACGAAACCTTTTCTTTACAGTTTTGAGCCTCGTGATTGTATCCTCCACATTTTTACCCAGAAATATTCATATATATTGCAGTTATTCCATCCAACGTGTAATACTTGCTCTTCCTTATTCATTAGATGTCTAAATGTTTCAGTATCGACCTCTACAATCCAATTAAATATTCCTCTTCGCTCTTTTGTTTTATAAATACCTTCAAACCTAAAAGTGTCAGCTTCTTGAGGTATTTTATTTTGCCTAAGAATCTGCTCAATCAACTCCTTATCATCTACTTTATTTGCTAATTCTTCCTCCGCAATACCAGTAAAGATAACCCTTGGCTTTAATTTTTCTGGAACATTAGTTTCATAATTATTTCCCAATTTCGTTTTAATGTCCTCCTTTATAGTATTCAGGGCTTTAGCATTTGAATACTTTAAAATTACTCCACCATTGCATGTACCTTTGTGGATATTTAAACCCACTTGCAAGACCATTGGATTTATATTCTTAAATCATTTTTAATTTCATTTGTTTCTTTTTCTATTTTAGGTTTAACGATTAAAACATGTTCCTGTTTACCAAGAATTTTAGCGTACGTTGGCTGGATGTTTTTAGATGGTGCTGCTGATTTATTTTCTTTCACTTCCTTTATTTCCTCTCGCATTTCATTAATCATCATATTTTGCTGCATAATAACATTGTAACACGTTTCTAACTTATATTTAAAATCATTCAAAATATCTTTAATTCCCACATATTCACATGCCGTTGTTGTTTCCAACTTCGATCTTGTACTTCGTGCCGTCATTATTATATTATGGCACTCGGCAATGTTTATTGCCGAATTTCGTTATTGACTGACAGATGTTGATACCATTTGAGTCACTACACAAGAACAATAAAACTCTTTGTCCTTTGTCGGTGGAAGTGATCATGGAATAATTTTGGTTTTTCCAGCACTATAACTGTTTATTGAGATTATTATATTCCTCCACATACTTTTCTCACTTTATTTTAAAATTTTAAGGACCTTAAGCTCTGCAATCTGCTTGTTCACTCTTCGAAGGTTCAGGCAGTAATCCAAACAGATATATACCTAATGAATTCAGCTTTCAAGAATTGAAAATTGTAATCACTTGTGGCAATCGAAAGTTACAATGTCTCAAATTCGCATTAAATTTTACGGAGTCAGGTTCCAGTTTAGTTATAAAAATACTAGCCAGTAATCCGCTGGGTTAATATCAGGCGATCTTGGTGGCCATGAATTTGCAAAATGTCAGCTTATAATACGATCTTGAAACAATTCTATAACTGGTCGGTAAATGTGCAGACGTGCTCCATCCTGTATAAAAATCATGTTTTCAATTCCTTTGTGCTCGTTTTGCAACTGTGGAATTGGATAATCCCTTAACATTTGCAGGTATCGTTCACCAGTAACAGTTACAGATACGGCCTCCCCATTCTGTATTTCCTCGAAAAAGTATGGACCAATGATGAAATCAGCTGTGAAACCGCACCAAACGGTGACTTTTTTGTTATGACGGCCTTGCTGAACGATTTCATGTGGATTTTATGTTGACCATATTCGACAGTTTTGAGTATTAATTCCACCATTAAGAGGAAAATGGGCCTCTGTCCATAAAATACGGGATAACCATTCGGGTTCAATTTCCATCTGATCCAATACGTGTAATGAAAAATCGTACCTGAGAGCAAAATCTGTGTCCTTTAATTCAAACAGCAGTTGTAGTTTATAGGGATACATTTTTAGGATTTCCGTAAAATTTTCCAAACCGTGGTGTATGGCATTTGTAATCGTTTTGATATCGCATTCACACTACTGATTGCTAGCGGATTAGTATTGGCTACGTTTTGATTTTCCTGAAGAATTTCTGCAACTTGGACATCACTAATCCTAGGTCTTCTTGACCTCGGAAGGTCTTTTGCAGACCCTGTTCTTTCAAATTTGCTAATCAAATTACGATACGCCTTTATTTTGCACGGCCCTGCCCTCAAACCCATTTTCATACGAAATCTTCGTAATCCAGTAGTGTAATTTGTATGGCTTTCATAATAGCATTGCACTAAACCAATTCTTGTTTGCAGATCCATATTGAAATTGTTACAATTTACGTTACGGGAGTTTTATTTTGAGAACAATTCTCTAAATTTCGATTAAGTATTTCGTTTGACACTTGTATCAATAGTTGTCACTACAATTCTTTTGTTTTCCATAGATACACTAAAATCTAATTATTGAGGCAACTAGATTCTGTTTACTTTCTGCTACTAGCATAATTTCTTAAAACTGTATAAGAATTTAAAATAGACCCCTTACTTTATGATAACCCCATATATGAATATATACATGGGTATAGGGTTATATGTTTAATAGTTTGCTTTTATAACTTAGGATCAATTTTGCAAATGCTAGTTTGTTTTTATGTTATTGCCGCATTTACTATAATAATTGTCTATTTGTATACTTCCAGTCAGTGAACATTGTTATGTTCTATTCTATAGAATGTTTTCTGTAGAATGTAAATTCCCTGCTGTGCTACTATTTTTTTAACAGAGTGCAGGATACGAGTGAATAGAGTCCCATTTCAGATTAGACAACATAATTATATTCATGTGCCTTGGGAGCCCTGATAACAAATACAATTTCTTGCATGCCTTTCTAGACTCCAATTTTGTTGGAAATTGTTTTTGTTTCGAATAATCTTCCCTTTTACTCACGCATGTTTATTCAATCAATAATGACATGATATTAAATTGATTAGATATTACTGCATTAACATTTCATTTATTCGCTGTAAATGGGTTATTATTAGTGCTAGGTATTTACTAATGATAGTATACGTAATAAATATACAAGCTCCGGCATGAGGCAGCTACATAGGATCCGAATTGTTTCCCTATTCAGCTTCAACCGTGCAGTTCAGTGAGAAATATTGCAAAGGAAAGTTGATAAGGGCAAACAGAAATACCTTGGTGTAGGCTATAAGGACCAATTTTTCATTTTTATGTAGAAAAATATGTATTTCCATTGATTACATCCAAAAAATAAATAAGCACTTACAATAGGTTAAAAAATTATTGATCATGGGGATAAACATTAAAAATAAGTTGTTGCGCAATCTGTTAAAAAAACTATAATTTAAGAATTTTTTTTTAATTTTTTAATTTATAGAAATTTGATAGTTGTTAAGAAAAAATGCCACAATTAGCTCTGAGGCAAACATAAAATCTCAAGGATGTGGGCGGTGGGATCAGAATTAAATCTATTTATTTATTTGTTTTTGTTAAGCGCCACTGGATTTATTTAATCTTAATAATTATAATAACAACTTAAGATTATTTACAACAATGATAAAGTACATCCTATGATAAAATTGGAAAAGCGATGGGGTTGCTTTTAAACGAAAATATTATATAATTGTTCGTAGCGTTGAAAAAATAAAACAAATGCATTTGTAGCACTAATTTAAGCATATTAAATTTCAGTAACTGAGTAACAGCTTGTAACTCTGGTCCTTAAAACCATAGAAAAATAGACAGTGTTTATATTAATAGAAATCTAACTAACATATTAATACAGCAAGATGGAATGTTTTATAACATTTAAGCTACAAATACAATCTACCCAAAAGTTAGTATTCCCGAAGGCTGCACTAAGTCTTAAACAAGATAGGAAAAGTAGCCCTATTGTCTCTTATTAAGGCCAAAGCTGATCACTCACAATAATTTCAGCAGCTCAAACCCACAGTCAAACGTGAGGTGGAACAAAATGTCTGCTGGTAACACCTTCATTGGAATTCTTTTCGTTGAAATAAAAATGGCTGTACTTATAGGTAGTTACGCACTCTAACTTTCTTCACAGGAGACAAATTTTACTTGTGTTCCATCAAAATTAGCACAACTAAACAATATTGATTTTATATTAATTAATAATTCATCACTCTTTAGGCACAAAATATATCACCACACTCGTGATTTACATTAAAGAAGCTCTTTTCGCAACCTCTTGTCGAATTCCCCTTCTCAAGCCATCTCGCTACTTCCGACTTCTTTCCTCTAACTATAAATGCAACCATTAAAACAAGAGACAACCTAAAATTTAATTGTGCAAGTTAGAAATTGCCTAACTCATAGGGTTATAAATAAACTTAAATTTTCCATTAGGTCAACTACGGAGCGATTAAAGAGTGGACCGTTACAAAACAAAATTTTTTTTTCTTAATATTAACACAATCTCCTGTATTCCTATGGTAAACTTGTATGAAAGGGGATACATATATGAAGACAATAGATACGTCAAATATCTATCTGCTCCCGAAAAAATACCAGCTCCTCGGCTGGATCAGAGTCCACTGAGGCGAGAGCGAGGCGCGGGTGAAAGGAAATTTTCCTTACCGCTTGATCAAAGAGTCATTCATCCTTCTCTCCCTCTCTCTGTCTGTTTCGGACAACTATATTTCTTTAACAACTTTTGACTAATCTCAGACAAATATTAGTAAATTGTGAGGCAACGTTTAAAATATACATTTTTCTTGTTCATTTGAAACAAAATAATAAGTGTTATCTACGAGAGAGTTTTCTGAATATTTGTATATTTAAAGACATATTTAGCTAAATTGAAAACCTAAATTCAGTTAAGTAACATATAAAAAGGTAATTTTGAGAATATACTTTTTTAAATTACAAGAATTCACTTCACAAAGTATGATTTTAATTCAATTTCATTAGGCAAAGCATTCCAAGAGAGTGCTGGAAGAAAACTGCACAAGTGACAATATTCTTCCATTTTACTTTGATCTTATTCGAAGCTTTTGTTTTTTGAAATTCTGTTACATTCTTGTGAAATTTATTAAAATTGTATCTAGAGCGTTTAGGTAAAGTTCCCTTAATGTTTAGAGAAACGTGTAATTTCAATTTAATTTCTGCTGGAATGCATGTCTAAATATAAACTACAACATTTGAATAAGTTTCAGCAAACATAATTACAGCATGCACCAGTAATGAAAAACAACTACCTATATAGAAGTATTTTATAAATGAAAATTTTATAACAATATTAATTTATATAATTTTAGAAGTATCTACTTCCAATAATTTTTATTACAAAATGTAGTAAACACTTCTAGTTAGATTTAACATATATATATTTTTTAAAAATAGTTGCATTCTTAAGCCAAATTTAATTTTTGGCAACTTTCTGTAATTCTTGCTAATTCAGCTTAGAATGAAAGAATGTGAATTTTTTTACTCACCTTGTATATTGTTGCCTGAGTTAGACACGCAAATATGCATGTTATAAAATGAACTGAAATTAAGTACGCTTTAAAATAAGATATTGAAAATCAATCAACAACTACCATTTTTAGATAATTATTATTTTTAGTAAACATCCAAATGAAATTAAGGAAAAATATTTTGTCTTAAGTTTTAAATAATTCGATAAGGAAGTTAATTTTCTGAGATTAATAAAAGTTAAAATACAATTCAATAAATTAAACACATTACCCAAAATTAACCAATGACGTACAACACAAAAGTTTGAAATAACACCCAGTATGTCAATTTTAACGATATCACTACTGTATGAAGGTAGCACCCATATATACAGGGTAATTTTGTGAGAATTCCCACCTCTTCTAATTTCGACATATTTATGGTCACAAAAAATGGTAAATACAAAAGTTATAGGATTTTTGTAGATTTTGAAAATAATATGAGATAAACAATCTAAGCTCAAACAATGTGGCTACAGTTATTAATTCTATTTTGTTTTTAATTGATTACCCTTTATATTTTTACATATTTTAATAGGACACCTTCTCATGAAAAGAATGATATAGGGGTTGATGGTCTACCTCTAATACTAAAAGAGATATGTGGGAAACTTTGTACGAGTCCCACCCCCTGTTAACGTTGTTATTTCTGATTATACAGCGTGTCCAACGGAATGTGGGATTAATTACATGGGTATCTTGGTTATTAGTGGTGATAGAGAATCGCTTAAATGAGCAAAGTAGTGCAGAATTTTATGCCAATTAACATGGTGTTCAGAAAACAATTGAATTCCGATTGATTTAGATTTTGTTTAAGAAAAAGCCAAAATCGCCATTTTTAAAAATTGTCTTATAACTTTTTATTTCAATTAAAAAATATTTAAGATTATTTTGCAATCATTTTTTAAAGACTTTACAGTGGCATTCTTAATTTATTTTTTTCAAACAGTAGTTTTTACAAAAATTACATCTACTTTATTTTTGTTATTGGATTATTACAATTTTAAAATCAGAAAAATTGTCTGAAAACTTTGTTGAAGTCCAGGTTGATATTGAATTTTGAGTTAATAATAAAGTATTTTTTATACTATAAATATTACTTCCTCACCCCTCAAAGTGAAAAAAATTTTGAAATTTTTTATTGCATTTCTGGACGAATCTCGACGAATTATGAAGATACACAAAAAAATTTTCTGTCTGTGTGTCTGTTTGGTTCGCGATAGCAGCTACAGTTTTTGAGATAAAGCTTTCAAATTTGGTACACACATTCTAGAGGTCATGGAAGAGATTAAGTTCGCTGATGAGCAAAATCGGTTCTTAAAATTTGAAATGTCAAAAAAATATTAATGACATTTTTGAAACGTCAATTTGAAATGTCAATTTCCTTTTGACATTTCAAATTTTAAAATATTAGTGACATTCCACCAATGTGACTTTTTGAAACGTCAATTTGAAATGTCAAAAAAAAATTAGTGAGATTCCACCAATGTGACTCTTTTGAAACGTCAAAAATGACTTTTATTACAAACTCCACCACACATCGAGTATTTTTTGAAACGTCAAAATATGACTTTTTTTGAGACGTCAAAAAATTACTTTTATTATAAAGTCCACCACACGTCGAGTTTTACTACGGTGAGGAAGTTCTGATCCCCAAATAATTGACAGCGGTTTATTATCTGAGTAATTATACGCAATGAATAAATTCACCTGATAGTAATAATAATTATGGTTCTTACTTAAAAATAATTTTATCATTAGAACTTGATTTCAAACATATATTATACTTTTTTTACGGTCTTTTCTATGAAGAATTTTCTTGGGCTATCTTCTAAATACTTAATTTCCAATAATCCATAGTTGCCAATTAAATCAGAAATTAAATAAAAATGAAAAGTTCCTTAGTTGATATTGATATCTGATTAATGTAAAGTAAATATTGTTTGATTTTATTGTGTGTGACTTTGGTGAACTTAGTGAAGTGCTTGCAAAAATCCTTTAATCTTTGGTGTTACGCATGTAAAAATTGTTTCCTGTGGAGAGGTCTAAGATATATAAATATTTGTTAGTATTATGTTTAATCCCACGTTTGAACGTGTGTGCCAGTATTATTATAAGTTATTACTGTTTTTAGCACTGCCATAATTAAGGTGACAGTAGTGTGGCCTATTTTTCTGCTTTATACCGATATGTTTTATTTGTTTGCAGCGGTGTTTTTCACTTAAGACTATAAAATTTACTTTGTAATATTTAATTTTTGGTCAAATTTTATTTGTAATTTAAATGTTCCACTTTGTTTTATTAATGTTTTAATTATCTTTTTCTTCGAATAGACACTTGTTATTTTTAACACGCTTTTATTAGCTTAGCTTGTATGTTTGTTTGTTTGTTTGTAACCGATTCTTTGGACTCGATTTTGACCCACTTTAAACGGACAGATTTAATTGAAACTTTGTAGACTTACGAAGAACCGGTAACAATACAATAATTTGATAAGTTTATATCATTATCCTGATCAGGATCGCCAGTCCTTTCCTCGCGTATCCTCTGCGTGAGAGCAAGAGGATTAATATTGTAAGTATATTCCGTGATTCTCAGTTCGGTGGTTGGCCGAGCGGGCAAGACTTAGTCAACGCGAAACGACGGACTTCTCGGGCGTGAGTTCAAATCTCATGGCTTAAATAAAACAATATTTTTTTTTCAGAAATATCTGTTGGATCGTAATATGTTATAATATCAGCATCAATAAGCAATATAAATATAGTTTAAAAAAATTACAAAACACGCTTTCATAGCACATCAAACTAAAAAGTGAAAAATAAATATAGTTTAAAAAAACTAAAAAACACGCTTTTAAAGCACATCAAACTAAAAAGTGAAAAATAATTTATAATATAAACTGAAAACAATAATGAACGAAAAATACTAGTATTATTGTGAAAAAAGCGTGGGGCGCTTTGTGCCATATTTTTCATATATCGAGCAACCCACGCCTTTTTCACAATAATACTAGTATTTTTCGTTCATTATTGTTTTCAGTTTATATTAATAATTATTTTTCACTTTTTTAGTTTGATGTGCTTTAAAAGCGTGTTTTTTAGTTTTATTAAACTATATTTATTTATGGTTATAAGAACCAGAGTTGTAAACTGTTAATCAAGTACTGAATGTTAATATGTTACGTAAATTAGTATTACGAACACTTTGTCTTATTTTTTAAGCCAGTATGTAGTAAACAGAAATTTATGTGAAACTCAAAATAAGCTTTGGCAATTATTAGAGCCTACTTGTAGTACGATGGAAGTTATGTGGAATGCTACGATTAAGATAAGTATTGCCAGATTAAAATCAACCTCCATCGCTTTTCTAGTTTTTAGCAGAGGATGTACTTTATCGTTGTTGTAAATAATATCAAGTTATTATATAAATAATATCAAGTAATTATATCAGTTGCAATCTTTGCACGACCCTCAATAGAAGAGAATTTTTCCAATTAAAATTTATCTATGCTGTTGTTTTCACCTACTATAAACAATTTCAACTCTTCCTCCCAAACATAAAAATTAATGGTGGTTGAGTTATTGTGTTGAAACACAAATTTTGTTTGTTCTTCTACACTTTATTAAATTATCCGTGGATACATTGTATATTATAATTATACGTGCATAGACCCCTATAATATATCTTATATGCATGGTGTCCCAGATTTAAACGGACATACTCTAGTGGAAGGTACAGCACACTCAGCTGAGTTCAAAACACCCCTATTCAATTGACATTCAACTTACCGTTGAATGTCAACCGTTTTTGAGATACGGGGTGTTTTATGGTTTTTGACCAGAACTTTAGTCCGACATATTTTTGAAACGACTGCACATATTTAGATAAAATTTGGTATACATATTATACTCTTTTAGGTTAATAAATAGATTAAGTAATTTCGGAAAAATTCCAGGACTGACCTCCATTTTTTTAATATGGCTGTTAGGGTCGTTGACATCACACTGTATATTATTTTTTGGTAAACGTTAATAAACTTTTAAAAAGCCTATGGACCAGTTTATGAAATAATGTCATAATATTTGATGGCACGTTTATGGTTATTTTTCAATAAATTTTCAAAAGTATCGAAATACCAAATTTGATATTCTACAAATAACACAATCCAGTTGCTAACATCATTATTTTATTAATTTTAGCTATATACCCCGCAGAAGAGGTTTTTATTTGTTTTTGTTTTGACATTCAGTATTTTCCGTTCAAAATAAAGTACATTCCATTTATTTCACGAATAAAAAATAAGTGATAAATCGATGCGATTAACACATGACATTGTTGCATTAAAAATCCCAAGTAGGCACAGGTCAAATGTGTAATTTTACAAATAAGAATTGCTGTTCGCTCTTAGTAATTATTAGAATAAGTGATAAAAAACTAGTTATAAAACTAAAAATTTTAAGATGCCGTTTCAATTTAGTAATGAAGATTATGCGGATATTATTTTTGTGTATGGCTTTTGTGACGGAAATAGGAGAGCTGCAAAAATAGAGTATCAAAGGCGTTTTCCAAATTGCCGTGTACCAGATCATAAAACGTTTTCAGAGGTATACCAATTTAGTAGGGATGGACAATTTCCGTCAATGATAAAGCATGAACATGTTCCCAGAGCTTTTCCAGAAGAAGAGCAAATATTACAGGTTGTGGAAAATAATCTATCCATAAGTGTTGGAAAAATAAGTAATGAGTTAACAGTACCTAAGACAAGAGTATGGCGAACATTAAGGAAGGAAAATTTGTATCCATTTCATGTTGAAACAGTTCAACGTCTAGAAGACGGCGACGATGTTCCCCGCTTAACATTTTGTAGGCGGATTTTGGCTCACAGAAGAACAATATCGAGAGTTCTATTCACGCATGAAGCCCAATTCACACGTGACGGAATTAACAACTGTAGAAATCAGCATGTTTGAGCAAGCAAAAATCCACATACAGTGATTCAGAAACATTCCCAATACAGATTTAATATTAATGTGTGGTGTAGTATTTACAATAATCATCTAATAGGGCCCCACATTTTTGAGAAAGGCTAACTGGTGAAGTTTATTTAAACTTCCTTAGAGATATCTTGCCAGATTTATTAGAAGGCATCAATACTAGGGGTTTGTGGTTTCAGTACGATGGTGCTAGACCCCATTTTTCTGTACCGGTCCGGGATCATCTGAACCAGCATTACACCAACAGATGGATTGGTCGCGGAGGTTCGGTAAACTGGCCACTGAGGTCTCCTGATTTTACACCTCGAGATTATTTTTTATGGGGTCATTTCAAGTCAGAGGTATACAATAAAGAGTTCAATACACGAGAACAGCTTCTAGAAAAAATTCTTACTGTTTGTGATAACATTAGAAATAACCCGGATGTGATTGATAGGTCAGTGAAAAACATATTAAAATGTTCTCGAAAATGTATTGACGCTGGGGGGCATTCATTTTGAAAACCTGTTATAGTTTTAATTATTTGCAGAGTTTTTGATTTCTTTTTTCAATTATTTAAAGTTCTAAATAAATTTATTTTGTCTTTAATATTTTCAAGTTATTCTCAAAAGGTGTTTAATATTTATTTAAATTGTGCTTGTTAATTCAAGCCTCTTCATTAACATTATTTTTTCTTTCATGAAAGAAATGGAATGTGTATTATTTTGGATGAAATTTAAACTAAAAAAAGCTTAGAAACACTAATTGTTAAAACTAAAACAAATAACAACCTCTTCTGCGGGGTATTTAGCTAAAATTAATAAAATAATGATGTTAGCAACTGGATTGTGTTATTTGTAGAATGTCAAATTTGGTGTTTCAATACTTTTGAAAATTTATTGAAGAATAACCATAAACGTGCCATCAAATATTATGACACTATTTCATAAACTGGTCCATAGGCTTTTTAAAAGTTTACTAACATTTACCAAAAAATAATATACAGTGTGATGTTAACGACCCTAAGAGCCATATTAAAAAAATGAAGGTCAGTCCTGCAATTTTTCCAAAATTACTTAAGCCATTTATTCACCTAAAAGAGTATAATATGTATACCACATTTTATCTACACATGTGCAGTCATTTCAAAAATATGACGGACTAAAGTTGTGGTCAAAAAGCATAAAACACCCCATATCTCAAAAATGGTTCACATTCAACGGTAAGTATAGGGATGTTTTGAACTCAGCGAGGGTGCTCTACCTTCCACTAGAGTATGTCCGTTTAAATCTGGGACACCCTGTATAGAAAACATAAAACAAATCATGAAGGCTAAAGTTCACAATTAACTCAACTTTTATTTTACAACGAATTTACATAAAACATCAAAGTAAAAAAGTTTTAAAAATTTTATGAATTTCAAATAATGTAGGCAGAGTTTTATAATTTCTTTCTGTGTCGTAGTACCGTGTTTAAATCTCAAATGCTTTGCTCTCTTTAATTTACTGTTACGGTTGGTTTATGTGTTTATTTTTTATTTACCAGGTAGTTAAAATTTTTATTTTTATATTTATATTTCCTCAAAGGATTGCTTATTTTTAACATTATTTTTTAATTACGATTTATACAAAAAATTAAGGCATCTGGGTTTTCCACTTTTTCTTCGTATATGGGTTATTGTAGGAAATTTAATTGATAACGTTCCCCAAATGTAGTAGTGCATACCGTTTTTAAAGTCGTAGTAGTTTTATTCATAACATGGATAATCTGCAGTAGTTTTCACTAATGGTGCTATATCTGTATTCTATATCAATTTGACTAATTCAACTTTGAACAGTGTATAATTTTGTAAATTTAACAATTGAGATAGCAGATAATGAATATCCTCGAAATATTTGTTAACAAACAATACTTTGATATCTTGAATGTGATTGAAGAAATATCTTATTGAAATTCACTGACAAGTCGAATCACTGACAAGTATGAGAGGAAATATTATTTTGATATGCACGTTATGAGTTTTTCCTTCAGTCTCATTGATTGCTTTATGTCTAGTGGTATATATTAAATATACCACTTTTTTTATAGGGTGGAGATCTTAAATGTACTCACATTGATCCAAGGAACCCACAGATTTACATATATATGTTTCAAAAGATACATGACAGCTCATGCATTGTGCTTTATGATATGGTCCGTTCCGGATTTCAACCTCGGCGGCCTGGGTAGGAAAAATGTCTGTCCGTCATATTACCTAGCAGTGATTGCCTCTATCTTGAAAAGTTAAATTACTTGCCATGTGACTTTTTTTCTCGTTACAGATTTTTGTAAGTTTTGTGTAAACTAATGAGAAAAATGTTCGGTATGTTTTATATTAACATCAAACTGCTAATCACTTAGATTAAGCCACGCACATTTTGAAAATAAATAGATCAATACACACTTTTCAGTTTGTTATATTTCCTCCTGTTTCCAAATTTGCCGGAACTGAATGTATTACCATATTCACTAACTTTTGTTTTTGATAGTACATCTATTCCATTTTTTTAGGATATCTCTGTGATGAATTAAAATGTCTACATTTTGGTGAAAAGCATGTAATCTAACTTAAACGTTTATAGGTAGTTTCAATCAGACAGATGTCGCAAAACGAGACAATTTTAATCGGAAGTCCTTTTATGTTAAAACTACTATAAAATTACCCCATTTCACGCGTTAAATAATATACAAAATACGACATCAATTAACCATGACAGGGTAATTGCTTCTGCATAAATCAATACCCAATTTCAGGAATTAACTACCTTATAGGGGAGACTGAAGCACGCCTCATTAAACATTTTTTAAACACTAGTTGTTAAACTCGGGATGAGTCAAAAATAATTTATTATTTTATTTTAATATGATTCACTAAGCGACTTTTACTTAGTGAATCATTTAAAACTTTAGATTTATGCAAAGGCGAAACTGAATGGCTGATTTTTGCTTTGGTTTACTTAAAACTGTCTTAAATAGTACAGTTAGAAGACCTAAGACTTAAATTAAAGGCTACTTAAAACACATCTGAACATCCTCATACTATATTTTGTCTCTTAATATAATTTTGAGTGTTAAAGACATAGAAAACTTGTTTGAACACGATGATTTTTTCAAAGATTTGAACCATTTCGACATTACCATGGTACCGCCCAAACCTGACGAACACATCGATTTAGAAGATTTTGACGAACACGAACTCTCAGATGACAAAAAACACAGGATACTGTAGGTACTCTTGAAATGTTTGTAATTTTATCGATATATGATGTAGAAAGTAGTGATGATAATGAGCCATTATTTGCATTGGGAATGAATTATATGTAGCAAAATCTTCAGAGAAAAACATTACATGTCAAGATGATCCCGGGTCTACTTCAAAATTTGTAACTAGCGAGAAGTCTCAAAATTTAAACATTTCCAAAAATAAAAAGATGTACAGATTGGCAATAAATTCAACCAGTCTATTATTACACAAACAGTCCTTCAGAAAATAAGTTTGAAAATGTATCAGTATTAACGGTAAAACTGCAGTTGAAATTTTCGAAGACATTTTAGTTTAAATCTTGTTGAGCACATAATAAACCAAAGTGAATTGTATGCAAGCAAAAAGATTAGAATAAATTTTTTCTCGTCCAAGATGAGTTGAAGGCATTTATTGGATTATTATTATGTAGTGTATATCATAAACTTCCACAAGAAGATATTGTTACATGTTTGCTATCCACACAAACACCTATACTCATAGATTCGTTTATTGAAGTCCAGGTAACACTTACTCACTACTTTATTTACTGATTAACAATTAACAACAATATATTAATAACTGTCTTAATTATAATCACAATTACACACTTTTAAGTCTCTTTGTTATTTCTACTTTACTCGTTCACTTTCAACTTAAGACTGAGTCTCGGCCCACCGTGCGTCTTATTTATACATCCATTCACACGGTCTAGAACATTCCAGAATATTCCCGGCCGTTCTCGTACAATTCCAGTCTCATCTAACCAGTCTACACAGTCCAGTGGTGTAACAGTATGTACTGGGAGCAATCTCCAGATGGTGTAACTTCTTAATAAAAATATTTAACAAGTACTGAATAAGATATACAGGAAACAACTACTCAGCGGACAAAAGCCCAGACCTGCGTTGAATTAAACTTGCAAGTCTTGTTTGGTAGCTGAGATCATTTGTCAATTCCTCACTAGATAGACCTGTTTCGAGCTTGTTATGTTCTCGTCAGTACGCCATAAACAATGGAACAGACTAATAATAATAATAATAGCAAACCAGGCTAGCCTAAATCAGACTAAGCAAGACAGACATAGTGAGTGATAAGTGTATCCCTCTGGTGGTCAGTGTTACTATCCGTCAGACATCACTGATGTCTTAGTGACTAATATCGACCTGCAAAGCAGGTACCAAGATCTGCGGCCTCTAACCCATACAAGACTTGCTAGTTTAATTCAACGCAGGTCGGGGATTTTGTTCACTGAGTAGTTGTTTTCTGCAAATCTTATTCAGTGTTTAGCCCATCAGGATTAGAGGTCGAAGCTCTTGGTACCTGCTTTGCAGGTCATTATTAGTCAATAAGACATCAGTGACGATTGACGGGTAGTAGCACTGACCACCAGAGGGATATATTTATAACTCACTATGTCCATATTTAGCAAGAAAATTAGTAAAATCATAAACTTCTTAAACGAAGTTCTTCCGCTTCTTTCAATTACTGCTTGGCATTGTTGTAGTGTGCCAAATTTTTAAAATTTGATGTGCGGTTAACTAACATTATCTAAATATTGTGCTAGCACTAGTGTTTTATTTATGCACTTACTAAAAAAATATCACATATTCTCTAACTAGTGAAAATAACAATTAAAATGTATTTGCAATATAAGCAATCTTTGCTCTTATCTCCCCCATATTTCCAGCAATTATTCTAGTGAAAGGCCTACGACACCCTCAGTAATCTGTGTGTAAAGAATTTCCTCATCTTCTTTCCAGTGAAAGAATAAATGAAAGGGAATTGCTGTAAAAGTGTTCCTGTTTACTTACTTGATGGGCGCATCATAGATTAAAATCCTGAATGATGTTTTACAAGTTCTTGGAAAAGCGCGTAATTATGCATTTCGCGAAACAATCGCCTCTTATCATTTTCAGCTTCTAGCTAACGAAAACTACACTTCAGTTTAAATTATCCTAAGAAAGATTTGACTTAAAAGCCACCCGTTTCATACGTGCGTCGCGTCGCAAAAAACATTCGTGTACTGAATTATACACTTGTCAAGTGTAATATGAGATGTGTGATGAGAATCGAAACTTTCTTGAATGCTGGACCATGCATCGAAAAACAAACAATATATTTACTTAGAAGATTATTGTATGAAATATTAATAAGCTATGAATTTCCACTGTAATTAAAAAAGTCAATAATTGTCTTGACTTCGTTCCTTCAAAAAAATATTTATAAACTACAAAATATATGCGACGTTAATAAAGGAAGAAAAGTTCTTCGAGAGAATGGAAATGGAAAATAATTCCATATTTCCAAAAACTGGACAAGGAGGATCCCAAAACTGTGCGGATAGCAAATGATTCATTCAGAAGTGTGAAAATGTCAGTCTTTGGAAAAAGGAGATTTACTATAAAGACTACAGCCTATGAGTATTATAATATGGACACCAAACAACAGAAGAATATTCAAGTCTAGATCTGATGTAAGATTCATAGACCAGTCTAATTGTGTCAGTGTTATTAAAATCATGAGACTTTCTTATTATGAAACCCAAGATTTTGTAGCAATCATTTGTAATTTTATGTATGTGACCATATTCCATTCATTTTATATAAGCATATAAAAAATTATAGCATAAGCGCACGGTATTTTATAAATGCATTTTGTGTATTTATAAGTTCGACAAAGGGATGCTCTGCGAGCCCAAGTAAACAATTTTTTATGTGCTTATATGAAATGAATGGAGTATATTAAGACTAAGTTTTATGTCAAATGTAACACTAAGGTTACGAATTATATCTAAGTAAACAGAGTTATCGAGGGAATAATTAAACATGGTATTATTTTGTTTTATAGAATACGTCACAACTATATTTGCTAACATTCAACAGTAAGTTGTTAGTAACACACCACGCGTGAATCTCACTAAGCTTCGCTTCAAAATTAAGCTGTCATTTACGGTTTTGTATAATTTAAGTCATCTGCGTATAGACGACAGAAAATGTCAATATCAGCAACAATATCATTAATGAATAGGTTGGATAATAGCTGACCTAATACAAAGCCTTGAGGCACTCCTGATTTTGTGATTTTAGCTGACTGATGACCACAACGTTATACAAACACTGATCTATTTTTGAGGTATGTCCTGAATAATTGTTGCAAGTTTCCCGAAAAACCAAATTTTACGAGTTTCATTAGTAAAACGTTATGGTTCATTTTATAGAAGGCTTTCAAAAAGTCGATGTAAATAACATCGATTTCTATATTGAAATTAAAGGCGGTAGTTATGTATTGAGTAACACGAAACTGATTAGTTGTTGATTTTTCACTTATAAAGCCATGCTGAAATTTCACCTGATTAAAAATTGCTTCAAAGAGTAAAATTTCAACCATTTTTCTGATTTGTCTGTAGTACCACTGTTTATTTCATTAAACAATAATCACTCGCCTGATTATTCTACCAATTTCATTTGCAAAATTGCCAATCAACAGACCCTCTCAACAATCAGCAAGTTTTTGTTGGCAAAATTATATCATGTGTGGTATTTTCTATGAATAATGTTTATAGAGTAAATTTATATAACTATTCATTAATTCAAAAGTAAATACTTTCATCAAATGCGAACGAAATACATTTGAAATATAGCTGTTCTAAAAACTATTCTTCTTTCACGCCATATATACGCAAGAGTCCCGTCTACAATAAATTTTCATTTTTGTGCGAAGCTAAATCTTTCTGTCATAATAAATGCACTGATGAAAAATTACTTCACATTTAGGTAAAGTAAATAAACTAGAGAAAATATAGGGTAAAATGATACAGATTTTTCTTTTTTGAAGGAAACTAAATTAATATCACATGAAGAAAACGTCGCCATTATAAGAATGAGATTATATTGTAGAGTTGTTTCTTTTATTAACCTAATAAATCACATGCAGTATTAACATTTTTTTGTTAGTATAAATTGCAAATTATAGTGTCACATTATGGAATTATAGAATGTACACATTTATTTTGAAAACTAGTATTTTTAGATAAATTCAAGCATAAAAATACAAATGCTATTATTTTAAAAATTATATCGGACAAACCAGTTGGTGTACAAATTCAATTTTCACAAAAAAAAGACATTTCACAATACTCTGAAATCATATAAAAACAAATGTCTTGATTGATTGAGTTACTTATTGATTCATCAATGGCCAGCCCAAGTCCCTGGACCTGGCAACACGAAATTCGAGGATTATATTCCTTTCATGACGTAAGTACTCACTAAGAAGAGATTTTTTCGAAATTCGATCCTTATGGGGGTGAAAAGAGGTAAAACGTGTTTTCACGGATACCACATAAATGATATACCATAATCGTGTCAAAATGATATAATGTTCATCACTTTTTTTCAATACAAGTTGCTAAATATCTCAGCTCCTATGAGAGATACTAAGGGGAACGTGTTGCCTACACCGCGAAATGGTATAGAAGCAGCAGTGTTGCGCGACGTCTATTCATTAGAAATGAGACATTTGTCTCTATGAAATGATATTTCCTGCGTTTACAGATCAATTTCATTACTGCTGTAAAAACTTGTGTTGTTAACTGGGGTGTTTATTAACGGTAAACTTTTTTTTTAAATTTATTATTGTCTTTAACATGGCAGTTGAGTTTTTGAATGTTAATGCGGAGATGGTACCTCATACCATTGTCCCATCACATGAGACGGAGCCTGCCTGTCTTGGTCCCATTAGTGTGGTCTCCAAAGAGGTCCTATAGGCCAAGTTGGGGGTTGGACAGTGAAGTACTTGCTGACAAAACTTTTAATATATTGTCCCGAATTCCACGTTGATGAAGTAGCAGGTAAACAGATAGTCAAAAATAAAAAAACCGTGCATATTTGTAAGTATAGGAATGTTCTCGAATCTATTAAGTATAGCGAAGTACTGTATTGTACTGATGGAGATCGCTCGTTCCACACCAGTACGACACACTTCTCTCATATCAGATGAACAAGCGGACGATTTTTGATTTTCTAAGTTAAAAGACCCCTTTGCAGGGTGAACAATTTCATGTGTCCTGTGTTTTTATGATTCAGTCACAATAAAATTAAATCATTTGATCTGCAAATGAAGTTTGGACCAGAGCCATTACAATATTTCGTGAATTAAAATTCGCTTTCATTTGTCTGTAAGCTGAAATTTTGACTGGTTATAAATTATATACTATTCTGTACAAATAGTTTCAACAGAAAGATTGAGTACAGAAATTATTTAGGAAGTAACATTACATTTCCAGCTTGATTAATGGATTTCTTCAATGGATTTCAATACAATTCGACTTTCGTAAAATACTCATAAATTTTATTTAAAAATACAAACAGTGCAAGGAAAATCGTATATATATATATATATATATATATATATATATATATATATATATATATATATATATATATATATATATATATATATATATATATATATATATATATATATACATATATACAAAGAATAGAAGGTCACTGCGGGATGAGATGTAACAGGAAGAAAAGGATGGGTATTGCCCGCAAAAAAGGATGAATCCACGCAGGTAGTTGCCTCCGTGGCCATATTGTCTGATGCCCTGTAAACACGGGGTCTTTCAATTGCAGCCACAAATGTGCGACTGGCTTCCTGTTAGTAGTTTCCTTTTGTGTTGTTGAACCTAAGTTGTACCTATCCTTACAACTTATAGCCGTCATGATTACGAGTAGTGACTCAGAAACACGTGTCGACGAATTCATCCTTTTTTGCGGGCAATACCCATTATCCTTTTCTTCCTATATATATATATATATATATATATATATATATATATATATATATATATATATATATATATATATATATATTAAATTCGTTTTCCTATATATATATATATATAAACAATATGAGTTAACGGGTACGCCCGCATAAAGAAAACAAATTGCACGGTGGAAAATGCAAAAATTGCAAATGGCAGAAAGATGCAAACCGTGGACACGTGTTTCTGCCATTTGCAATTTTTGCATTTTCCACCGTGCAATTTGTTTTCTTTATGCGGGCGTACCCGTTAACTCATATTGTTTGTTACTGTAATGTAATTAAACCCGCGTCAAATTCCTTCACTATATATATATATATATATATATATATATATATATATATATATATATATATATATATATATATATATATATATACAGCATGTCCCGCGATGTGGTAGACAAGAGGACAAACGGACTAAAAATTTAATTTTTCGAGGGAAAGTCATTCTTTATAAAAAAATTTGCTTGTTGAAAAATATGATTGTCGATGAAAAAAAAAAAAATTTTATACAGGGTGTCCTAAAATTTAAAAATTCAAACTTTTCACAAGAGTAAATTACCCTTATTATAATTTTTTTAGGAAAATGCTATTCAAGAAAATTGTTTCAAATCATCACATCTTCTCAGATAACAACATAACAGAAATAAATTAGGTATTACAGTGTCAAGCAGAACGTCATTGTCAGTAACTTTTAAAGATTTTGTCAGTTTACAATGTTAACAACGGAGAAAAGAATACATAATTATTTATTTAAAATTACCTCGAAATTACCTATGTAAAAAAAAACAATATACCAAAATCAGATAGTATAAAAATAATTATTCAAACACCGCTCCACCATGAAGGACGCATTTTTCCAGTTGGGCTCTAAGATAGTCATAACTCCTCCGCACTTCTTCTAGGGATATTGCTTCTACAGCGTGTATAATTCTTTGTTTTAAAATGTCCTCATCATTTGGCAGTAGATTGACATATGTTAATTGTATTAGGCGTCCCCACAAATACATATCTGTCAACGTAAGGTCAGGACTTCTTGGGGGCCATAAAACTGGACCATTTCGCTCGATCCATTTTTGTCCAAATTCCAAATCAAGTCACTTCTTCACTTCTCTAGTAAAATGGGCCGGGCATCCATCTTGCTGGAAGTACATGTTACCTCGGTAATCTGCTGGTAGTTGTCGCAAATGATCAGAAAAAAAAGTATTTAATATATTTAAATAAGAATTTCTATTACAAGTATTCTCAAAGAAATACGGTCCTATTATACCATAATAGGAAACAGCGCACCAAACATTCACTTTTTTAAAATATTGACGTCGGGTTGGTATTCTGAACATAGGATTAACATCACTCCAATAACGAACATGTTGCGATGCCACAGTTCCATTCGTCGAATACGTGGACTCATCCGAGAACAATATAAGTTTATGGAATCCTCTATTACCACCTAAAATCTTACTCCTTACCCACAAACAAAAATCCAACCTTTTGCCATCATCACCCTCTTCTAATGTGTGGTTATAATGGGATTTGTAGGGACGTATCTTATTTTGCTTTAAAATTTCTTGAATAGTACTTTTTTGGACCATCTGTAGTTGCGTAGCTCGTTTCCTCAAGGACAGTGTTGGGATTTCTCTAATAGATTGCAGTACAAGTAGAGTCGCTGCATCATCTTCATTATTGGATTTTTTTACTTTTTTTAAGTCTAATACGGATCCCGTTTCACGAAACTTCTTGACCAGCTTGTAGACCGCCCATTTGGTTACTTGTACATTGGGGAACTTTTCATGAAATTTTTCAATAACGTATCTGTATGAACAATCTCCGTCACCATAACATTAGATTAAATGTATTCTTTGCTCCATTGTTAACATTGTAAACTGACAAAAATCTTTAAAAGTTACTGACAATGACGTTTTGCTTGACACGGTAATAATTTATTTCTATTGTTGTTATCTTAGATGATGCCGGACATGCTATATATATATATATATATATATATATATATATATATATATATATATATATATATATATATATATATATATATATATATATAAAGTGGATTGACATAAGTAAACGATTTGTGTTTTAATTCATTTTTTTCATGGACTTTTCATAAGTGAGTGGTTGAATAAAGTTTAAAGACTTCAAAGAATCAATATAACAGTCGCTACTGCCTTAGTCGGGAGTAATGGATATAATTGCGATCGGAAAAAGTATTTTACAAAGCAAACGTAAAGGGAACTCTTAGGGCAGAAATTAAAATCGTCATTGAATGAAGTAAGCGGTTTCGTTGGAAACAGTCGGATTGTTATAATTTGATAATACATGTTTGTAAATCAATGAGAAAATTATTCAAACAAAATTTTTCTTCAGTATTAAATCCATTACAAAAAAATTAAATTTGTTTTCCCTTAAGATAAAACAGATATTTTGCATTAATAGCAATTTACAGGGCACATATAGATGGTGTTTTTAAATAATCATATCTGCCATATATCTGAACTTCCAAATTTGGATTGTTCATAGATAAAATGCTACTTGATGGCGTGAGCATACAAAACTTAAACTAAATGTGGAATAGACAGTTACTTGTACATAAGGAGTACTCAGGAAATAAAAGGACTATTTTCTTCAAATTAGTAGATAGTGTTATCTTTTTTATTTACTAATTGTTATGAGCGTTATAGATATGGAAAAATATTACTCTAAAAACAGTAATATATTGTTACGTGTTTGCTATCCCGCAAACACTTATATTCGTAGATTCGTTGATTGAGAGTCCAGGTAACACTTAATCACCGCTTTATTAACTAATTAATAATTAACAACGATAGATTCACGACTGACTTAACTATAATCACACTTTATAAGTCTATTTCTTATTTCTTCTTTACTCGTTCACGTTCAACTTAAGACTGAGTCTCGGTCCACTGTGCGTCTTATTTAGACATCCATTCACGCGGTCAAGAACATTCCAGAACATTTCCGGGCGTTTTCGTACAATCCCAGTCTCACCTATTCAATCTACACAGT
The DNA here is from genome assembly GCA_029963845.1 of Rhamnusium bicolor. Taxonomy (NCBI): domain Eukaryota; kingdom Metazoa; phylum Arthropoda; class Insecta; order Coleoptera; family Cerambycidae; genus Rhamnusium; species Rhamnusium bicolor. Next base: position 216,815 of record JANEYF010004888.1, on the reverse strand, counting down.
CCAGTGGCGTAACAATATTTTGATTTAATGAAATTTCCACACTGAACAATACGTTTAGAGATATTGGCAACTATATTTATTTATTTTATAATCATTCACCTATTTAATGTCAATCTATTTTGCTACCAAAACCAATCACTAATATCAGGAAGTAAACCCATCAGTGACTGTGTAAGCACTGTTACAAGATTTTTGTCAAACTTCTACTTTTTCATGGTGTCTTTAACGTAGTCAAGTTACAAACAGATAGAACGTAGTTTTGAAAGATGGTGAAAAAGAATTGCCTGGCAGGTCTATTTATTTGGGTTTCCCCGGATTTGGATCCATACCACGTGGGATGAAGAAGAAGCCAATGTCGTTCAGTTATCCAGCTTATAAATATTTATTTATTGATTGTGATAAAATGTACTTGGCGAAATTTGTATGAAACCTAAATTGTGCATTCTGTGCCTAGGACGATTCTCTAAACTATATCACATCTATATATCTATATCCTGTTTATGACACCTTGTGAGAAATGAACATAAAATTATTGATATAATTAATAAAATGCAGCTAAAAATTCTATTGGATTTGATGATATTCCTATAACTATTATAAAGCAAAATATAAATCTCGTTAAACGACCTTTGTATTTTTAATCTCTCATTGCAGACTGGTGTTTATCCATCTTCAAATTCTTCAGTCGTCAAATTATGTGTAAGTTATTCCACTCGATAAAACAGGCAAAAAACTTTTTAATTTCCAACTATAGACCGATAACTCTATTACCAACGATATCTAAAATATTGGATAAGCTGTCATACATCAACTTGTCCAATATTTGTCTAAATATAATATAATTGTATCAGTGAAATATGGATTTCAAAAAAATAAAAATACCTCAGATGCCGCAATAGCATAAACTATATTATCAAACAAATAGAAAATGTAACTGGTATTTACTGAGACCTTTCAGAGGCATTTGATTATATGGATCATAATAGATAAGTTATGGTTAGCAAATGAATGGTTTAAATTATAGTTGACAGATCGAAGAATATGTAGAGTTGCATGATAACAAGAGAGCTAAGCAATCTGTGGAAAAAAAATGCTCAATATTTGGGCCGACAATGTTCTTAATGTACATGAATGATTTAGTTATATCAGTATAATAAATAACAAATCAAATGTCCAACAACTCATTAATCAAAGTTAGGTTTTAATTACTTAAATTTATTAGAGTGATATGCAGCTTATAAACCTTTACTGAATAAAGAAAAAAAAATAATATCACTTTTCAGCATCCCTGTAATCCATTACCATATGAAATTAAATTATGTCATCCCTCAATATGCTACCACAAAAATTTGTTAGGTATCTACCTATATAAAAATTTCGACTTTGCTCAACATATTATTTATTATTACTTCTTGTAAAATTATGTAGATTCTGTTCTACCCTGTACTTGGAATTTGTTCTGTTGGGTAATGTATTTCTAAATAAATAAATAAATAAATATTGAAGAAACAATTAAAAAAATTAAGTAAAGCAATATACGTTATAGGTACAGGGAGAAGAAACTTAAGCAAAACAGCAGCAAATGTCTATTCTGCTTACTTTCAAAGTGTTCCTTTATATGGTCTTGAATTTTGGGGATCCTTTAGGTTACTACTTATCAAAGAAGATTTTTAACGCAGAAATGAGCTATACGAATTATATGTTATTTAAAACCAAATGCATTATTTTTAGTTATTAAAAATACTTACAATCATAAATTTGTATATGCAAATGCACATACAGGGCGTCCCAACCAAAAGTAGGCACTCTGAATAACTTTGGAGATAAAATTTTTTTGAAAAATTGGCGAAACACGTCGACCTTATTTCCAAGGGGGACATATTTTAATGTAATACTTGTATACCTATCATCATCCCTCTACCCTACAAGTGATACATTTTTGAAAGGTCTTTCAATTCTCTACATAACTGTGTATTTTTTAAACTTTTATCAATTCGTTCCTGAGAAATAATTGTTTCATTATTTTAGGTTCGGGAAATAAAAATAAAAGAAGCAGTTTAAATTATCGTATGTATTGTTCAAAATGACCTCCAACCGACTTCCATACAGTAGTATAATCTGTCTTGAAATTCTGTACGAACATTTTCGAACACATCTGGACTCAATAAATGGCATTCTCGAACAATTCTTTCACGTAACTCTTCCAGAGATGCGGGTTTTGTTACAAATACCTTCGATTTCAAATATCCCCACAGAGAGAAGTCCAAGGGAGGTAAATCAGGTGACCTAGCGGGCCACTCCACAGAACCTCTTCTTCCAATCCATCGGTCAGGAAACCGATTATCCAAAAATTGACGGACTGCTATAGCAAAATGTGAGGGTGCCCCATCCTGTTGAAAAAAATAGTTCGCCCTCTAAAAGATTATCGTCTTCTTCGAGGATTTGGGTAATCATTGGGTCGATGCTATTTTCTAACAGATCGAGGTACCTTTCGCCATTTAAATTGTCAGGAATAAAAAACGGCCCAACAATGTGATCCCCTAAGATGCCAGCCCAAAAATTTAACTTCTGAGGCCTTTGGGTATGAGTTTCCATGAACAAATGTGAATTGGTTTCACTCCAATACCTACAATTGTGCCTATTTACCTCCCCATTTAACTGAAATGTCGATTCATCAGAAAAACTCGTATTGTACAGTAGATTGGCATTACCGTTTAATTGTTCACTAAAAATCTCACAGAATTCAAGCCGACGATCTTCGTTTAATTCGTGTATCAATTTAAATTTATATGGATGAAATTTGTGAGCCTTTACAATTTGACAAACACTGCTTCGTGATACGCCGGAAGCCTCAGCTACTTTCCTGATCGATTGAGTATTATCCATCTGCAAATGACACAGAACTGCCACTTCGACTGCTTCATTCCTAATCGGTCGCTGAGGTTCATGCTTTTTGTTGCGTACAGAACCTGTTTCCATAAATTTTGTCAATAATTGTAAAACATACTGAGAACCAACCCTTCTATCTGGGTGATTTATATTGAATATGCGCTCCATAGCTCTAGCACAATTATCGTTTTTAAAATAAATGCTGACAATTTCTATTCTCTCCTGAAGGGTATAAACCATTTTGAGAACTCATTCCGGTAAAATGTATTTCGATTTAAAATTGGTTGTGAACAAATTAATGTTCAAGGACTATCAAATACTTATGAGTCTTTTATTATTCTAAAACTAAACGGACAAGGAAAGTGTTTTTTGTCGAAAAAACTCGTGTTGATTTGAGAGCACTAAAAAATGTAGTTTTTTTAAAAATTCCAATCCCAGTGCCGTGTATTTTAGATTTTTTAAACGATTTCGATTGTGTGTAATCATCAAAAATAAAATTATTTTCCTTAAGAACGAATCGATAGAAGTTAAAAAAAATACACAGTTCTGTAGGGAATTGAAAGACCTTTCAAAAGATGTATCACTCGACCCCCTTGCCATTTGAATTTTTTGAAGGGGTGGCCGTGTAGGGTAGCGGGATGATGATAGGTATACAAGTATTACATTAAGATATGTAAACAAGGTCGACGTGTTTCACCAATTTTTCAAAAAATTTGTATCTCTGAAGTTATTCAGGGTGTCTAGTTTTGGTTGAGACACGCTGTATATACATTAGCAATACTGATTTTTAATAGAAGGAAAGTAATTTCTACTTCCTCAGATATTCATGGTTACAATACGAGACAAAACACCATGTTCTTGCCAAACTGTTTTTATGACATTAACAGGAAAGGGCCTCTTTATTCTGGTATAGAAGTTTTTAATCACCTGGCCAGACATATACAAAGTATAAATAATGCTACAGTATTTAAAAAATCATTATTTGAACGTTTAAACAATAATTAAACGTGTTTATAATATAAATGAATTTTATGATTGCAATTTTCTGTTATTTTGTTATTGTCATTTCTACTATTAGTCCTTTTCTTTTTGCCCTATCTCTCCTGATGCTTTTTTAAAGACCATTTATTGACATTTTTCACTGTGTGGTATTATAGAATTATTTTGATGTTATAATTAAAAAGAATCAACTACAATATTATTGTGTATATTAAATTGTCATTTTTTTTGGGAAATAAATATCTATCTATATAAAAATAAAAACAATATTATCATACATTTGTTAGTCCTTTTCTTTTTTATTGCTGGATTTTTGAGAAATTTCGTAAATAATCGATATTGCGTTTTCGCCACAAATAAGTTTTAAACGATGTTAGCATATTATTGTAATGTTCGACTAAAAATTTGTTGGATGCATGAAAAGTAATTCAGGTACCTACATAGATTTTGTAAACGAATCTAATTAATTCGTTCCTGTTTTATTCCCTTTAATTAGTAATGTTATTAATGAAGTTAAATATCAGTAATTAAAGTCTGAAACATTTTGCGCAAAATTTTAGTTGATGGTTTTGATTTAGACGTCACGGTTGTGATGGGTTTCCAGAGTAATAGACTTTTACTAATAAATTAACTCATAATTTATATTTTATTGAGCGTAAATGGAATTTATCACAGCGAAAGGCACTAGTTGTCTTATAAATGTCAAATAATAGCTCATACAAGTTTTAATCTTATTAAGGTTAGTTGACTGTTGGAATTCATTTAATCAATGCTGCGACACAACAAGTTAGGGTTGAAATTCTTATATTCATTTTGCCGCGTTTATCGTAACCGAGGAAACCAAGTATCACCCCAAAAAGCATATGAATTGACGTGGAAAATGTAAGCCTCGCTTATTTGAACGTATTTAATTCTCCTGTGTGGAGCTAAATGTATACATACTCACAGCATTGGCGTACAGAGAAATTACACCCAATGCATAACAAATCTGATCTTTGCTGTTTAGATATTTAAAAGTGGTAAGAATTATAACGCATTTGAGGAACAGACTTTCACATATTCAGCTATAGATAGTTTTGGGTACTTTATCGGCTCACTAATGAATTTATGTATTCATATGGATCTTAACTGCATTATTTTGGTTAAAATTTATCATGGGAAATAAAAATAAATTCATTAATGAGCTGATAAAGTACCCAGCACTATCTATAGCTGAATATGTGAAAAAATGAACAAAACTCGATTTGAAAGTCTGTCCTCATTTTTCACTTTGAATAGTTTTAAATAAAGAATATTGCTAATCAATTTCTTTATCAATTGAATAACTTTTATGCCTAATCGCAAATGCTTTCTTCTTTTGTAAGCTTCTGTATACCTTGTTCTTTATCAGACATTCCTTCCCTATTTGCGGTGATGGATTTCGACGTGTATGAGTAAATATGATTCACAGCCACACAAAAAATTTTTTTTGGGTTTGGGGATCAGACCATGTTTACTATATGTTTTCGAAGTCGCTAAATCCGAATCCGGGGTCCGTTTAACCCCATCACGTCAGGGTTTTGCCATAACTTCAAAAAACCCAATAATTTATGCTTTTCAGCACTATTAAATGCATATAATCCTGTGACTCAAAATTTAAACCCAAAACCGAAGCTGTTAACCCTGAAAACCCATAATCCCACCACCCCATAACCCTATAATCCTATACCCTGAAGCCCAATAACCATGTAACTGAAATAATTACATTCAACCACTCTTATCGCAAATTGTCAGGGCTGATGATTCTCTAAAATGAATCGACTTGAGAAAGCAACCTAGCTCAGTTTCAAAGAAGTGACATGAAACTTTTTGGGAATACGAAAAATCCACAGTATGAAAAAATCGGGAATCATCAGCACTGACAAGTCGCGATATCAGTTGAGTGTAATTATTTCTGTTACATGGTTATTGGGCTTCAGGTTATATGGTTATAGGGTTATAGGATGGTGGGGTTATGGGTTCTCGGGATTAACAGTTTGGGTTTTGTGTTTAAAGTTTGAGTCACAGGGTTATATGCGATTAATAGTACTCAAAAGCCTAAATTATTGGGTTTTTGAGGTTATGGCAAAGCCCTGACGTGATGGGGTTAAACGGATCCCTGATTCATATTCAGCCACCCCGAAAACATATAGCAAACATGGTCTGATCCCCAGACATGAAAAATTTTTTTTGTGTGGCTGTGATTAACAATTATTACATTTCGAAAATTTTAAAACATTCCTACAAAAGAAGTTTCTGGTTTATCCAGAAACTTCGGCATTTGGACATCATTTAAAATTTAATAATCACAATTTTAGTCCAAATAATAATAGTAAAATTTTGCATCAATTAAATAAAATCGATCATAAGTTAGATTTACTTGAAGATTTACAAATTTCTAAAGCTCTAAAAAATGTAATAATCTTTGCCTCAACATTCAAATCAATTTAAATAAATCATTAAACTCAATTTTTTAACAGTTACCTGCCTTTAATAATATTTGATTTAAATTTTTTTTATTATTTATCAATTTAAAGATTTTGCCTTAATCGGATCCTGTTGCATCAAACTCATAGTTTAGTTCAATTCATGGTTACTAACTTTATCACGCTCTTTGTTTCTAATCCTCTCTGTCAAATATTATCGTCACATTCTTTATTATTTCCACATCCGACATCGTGGAAGGTCCTTTGCTCAAATTTAGCGGAGCAATTCTAACATTTTTATTTAATTTACACAATTTTTATAATATTTTATATCTAATTACTGTATTATTTTTACAAAAATGAAAATATTTTAAAATTTTATACATAGATGTTTTTCCAAATATGCTTGTGAATTTTTTTTTTTTTTGTGGTTCTTTACTGTATGACTCTTGACGTGCCAGTAACCTATTTAATAATTTTGTTAACAAAAGTTTTTAATTTTTTCACTTTCACTTTCACAAATTACATATAGTTATTTTAGAGCAACCCCTTGAAGATGATATACCCTGAATGCCGATTTTTCTTCTTTTTAAAAATTTTTGTTTGGAAAATAAAACGTACGATTCTATATTTTTGTATTGGAACATATACAGTAAGACATACTTGCTGTTTTAGAATGGCAAATAATTCTGAAGAAGTTGTCTCTACGTCCATGAAATGTACGTTCTTTTATAGCACTAAAATGCGGTGGAATTAAACCCAAACTCCATTTGTTGCATTTAATTTAGAATTAAATCTTATTAAGGGCTGGAATACTAATTCATTATTCACTTACTTATCTACTTGTATGTGCTTATAGTTGTATAAGATCTTAGATAGAGATTTAAAAACCTTTTAGCTTATAAGCAATATTCCACATCTCAGATATAACGTAATACGTTTGCATATTTTATAAAGATCCCTTTATGATAGGGTAATGTGCGGATTTTCTATATTTCGTAAGAAATGTTGAAAGTTTGACAATAAAGTGCTATTTTAACTTTGAAGAAGTATTAGTAAATAATTTTGCTGCTTAAAAATACGTTAAGCGCATTTTAAACCAATTTCCTGTATGTTTTTTCAACATATTTATAAAAATATGCACACATTGCGCGTTTCAGTTTGTCCTTTTCTCAGACCTAATATCTTTTGGGTAGTGTGGTCTAACCAAGAGCAGATCCAGAAGCTCCCTAAGGGGGGAAACTTGACACAAATATTGAAAAATATCTAACAAAAAAATACCAAAAGTGGAATACTAGCTTTAAGCTGAGCTTTACTTTACACTTTATTTACACGATCGATGGCCCGATATATGAATCGAGACAATATTAAATGTAAAGTAAGGTTTATGTGAATAGTTGTATTTTCGAAAAGTTTTGTCATTACCCTCATCATTACATATGATTTGAACGAAACAACTACTCAGCGGGCAAATGCACCGACCTGCATTGGATTACACCTTCAAATCATGATAGATCGATAGCCAATATCATTTGTCAATTCCTAACGAGACATAGACCGGTTTCGAACTTATTTGTTCTCCTCAGTATGCCATAGGTTATGGAACAGACAGATGATAGTGGCCAACCTGCTAGTCATATACTAACTAAGGTAAATTGAGTAGTGGTGAGAGGTATGAAACTTCTATGTCTGGTTAGGAATTGACAAATGATATTGACTATCGATCTATCATTATTTGAAGGTGTAACCAATGCAGGTCGGGGTATTTGCCCGCTCAGTAGTTATTTCGTTCAGATCATATTTAATAATAGTAGTTTAGTCCACCTGGGCTAGAGGTCGCCACTCTCGGTACTTGCTTCGCAAGTCGCTATCCGCCACAGAGACATCTATGATGTCGGTCGGATAGTAGCATTTAGACCATACGAGAAGTTTCATACCTCTCACCACTACTCACATTACCCTCATCAATAGGATTATTTTTAACGGCCCCCGTTGGATCTTTTTGCTGGGGTCTAACGATGAAAGCAACTATGTATTTTTATCGTCAGAATGTTTTAAATGTTTTTTTTTCTTAAAATGTTTTTCTTAACCGTCTCTCAACTCACCGAAGTAACTCCCAGAAAACCCTAGGATTTTGTGTTGTGTGAAGAGAGACGAGGCCCTACAGTCTATTGTGGAGTCTTAACCACATCTAGGGCATCGACAGTTCTCGATGCCCCATAAATGCGCAGAATGATCACAAATTTTAAATAAAAAAATATTAACAAATAAAAATTTTTTATTGTCATTTTAAATGTCTTACTTAGTTTCGTTTTTTAAATATTTATAACAAACCTAACAAAAATGCCTGCATCCTCCCATTCTGAAAAATGTCAACTTTTATTTACATGACGAAGGGTATTCGATAAAACATCAGTATCCACAAATATTACTGGGTAAGATTTCTGACGATAAGTTTGTAACAAATTAGGTATCCTTTCCTTGGTAAAAGTTAAAAAAAACATTATTGAGTCAGTCGTACTGAACATAATGTGCATATTATCTTTTTTATAATCCAAGTTTCAGCGTTTTGGCAAATAGCCGGGAAAATAATTGTTTAAAAAGATATATGTTAAAGTTTTTGTCGTTATTATATTTTATTTCATTCCGATAAATTTGTTACTGTCAATCGAAAGGCTATATTTCAAGATATAGATAATAGATTGCAAAGATACCAAAATGTTTAAAAATATTGTAAAATTGTTCATAAAAAATTAAAAATTAACGGCTATTATACAGTGTGCCCACCCATTGTTGGACTTTTCCGAATGAAGAGCAAAGCCGCACAAAAAACATGGGTTAGAGCATGTTATAATTATATTTATTGTTTTAATGCACTTTTAATTATTTTAATTCGATTTCTCATGATTTTTTGATAATCCAGATTTCAAATGTTAATTATGGCATCACAGTAAATGTTTTCCTTGCATTGCTTTCGAGTGTCAACAACTGATATGCGAACTGTAAATTAATTCATTTCAAATTTTGGCGGAGGCGCCACTACCAGCAACAGATTGTACTAAATTTATATGTTTTCCTTGACCGGTAATTTCAATAATTGGAATGATGTAGAAATATCCTGAGCCTCATTTAAATAAATAAGAATACTTATTTTCTTATGTTTCGGTTTATTACAACCATCGTCAGAAAACTACAATTAATTACACAAAAATTATAAGGTTATGCTATGTTATGTTATGCACTTACAATACGGATTATTTTGGTATTTTTTGGTACAATTTTACATTTTATAACTACTGCAGATGAGTGTTTATATGTGACTTAAACTTTTCTGGCATTTGGTGCGGTTTTTTTATGTTAACTACTGTGAAGAGGTGTGATTTATGTGTGTATTACTAGATATATTTTCTTACATTGGTGGTGTGAATTATTAGGGTTAAACAATTTATTTTATGTGTGGACTTGATAGAAAGATGTAAAAACTTGTTAGTTTTTAGTTTTATAAGTGCATTACATATTATCCTCTTTATATTTAACTTAACAAGCTGAAATATGTTTCGCTTAAATTCTCAATATATGTGCGGTTGTTAATTGCGTTATTATGTCTTTTAATTTGTAGCACTTCATGTATTGTTCTCTTTGGTTCTCTTTCTAGTTTTTATATTATAATTATGTGTGTATATTCTTTTGTGTAGGTATTGTTTAGATTGACCTATATATGTGCTGTTACAGTTATTGCAATCTATTTTATAAACAGTATTAGTTTCGTTTTTTGGTTGTATTTTAGAGTTAAGTCTTGTGAAGAATTTTTTGTCGTGTTATGCGGTTTATCTGCTATTGATATATTATGTTTTTTTTATACGTTCGACATATTTTCTGATACCTTTGGTATATAGGATATAGAGATATATTTCTTTTATTATTTTGGTTTGATGGATGCTTTATTTTATTATATATTGTATGTATTCTTTTTTTTTATTATAGGTTCATAGAAATTTTTAGGGTAAGAGTTTGTTTTAAGAACTTTTTTATTTTTTTTTATATTATTAGGTCTGTGCTTTGGGTGTGAAAGTTGAATGGCGCGTTCTGTTAGGGTCTTGACGACACTTTTTTCGTAGTTATTAGGTGTGTTTGAGTTAAAATTTAGGTAATTTTGAGACCAAATTTATCCCAGTTGTATCGATGATGCCGGATTTGTTATATTTGACAGTTATATCAAGAAAATTTATAGTATTTTCTTTTTTCTATTTCCGTGGTGAATTGCAAGCGTGGGTGATAATTATTGAAACAATTAACTGTGTAATCTATTTTATTTTAGGTAGGCAAATAATACAGTCATATGCGTATCTTTTGTAGAATTTTGGTTTATAGTTTAGTGTTTGTAAAACAATGTGTTCTAGTTGTTCCACTACTAAGTTTTCAATTGTGGCTGAGATATGTCAGACTATGGCAGTTCCGAAAATTTGAGAAAAAAATTGATTATTATACGTGAAGTAAGTGGAATTTAGACATAATATAATTGCATTGATGAACTCGTTTTCGGTCATTGTTGTGAATTTACTAATTTCAGGTCACTTGGTTTGTATGCATTTTATTGCAAGATCCATTGGTATATTGGTGTATAGTGAAGTAACATCAAGGGACATAATAATGTGGTCTTTGGGAACAGTTTTTTTTTTATGAAGTCAGAGAAATGTCATGAGTCTCTTACGTGGTATTCGGTTTTTCCTAAAATGTTGCTTAAAATGTTTGATAAGAATTGTGATAGGTTATAAGTAGGACTGTTTATGTTACTAACTATCGGTCTTAATTGAATATCTTGTTTGTGAAGGCCATACAAAAAGGGGACGTAGCCATTGTGGCAGATGAGTTTATTTTTTCTGAGCCATGATTTAACCAAGTTAGTAATATTATTTTGAATTTTTTTTTGTGGGATCTTGAGTTTCTTTTTTTGTATGTAGTGTTGTCATTAAGCATGTCATTAATTTTTCTTTCGTTGTCTGTTTTGTACATAATTACTGTTTTATTACATTTATCTTCTGTTAGTATGAAAATATTTGAATTTTCTGTTAAAAATTATACAGCCGCATTAATATAGTGATTTAGTTGGTTCTTGGTTCTATTGCTAGTATTTTTGGATTTATTTTTATAATTTGTAAGTATGTTGCAACTTTAATTTCTAATTTCTATCTTATTTTCATTACTAATATTTATTAAGCCAGATTCTATGCTTGCAATTATTTTATCAATAGGAAAGGTATTATTTGGTAGAGAGAATTTTGGTCCAAGACTTAAAATTTATTTAAATGACCGAAAGCCCAGGATATTTTTACATCATTCCTATTATTTGTACTAAATGAATGTAACCTGTCACAGAGTTTTATTTTTAAGATTGCAGTACTACACATGTTAACATTCAGAACCCTTACCTCCCCTTGTATGCTCTAAAGTTTATGTAGAAGGCTGTACTACTAATTGTCAAGTTTTCAGATTACGGAATGTCACTTAAATTATTCTTTATTATATTATTTCAACTATACTAATTATCATACAGAACATAAGGGTGAATACTGAAAAAGATCTACAGTCTGGATTCATTGTACTATGGAAATATTGAGGAAAATACTTGCAAAGATCCATGTCCTACCGATTCTATTTCTGTATATATGTATACTTTGTTGTTTAGATCTTTGCGTGCGTGTCAAATTAGTTAATACCTGCGTCCGCAACAATGCTTTTATACGTATGTCTGAGGAGGCTAAGAAATCTAACCGATAAATTAATGATTGGTGGAACAAAGACATGATTATGAACCTATGGCTCATCTTCATTGATCAGCTTGATTCAGCGGTGTCGTAATATTTTGGCAATTATATTTTTGACATTACAATAGTAGCTGTATGAATCACATAACTTGAAAATTATCATTGAGCATTGACAAGTAATCAGTGGCGGACGGTGAAATTTATGGTATGCCCTATGGAAAATATAAAATATATTGATCTCCAGTACACGCCACTGCTCAAAATTAAAGTTGACTTTCAATTTATTTACTTCATACAACTTGTAATTGTGACGTACGCGTCAAGATCCAAACAACAAAGTATATGTCGCCAGATGGCGTTTCACTGATCTGTAAAATATTATTGGAGGATTGGTTTGAAGCATTGATTAGTAAGAAGTTTTTTTTCAGAATTGAAGAAAAGTTTTGCACTTTTAATATCTAATATAAAACTAAAAATAAACGTTAGTGAAGAGTCAATCAAAATAACTACTACTTCTAACTAATTGATTTACCAAATAGAATTCTGATAAATAGGATTAACATTAGTCATAATCAAAATAGAAAATAACAGTAAAATCGTGTTTTAGATACACTACTTACCGGGGTTGCTGATTTTTTTGGATTTTTTTGAAATAATAATCAAATGAATCGAACTTTGTTGATTTAAGTCGGATTTTTTAATTTAAATCTTGTTTTTATTAAAATAAATAATATAATTAGGTATAATCATTTCATTAATTTTTAATATTTTTTAACATTTAAGATCGATAATAAAATAAACTGATGTTCTAAAACAAAACCAAAAATTAGAGATTTTAAAAAATCTAACATATTACTGCTTCGTGTTTATGCATTTCTAGCGCATACGGATAAGAATGACAGTATAAAATATAAGAAATCCTGTTTTTCTGTGTTGGACATACATTTGTTAAAAGACCCTATTACACGATATTAATCGTAAATGTTTAATATCAAAATGCCACTGGATTATTCACATCACAAAAGAATTTTAAGATTTGCAAGGTAATTGACAATTTTATGAATTCTCCGAATTATTACATATAATACGTTTTATGCATATCATTTAGGATTCATATTAAACACATTTTATCATCCAACACGTAGGCAATAACCAGAAAATATGATGTTCACACAAAATTTAATATAAAAAACCCCAAGAATTTGAAAAATTCCATGGCACTGGCACTGCGTGTCGGTCATTTAAAGAAAGTTTTACAATAGTAGTAGTAGGCCTCCGTTGCTATGTGAACCAGGTTTTAGCCATTTATCAAGCGAGTTTCATTTTGCCCCACGTGTGCCTAATATGTTATGCTCTGGAATACGCTCGGGGATGATTTTCTACGCACTACAAGATGCGTTACGTACTGTTCAGATGTAACTCTCAAGGGAGATAACTATATACTAGAAGTAGGTTGATGCTTTGTCTGCTTAAATAATATATTTTCAGGTAGTACATTTTTTTGCCATACATCGTATATTTTGGTTTCAAGTAAATTAGAATTTCACCAGCAAACTTTTCAGCTTTTCAGCTACGAATATAAAAATACGTATTCATTCCGTCTTCATTTTATACAACATTCACCTAAACATTAAATATGTTCATACGATGAACATGCTATAATACTTATTTAATATATTTAGTGTACAGGGTGTTTCATAAGTGATGTGGAAAAAATAAAAGTTTTTTTGACATATTTTTAAAATAGCTTGACTTACATTGGTCATATTTTACATTGGACAGTAGCCGCTAGGGACTATAACCCTATTAAATTTGGGCACAACTTATTCTAAAGGTGGGTTTACAGGGAACTCCGGAAGGTTTTTCTACCATAACTTTTTTCACATGGCCAATTTGAAAATATGTCAGGAAAATTAAAAGGAAAGTTTCTGGGTATCTTGCATTGTTTTGTGTAAGAGTAGCGCCTTTCACATTAAACGATAGAAACGAAAGTATGACGCCCCTTGCATTAATAAATAAGTCTAAATTTTAATTTTGAATGTTATTTGCGATCATAGATAAACTTGTTATCACAAAAAATAGAATTTCAAAAAAACTTTTATCGCGTCCGACCAAGAAACTTCAGTAATAAGTACGCAAACCTAGAATTTTTTTTCGTTTTTTAACTCTGAATGGCCAACACTGCAGGGAGGCATTTCCAGACCCACGTTTATAGGAACTATTTTGGTCTAAGGAATAACCGCCTGAAGTTTTCGACATCACTTAGGAAACACCCTGTGTATATTGTCTTTGGTTTTTTGTTTCTTATAAAAACAGAATTTAAAAAATGTAATAATTGTTTCATGTCACAGGTTTCGGTGATTGCATTTTACCTTTTTCAGTGTTAGACCTTAGAACAAAATAGTCCAAAATGTGATACTTTATTTTTACTAATATTTTTTGCACGATGAAGCTGTTTTGTTTATTTACATTACTTATCTTTCTAGAATGGTTAGTATATTAATTACCGGTTTGAAATGGTAGCAAGTGAAATCAGGAAATAATATCTAAAGATTTGTTTATTTTATGACAAATTGAATTTTTTGTTTTATTTATTATTTCTTAATTCCAAAGGTAAACGTACAGTTATTACAATTACTCAAAGGTATTGGCACTTTTAATACTGCATCACAAATAATAGCGACCGATTATCATGAAGAATTTTTCCAGCATATTTTGTTTGGTTCTAGACAAAATCTTCGACAGAACTTTCGGCAATACTTGAAAATTTCCAGCTATCATATCTTTTAATCCACAAAAAAATTGACATCTTTGTTTGCCAAAAGTGTAGCCGGAATGAGTGACTAGTTAAACTGACTGAATCTTGCAGTTTTAAATACTCAGCGATTTTAAACAGCCAACTTCCAATAGTGCCTTTCTGTTCTACTTAGTTACAGTATTTTTCGTTACGTTACAAGAAGATTTGGCGTTACTTGGTCTAAATTGGACATATTTACGAAATAATCTCAAATATCTAATTTATTCATTAACGAATTATCTGTGAATGGTGAAGTTGAGTTGTGCTTATAGCTTCATGAAAAACTGTGTTTATAAATAGACAAAGTATAAAAAAATCTGAGGCATTTACACTGGAGAACTGAGAAAATTATGGTGAAAAATTCTGACTAAGTCATGAAAATTAACAACTATTACAAAGTAAGTTTTTTAACAAATCAGTG
The DNA here is from genome assembly GCA_029963845.1 of Rhamnusium bicolor. NCBI lineage: Eukaryota > Metazoa > Arthropoda > Insecta > Coleoptera > Cerambycidae > Rhamnusium > Rhamnusium bicolor. Next base: position 201,500 of record JANEYF010004888.1, on the reverse strand, counting down.
TTAATAAATGTAAATCTACGACTACATGCTTACTAGGTTTCATAAAAAAAAGCATAAAAACTTATCAACATATAAAAATAATGTTTGAGTAAAAAGCCCAACAAATACCGTACAGTATATACAGTGAGCAAATAAATACTAAGGAAGGCAAATTTTTTTTACAACTACTATTAAAAAACTAGGAAACATGGAGGATGGAAAATCGTTAACTGATATATATATAATCTTATAAAAAGTGTTAATGAAAATCTATGTGAAAAGATTGAGGAAGTTAGTAAAGATCTTAAAAATCTTAAGGAGAAGGTGAATAGAGAAGCTAACGACATCAAACAAAAAGTTTCGGCCTTAGAAACTGAAAATAGAACACTAAAAACACGTCTCTGGATGGCTGAGAGAATGTTAAAAAAAAATATTGTTCTCTACGGCTTTGATGAAGTTGAAAACGAAATAGAGGAATATTTGATATATGAAATTCAAAAATTGTTGAAGGAAAAGCTGGAAATCGAACTACCCAAAATAGAATTTACTAACGTCTTTCGGCTAGGGAAACCATCAAATAAAAAAAGACCAGTTTTAATCGAACTTCTTTCACATTTAACAAAAGTAAACTTATTAAAAAACAAAACAAAGTTAAAAGGAACAGGAATATTCATCAGTGAAGACTTGATCAAAGAAGATAGGGAAGAAAGAAAAATATTAGTAGAAAATCTAAAGGAAGCAAGAAGTAAAAATAAAGTAGCTAGTATAAGAGGAAATAAATTAATAATAGAAGGAACAGCTTACACAAGTAAAGAATTGGAAAATCAAGAATATAGTTCAGTGACAAACGAGAACAGATCACCACCGGCGGCGGCGGTTAGTAAAACTGCTTGTGAGTCAGTAACACTGGTAACTTCCAAATTTCAGGAACAAAACATTGAAGGAAACATAGAAGAAGAAGAAGAAATAAATTCTAAATTCACGGAGGAACAGGAAGAAGATATAGAGACAGGTCAAAAAGAAAATTCGAAAATAGTCCTGGAAAGATTGGTAAAGAACAAAAGAAAAAATTAACCTACAATAAATCAAGAAGACCCGTTAGAAATAACAATAAATAATAACATTAATAATTGTTTAAATATAGTATTTTTATATATATATATATATACATATATATATATATATATATATATATATATATATATATATATATATATATATATATATATATATATATATATATGTATATGTCTATGATAGGTATATACTTTGTCTATATTTTTTGAATACATATATTTGTTCTCAATAGCAATACATCCAGATTTGGTTGTTTTTTGCTCAATGTATGAAATAAAATGAATCCATTTATAAGAGAATATAAAAATGAACCTTTAAAAACAAATGAAATAAAAAACATCCAGTACTGCCAAAATGTCTTAAAACCACAAAAACAATTGGGAAAAAATGTTTTACATATATTGGACCTAGGCTATTTAATAAATTGGAAAACAATGTAAAAACATTTAAATCTATTTACATATTCAAGAAAAAAGTAAGGGCTTGGGTATATCAAAATTTGGAAGATATACTAAATGTAATAGATTAATGACAGTTGTTGTTATTATTATTATAGTTAAATTAAATATAAAAATTAGGGAGTTTTTTTTTATTGCATTTATATCGTTTTAAAATTTGTAAGCAAAAAGTTGCATTTTGGTTTAGTTGTATTTTAGTTTAGCTGAAGCTATATGCACTTATTATGTTAAAATTTTAGTTAAAATGTATTATTTATAGGAACAGACCACCAATAATAGACCGCTGGGGTTACACCCTTAGGTTTATTATTGAAGGATAATCTTCCCTCAAGAAACAAAACTTCTGTTTGTTTCTTTCGAAGATTCCAGTAGGTATCATAGTTGTATATTATAATTACAAGGAAATGTAATGAATTAAAATTACAATTTTGTAACCATTATGTAGCACAAATAAAAACCTATTCTATTCTATTCTATTCTATTCATCTTCTTTGTTTATACCTGCGAATGTTCGTTGAATATTCGTTTTTTGTGTTTGGAATTTTTACAATAACTAGTTCTCCATGATCCTCAAATTCCTTAATGGTCATGCTATATAGTTCCTCTATTCTGCATGCTCCCGTTACTCCCAATATCATTGCAACTTAAAAGTAATGTAGTTTTATGATAATGTATACAATAATCAGGAAAAGGAAACTGGATGGTAGTCCAGGACCGGTGACTACACTGCCTTATATGATAAACAGAAGGTCATACATTTATCTTGATATCTAATACACTACAATTTATACATAATTATATTTTATGTTAACAAGAATTATCAAAAATTTTGCTGAATATGACCACCTTGTAGCTCCTGTTAAAAGAAGACTCTATTAAAAACAACATGGTATACATTGTGGAATGTTCCGTTTGTGATAGATGCACTTTCGTCAATTATCCTCTGTGGCATATCCAAGACACCCCCTGGTTGAGTAATGAACACTATGGATTTGAGATAACTTCACAAAAGAAGTTCAAGGGTGTCAAATCAGGGAACAGGTTAACAAGGTGATTTCTGACTTGGTGGAAATAATGTGTAAGGAAAAGTTATTTCGATCTCTTGTAATTTCTGGGCATTATTTTGGATTGTTTGGGTTATCTTAGTCTCGATGACATTCTACAACATAGAAAAATGGTCCTATTTGACGGGAATACGAGAAGACCAGCCCATTCCTTCAATTTTAATTGTGTAACTTTCCATATGCCAGTGTCGACTCTGATCACTTCTATGTCTCACATTCCATTTATTTACATTTCCATTGAGCAAAACATTCATCACTGCAAATGCCTCTCAGGTAGTCAGGATTTCTGGAATTTATTTCACGGATATTTTTACAGAACTTAATTCTACTGTTTGGATCGTTTTCCATCAACTCATCCATTATTTTCATCTTGTATTGTTGAAATTCACTTTTTATTATGACTTTGTGGACAGATCGCGGCCATATATCGTGTGTATAGACAACCTGATATATGGGTTGCATAGGATCCACCACTATTTCAGCCACAATATCAGTTTTCTTATCCACGAAAGATATGGTCCGTCCGCCCTTTTTTCAGTGTGGATCTTTCAAATGAGCCACAACCTTCTTCTTGCAATTTTAAAATTTGGAGTTGATAGTGCCTCTGTCGCTGTATTTGAATTTTCAAAAATTCATTAAACATCAAAAAAAATTTAATCAATATCATTCACCCTGACTTTTTAACACAATTTGCGCAAAAGTTAGGATATAATTATTGTTTATATCATTTTAATACCTTAAAAATAACATTATTGAGTCAGTCACACTGAACATAATGTGCATATTATCTTTTTTGTAATCCAACTTTCAGTGTTTCGGCAAATAGCCGGGAAAATCATTGTTTAAAAAGATATATGTTGTACTTATCTATGATAAGTTTTGTAAAAGTAGTAAATATTAATTAGCAAAAAAATTTTTTCAGCGTTATTATTTTTCAGTCCACTCTAAATTCTTTTAACTTACAGTTGAATAAGTGGTCCATTTCTGAAAAAAATTGGAATGCGTCCCTGCAGGAGCTGAAGCGGATTGAAGAATGACTGACATATTGCGGACATGTTAAAAAGACAAAGTAAAATTATTGCTTTCAGATATGTAAAATAATAAAATATATGAGTTATACATAACTGTCGAGCACGTAGAATAGCTACAGATTCCTGCTATTTAAAGAACAAAATTGAATTGCTTTACTTTGAAGTTCCACATAAATATTTCATGTATCCCTCGTTTCCTGTTGGTGCCATACTACTTCATGTCTGGGAGAGGTAAAAGAAAATGAAATTTAGTAATCCTAAAGATGGTCGTTTGTTTGCATAAATCTGGCTCCTGCGACAAAAACTATAAATCTTTACAGAACAATCTGAGTATTGATTTAAGGGAAGATTTTGGTATTACTTTCAGCGTAGAAATATCAAAACAATGGGTAAAAGAGATATAAGATTCTTTGAGAATGATTTTGCTCAAAATAATTCTATTCTAAAGGTTTTTAAAGTTTTAAATTACATTTACTGCAGACTTGCATACGTTATGGCTTTTCAGTATTTAGGTAATCAAGCATTTTCACAAAAAATGAAATAAAGATATAGGGTGTTTCATATTTAAAGTGATATAGTGTAACTGGAGATAAAACACACTTAGTTGAGTTCAAAATACCCCCAAACTTAGCCTTGAATATTAATAGTTTTTAAAATATTGGGTATTTTATGGTTTTTGACTAAAACTGAAGTCGGCTATATTTCTAGGACTACTACATATATTGAAAAAAAAAATTATACAAACAATATAATGCTCTCCTAGTCCAGTTAAAAGCATAATTTCTCCAGGACCATACTTAATGTTTATAAAGTTGCTCTCAGTGCCGATAACATCACCCTGTGATCAATTTTTTGGAACATGTTAGTAAACGTTTAAAAAGTATGAAATAGTTCTAACATTTGATGACACGTTTATGGTTATTCTCCAATATAATTTTGAGAAATATTGATCGACCGAATTTTAAATTTTACAAATAGAAACGCACTCAACTAACTACACTATTTTATTAATTTTGCTTAAATACCCTAACCTAATTAAGCATCTTCATTTTCTTGGAAAAAAAACTTATTTTTTGAAAATTTTTCGCTTAAAATTCCATGATTAAATAACATTTTATTAAAATTTGTTGTTCACGTTATTATGATAATGATTTTTGAAATACAATAATACCAGACTAAAAAGGTAATATTTATAAGAGCTTCTTCTTTGTTATTTTTTTTAACGTGCAACCTCTCTAAGATTTCTTTAAGTTTAAAATTCTCATTCAATTTCTTTCATGGAAAAAATTTAATGTTAATAATGTGGCTTGTATTAACAAGCATAACTAAATTCAGTTATAAAACACTTACAGAAAATAATATTTAAAAAAAAAAAGGGAGGAAGGTTAACATGTGAGGTTTAATTAAATTTTCTAAGACATTTTGCCAGATTTATTACAAGGCGCCAATACTAGGAGCATGTGATTTCAATAGGATGGTGCTGAACTTCATTTTTCTGTACCAGTCAGAGATTATCTGAATCAGCATTACCTCAACAGATGAATTGGTCGAAGAGTTCCGGTTAACTGACCACCGAGATCTCCTGATCTTAAACCTCTGGACTATTTTTTATGGGACCAGAAGTGTACAACGAAGAATTCGATACATGGGAACAATTACAAGAAAAAATATTAATGTATGTGATAACATTTGATATAACCCGGAAATGATTGATAGATCAGTGAAAAACCTTTAAGAACATTCTCAAACATGTATTGACGCTGGAGGGTGTTTATCTTAAAAATATACTTTAATTCCAATTAATTGCATTGATCTGTTAATTAATTTGTTGTTGTTTTAGTTAAATGTTGTAAGCTGTCGCTTAATAAGGTCTTTGTTGACTTTATTTTGTCAAAATAAAATTGTCAACCTTCATTTCTAATGTTTAAATATCATTTTTTATGTGCTAATATCTGAATTTAATTGTGATTTGAACTCAGCTAATTCTGCTCTACCTCCCAACAACACTGTGTCACTTTAAAACTAACACACTCTGTACATAATACAATTATCATTTTTATTTTCATGTTTTAACGATTCCATTAATTTAAATGAAATAACTTAAGAACTCTATTAAATTTTTAATAATGATTTAAGTAAAATATTTACAATTTTTAAAAAATTTTAATTCAGCTTTAATTTCCAATGCCTTTGTCTAAAAAACTTCCACAAGAAAACATTGTGTTGTTCTCCCCTGTAGGTTTCGCGGCAGTACCCCCCAAAGGAGCACGTTTCGGATTCCTGGCTATACTCTGGACCAAGTTCTTTTTTATTCCATTTTTGTTTCCATCCACCTATGCATACAATGAAAAACGTATTTACAATATTTGACAAAACTTTTTAGGATTATTGAATTCATTTTCACAAATGAGGTATGTATAAAAATAGAATCTATTGCATCAAGGTTAACAGATTGAAAAAAATTTTAAATATTGTGCATAACTAGATTAAATTGTCCAATCGTAAACAAGACACTCTGCCAGAGATTTTTTAGGAAATCAAATTCTCATTATAAGGTAGAATAAGATGTATTGTTTAAATAATAAATAATTACAGCTATTTATTATCGGAACCCGATTTTAATCACTTCCTACAAAGAAAACAACATTTAACCATTTTTACTTGCAATATCCGCAAAACTAACTAATAGATAATCAATAGAAAAACTATAATATAATACTTTAAACGCTTCCGGTCACAAACACTGTCTACGACATTTGTGTCAAAACAAATGAACAAGAACTCGCATATTTGACATCCTTGGATCCTAAATTTCACCGCTTTCCGTGTCTGTTAGTTTAATTTAGTCGTTGGTTACAATAAAAAATTTTTAGGATTAAAATATGTCTCGATATATAGGTAAGTATATTGAGATTTAAACAGGTCCAGGTTTTCTAAGAAGTTTATGGTATCCTACATAATATCCTAGAATGTTAAAAGTCCGCAGGTGATAAAAACCAATGCAGATAACTATGTAGTTAGTCCACCTGACCTAGAGGTCGCCGCTCTCGGGACTTGCTTCGTAAGTTGATATCCGTCACAGTGACATCTATGATGTTGATCGGATAGTAGCATTTAAACCATACGAGAATTTTCATACCTCTCACAACTATTCAATTTATCCTAGTTAGTACATGACTAGCAGGTTGGCCACTATCATTTGTCTGTTCCATAACCTATGACATACTGAGGAGAACTAATAAGTCGAAACCGGTCTATGTCTGGTTAGGAATGGACAAATGATATTGGCTACCGATCTATCATGATTTGAAGATATAATCCAATGCAGGTCGGTGTATTTGCCCGCTGAGTAGTTGTTTCGTTGAAATCATATTTATTAAATAGTAGTACTTAGTATTAAAATATTCATTTCAATTTTGAGATTACATATAATAGTTCTTGTAACTGCTATTTGCTTGTTTTTCAAAACAAATGTTTGAAATTTGCTTTTATCTGTAAGGGATAAAAATTTCAAATCGATCTCTCAATGTACTCTGGAGTTAAGGAACTTCAAACAGGATGCGTTTTTTAATAGCCACCCGGTATAATAATGTAATGGAGGTATTTCCCATTAACTTTTTAAGCGTCATTTAAGCACCACTAAATAATGAAATTAATAAAATCTTTCTATTTTTAGAACTTAGTTCAGAACCTACAAAATAAAAAAAATAGTTAAAGACCAAGTTCAGTTAATGGGATTTTAATATTTAAACTTCCAATATATTTTTATCCTTAATCTGTCTTAATTATTTAATGAATCCTATTTCGGTAAATGGTCAATTTTTTTGTATTTAGAAAAGTGATATAAAAAGGAGAAAATCCGCAGAATACAAACATCATTTATTGAAAAGGAGATTACAAAAGCTCGCAAGAAATGTTTTAGCCGGATATTTTGTACAGTGATTAATTACTGATTTTTCCAAAGGAAGTCAATTAGCTTTATGAGACATTCTCCTTTAATCTGATTTACGACTACACATATACGAGTGTTCAGGTACTAATATTAAAAAAGTTTTTCTCATAAAATGGCTTTAATTAAGTTGATTACGAAAGGGAAATCCTTTTTATACGGCACCTTTAACATTTCTGAAGTTTCCAAGCAATCACGGTAATGCTGGTAGATTTAAGGTGATAAAGTCCTGTCTTGTTGTATCCTTTCTAAAGTATACTTATGTTTCACTAAGGTGTGGTTACAGTTAGACGTACTTGGACCGCAATGGTTTAATTCATAACAGTTTTAATTTTTTTTATTTGTTTAATAAATTTATTTTCTTAACTTAGACATTTCTATATTTTTACAACTGTTGCTGTCATTATGCCAAAAAGAATTAATGACCGCTGTTACACCTTGTTGTAAATGTATATTTGTAATAATAAAACAAATTAAATTAAAGTTTTTATAATCATATTCTTTTCACTGTATTTTTGTTGAAAAAGTACATAATCCTGCAAATAAAAAGTACTTTTACGTCATGTCACTTTTCTAACTGAAATTTTTTATTTTTCATATATCTGTTTTATTTCATGTACAACTCAGTACTGAAATGAAATGAGACGACGAATATTTCTTAAAATTGATGGTAATCAAAACCCATTAATCTATTCAATGAAAATATTATGAAGTTATTGGTTAAGGAATAGAAAAACCACTCACCCACATATTTCAGTTTTAAAGTGACTTATTATTGGCACTGAGAGCAACATTATAAAAGTTGAGTCTGGTCCTGGAATTTTTCCAAAATAAATTATGCTTATGACTGGACTAAAAGAGTATAAAATTTGTACTACATTTTATCCAAATATTTAAATTCGTTCCAGAAATATGGCCAACTACAGTTTTAGTCAAAAAACTATAAAATGCACTGTACTCCAAAAACGGTTCACATGCAAGGATCAGTTTGGGTGTGTTTTAAACTTTCTTCCATAACACTGTTATCTTAAATTTTTAACACCCTGTATAATATGGTTTATTCATCTGACGCCCACAATTTTTTTCAATCAGAACTTTTAATGATTTCATTTTCCTCAAACAATTTCTTATGCAATAAAATAAAAATTTTATAGAAAGTTAAATAGGAGAACATATCCTTTCAAGTGATGTATTAAAAAATACATGTTATTAATAATTTAAAACCGATCGATGACGTCATAATTGAAGTGTACGCGGACACAGAAATAAAGACCGAATACTGAGGATGAGTGAGAAAGTAACAAAATGAAACGTTGAGTCCCAGACTGAAAAATTATATATTTAAATCCTTCAAGGTTTTTTTCCACACTGTATAATAACTATAGTACATCATAATATATAATTTTAATTTATAGAATTTATATGTCTGATATAATAATCACCGGTAAACTTAAATTATATTTTCTCGTAAAGCCCAAAACCATTTTCTTGTGACTGATTTTAATATAACCCAAAGTGAAAGGAAAATCCTTTTATATTGCACCTTAAACATGTCTGAAGTTTCAAAGTAATCACTGTAATGATGGCAGATTTGAGGTGATAAAGCGGTGTCTGGCGGAGACTTGTCCAATATTTTCCGGTGTTTCCTGTATATTACGAGTTGGGAAGGACGCAACACCTCCTAAGCCGTTGACTGATGGCCCTGTCGTACGTAATCGCCAGGGATCCACCAAGGTTTTTGCAATTTTCCGAGTGGCTGTGCATCATTGTTTCACTGACCACACGTCTCACTGGCCGCCTTAGATTGAGGAATTTTGGTATTTGTTTTGGTCCAAGTAAAATTTCCGTTATCATGTTTTTACTTATTTTTCCTGGTTTCTGAGATTTATATGTTTGTCACGAGAAACGGGTAAATGATCTATTTTTCCGAGGGGAAACTAAATTAAACATAAAAGAAAATAAAGGTTTTATGATATTGGATTACTGCTTTTGTGGAGTAGACTTCTCTACGTTTTTTGCATTTGTTTTGTACAGCTTTCTACATCTGTGCGACATTATAAATAAATCTCGGCTTTTTAAATATAACTTTTATGAAATATTGATATTTGCTATACCAGGTGGTTATGAAAAAACAAGCCCTGTTTGAAACTCCATAACTCTGGAGTACATTAAGACATTTATTTGAAATTTTTATCTTTTGCAGAGAAAAGGTTGAAAAGATATTTCATATATTTATTTAGAAAAACAAGTGAATAACGATTTTTTATTTTCATTAAAAAACAATTGTACGTATCTCAAAATTGAAACTGATATTTTAATACTACTATTACTTAAAAACATATTATATTGGACCTTCATTCTGCAAATTTACTACTCTTAGCCTATGCTTAAATTGTAAAATAGTCTTTCTGATTAAATTTACCATCTCGAATAAAAACACAATTATTTTTCGGGCACAATTGGCGCATTTCTGATATTAGATCCTCTCGCAAATGGTGGACGTAGTTATCTGCATTGAGTTTTATCAACTGCGGATTAGTAAAAAGTAGACGACTTCCGATGTTCCAGAATATTTTGCAGGGTACCATGAGCTTCTTAGAAAATCTGGACTTGTTGGGGTATATATATTCGGGTTGAATAACGTTTTTTTTTTTGTAGTTGAATACACTCTTATTTTTCTTATTTCGAGGGACTAAGAGCATACAAAATTTTTCACCTTTAAGAACTACACGCCGTAGATCTGCATTCAAAACCTTCCCATAAAGCCGCAAAGCTCATAATGAGCGACACATTTAGTGAAATTGCCGTGATTTGCAGTTGTTTGTAGCATTTAATGTCTAATCGTTTTTGAATAATTTATACAGACCTGCAACTTATTCTTAACCTGTTTGCTATTTTACGTTGTGATAAATGAGTTCCCGGTTGATTTTCATGTGAAAAAGCCTGTGAAATTTGCTAGGAATACCTTTAAACCTTTTGTCTGTAAGAAAAAAATCGATATTAAATAGATATCTCAATATACTCCGGAATTATGGAGCTTTAAACATGGTTCAGTTTTAATAGCCGCCCGGTATAATTTCTGAAAAACATGTTCCTCATTGTTTGTTGTCGAATATTTAAAGAAGCTGAACTTTAATTTTATGAAACTCTTTAAAGATAATATGACGGCGTTTATTAACAGATTTTTAAAAAATTTTATATTATGACAGTTTTACGAAAATGAAAATTATGGAGCTAACCACGTATTACTAGGCTTACATGTAGCGAAAAAATCGTGTCAACTGAAGAGAATATACAATACGAAAATTTCCTACAAAACAATATTCTAGAAACATTTATTAAAAAGGAAAAAATCTTGTGATAAAGAATATAAATCTGAAGCCAACAAACTGACTTGGTACACCTCCTGATACATATATTGGACACGCGAGAAGAGTATTTAAAAAAAGAATTTTAGAACATAATAAGAGATCTGAAGTTTATATTATTAAGATACCAAGTTAGTGACACTTTAATTAGGTTTGACTATATCGCATGTCGAAAATACCGTTACAGAAGTTGTGAACAGAAGAATAACTGCAGAATTCATTAGACCAATGGTCGAAATGACCTGCAAAATTGTGCTTAATTTTCCTCATGTATCAAATACGTTTTTAAATATTGGATAACATTAAAAAGTTATGGCATGATTTTAGTATACTAGATCAGTTTCACTTCCTCTGTAAGTTAATTTTAAAAATTAACAAATACACATGAAAAATACCTTTTCCTTATATCAGAAGTGAGAAAAATTGTTTAATAATTAATAATAGCATCTCACACTTCATCTTATGAACTTTTCCAGATTTTCCCTAAATCAAATCATATACAAAAGATTAAAAGGAAGTGTTCCCTTTTTCCACAGTCAGTTGCTATAGTTTATTTAATATCGGTATAAATTTGGTTGAAACCATTTTTTTATGAAACAGAAATTGCCTTTCTTACACTAGTTTTGTGAGTATGTAATAATTACCATTTGTCATTGAGGCATATTATTATTTAATGGATCAATAGAGTTGGCTATGGGCAACTTTGTCAAGTTGGCTTTCTTTCTACCAAGAACTTCGGAAAATAGCATTCTAAATCAATAAAGGTGTTTCGGATGAATACAGCACAGAAGACGATACTCAAGGGAGTATGTTAGGGCCATTAGTCTTTCCATTATACGTTAAAAATTTAACCCATAAAAACGTGGATGTAAAAATTTCATTATTGAGATGTTATGGGTCGATGTAAGAGACATATATTTCGAGAAAATTACAGATCTCGTATATAAACAGATACTTTTATTGAAATTGGAAAAATTATGGTGATAATATTATATAATAAGGTCCGGATTAAGAGTATCGTGGGTCCTAGGCAGCTGAGTAAAAAAAATCATTCACAGTTCTAATACAAAATTTATATAAAGTCATATACTTTTGAAAGTCATATGACTTTTTGAAAGAATCCAATATAGCGGATAAAAGCACATAATTTATTATTATTATTTTTTGATTTTAATTAATTTTCATAGGTTTTGAGACCACTGATTTTAAATTTGAAATTAAAAATATGAAATTTAAGATGATAAAATCAAAATAATGGATATGATGATAAATAATGAGCCAGAGGCTTACTTTGTACCGCCAAATCCGAAAAATTATTGAATTTTTACAAAATATGCCTGTAAGATGAATATAGTGTTCACATTTTAAAAATCAAAATAGCAGATCTGATATTGCTAAATACTCTTAAATTCTTCCTAGTTGAGCTACGGACCGTGAAATTAGTGGGAAGAAACCAGTTTCTAGAAAATTCTACATTATAAATTTGCTTAGATAAATATTTATAAGCTTGTCATTTAGTACCCCTAAATTGTTATTCTACTTGTAGCTTTTTTGCTTCTGGATATTTTAGAAGTGCATAAAATTAGTTTTTTACGTATATACAAAAAATGACTCTTGTGAAATTTTAAAATGCATCATTTCGGAAAAATGAATAAATTTGGATAATATGATTCGATTAAAATACTGATTTTTATATGTTATGGTCTCATCCGTGTAACATATTTACAGGGATTCCCAAAATTCTTGTGGTTTCGGACTTTACATTATTTTATTAAATTAAACTGTTGCTTACGTTTCTGTGCTGATTTTGGGAGTCATTGAAACATGACACGAGCAGAGTAATATTAACTATGGCCCTCAAATGTAATATTCCAGTTTTCATTAATTCTACAATGTTTTGTGGATGTAATTCTGACACCTGGCATAATTTAATTTTAAGAACCTTAAGTATAAAAATAAATATTTAATAGTAAAAACATATCACACGCCACATAAATTAGACAACCCTTAAATCCTGCAACACCCCCGTCCAATTGCTGGCATAACACAATTAGCTGGGGCTTGTACTTATTGGCCGGTAGCTCAGTTAGCAGGTCGTGAATAAGAGCTTAGATTGATTTGAGTTCTCACCAAAATCTAGGCTGGGCGCCAGGACTTTTGCAAGTACCAAATAATTAAAAGTTTACTTTAAAAGGTAAAGATAACGTTAATACCTGAATTCTGTTGGGAGGGAAGTCGAATAAAAAGATATTATATAATAAAAAGTATAATAATGATTGATATAAATATGTACAAAAATTTACATAGGCCAAGATGGCCTCTTTTAGTTAAAAAAACCTAGTTTTGGTTGAAGACCAAGAAATAAACAAAAAAAAGGTGACTGATCTCTTACAAAAATTCTTCTGACCAAATATAAATGTTCACTGGGGACGAAGATCTTACGTAACTTCAAATGGGTTAGTCCAGCGAAGAATCCACCAACTGCTAAGCTCTTAATGGGTTCGGTGTCAGTTTGAATCACCACTGTCAGTACTGCAGTTACCCTTGAGACGAAATGCCAATTGTATAAAATATCGTTTTCCTGCTCCACCCAGTATATAATGATCAGTTCGAGCCACCAGTTATCCTCTTCTTTTTGTCCAGGTATTTATATAAAAAGGGGAGAGTCTTATGAGATCAGTATTATAGGCAAAACAAAGTGTGCCCAGCTACGTAGACAAAATATGAGAGTTAACACAAATTTACAGAGCAAATTGCAGACTAAACAAACTAGGATCGGTATCCCATAATATTTTAGGAAGTTGAAGACTTCAACTAACTTAAGTATCAATAAAAGTTACGTTAAATAGAAAAAATACTAGTCCAACAAATACACTAGGTGTAGGCTATGAAAATAAACAAAGTGAAATAGGTATTCACTATATTTTAAGAAAGTAATCTTCAAGAAAATAGAATTTAGATTGTCTGGATACAGATAGACAACTAGTTAATAAATATTTGCTAAATATTTCCTAGTAGAGAGGTAATAATGAATTCCAGATAAAGTTAAATAAAGATATATATCTTGACTATATGTTTACTGCAGATAATCAATTGCCAGATAACTAGGTAGGTATCTTTACCAGAGAACTAGACAAGGCTCCACTAGAGCAGCGTTCCTGACTAAATACTAAGTAAACGTTCAAATAAGCACTCGATATTTTAAATTTAGAAACACCTTACATTACTGAGGTCTGGTTGGTAAATATATGACTGGTATAAAATGATCCACCACAAAATAAATCCACCACATAAGGTAATTCTCACAAAGGTTATAAACAAATAGGTTTAGTCCAAAAAGGGGTACCAATCTCCAAATGTCATTAGTCACCACTTTTCACAGAGCTACGAACGTAGCCAAGTGACATCAACAGACAAAGACAGAAAACAACTAACTACGATACAAAAATGGTGCCGGGTAAATCTAAAATTTACAATAACCGAAAGTTAGTTTAAATTGGCACAAGAAACTATTAAAATATCAGAGGGATATTAGATAAATTGCCAGCAAGGCACGATAAATCGATAATAATCAATATTAATGATGGCTGTTCCAAAGAACAATCAAGGTGAACTGATTACCGAAAAGCAAATTCGCCCAAGGCGTAAACTAAGATAAATACGGTACAATATTATTATGAAAATTATCTCAAAGGTACGTTAAATCAATATGGCAACTTTTTAAATAATGATGATCAAAAATTACACGATAATACCAGAAAACATAAATTTTACCAGACAGTTGCACTATAGATGTTATCTTCAGAACGCCACACTAGTAACAAAGAAGAAGTCCCGTTCTGTTCTACCACCTAAACTCGGTTATAGTTTGGAAAGGGACAAACATTTGAGAGTAGAGTATGAGCAATAAAGATAGATAGATATTTAGTGCAAAAATCTGCAAAACTAACTGTTCCAGCAGAAATCAGTGGCGCTATCTGGACTAGACTGACAGAAACTTAATTCATCGCGGATAACAACAAACTGGAATGAAATGGTTTGCAATTTCGTTACAATCCATAAGCATAACCGGTGCAGAAGGGGTTATACTTTTGAAAATGGACACAAAACCATTTCTCTTGACATTATGATCCGCCAGAACTAGGCATCGCACTCAGAAGCAAGTAGGTGGTGGGTGACTAGTCATGCATGCTAAATATGCGCTATTATACCCTAGATTAGATCTAGGTTAAAATAAATTACAATTACTGTTGAAAATGACCACCCCGAGCAATTATACACATTTCGGTTTTTCTTCTTATTCATTGACATACTTTTTCAAAAATTCGATATGTATTTCATATAATTTCACATGGACTGATTCTGTAATTTTGAAAATGTTCTATAGTTTCAATGGAGTGTCATAAACCAAAGATCTAAGGTGACCACAGAGGAAAAAATTCAAGGAATTTAGATCTGGAAATTTGGAAGGCCTTAGTTGTCTTCCCATTCGTCCAATCCAATGGCCATTATATTCGCATTCTGCGTCCTAAAAATGATGGACAGTTAAGCTAAAATATGTTGGCGCTCTGTCGTGCAAAAACCACATATTATTACTTGCTCTACGAGGAATATTTCGTATTAAAAATAGTAATTCCTCCTATAGAATATTTCGATAAGATTGGCCGTGAGCCCTAATGGGAGAAAAATCTATTACTTACCCATTACACCTATAATTTCAATCTATACATTTGTTGAAAACTGATATTGGTGGTGATGAGTTTCGATAATGGCGTGTAAATTTTCTTCTGCCCATGAATTTTGAATTAAAACTACCTGTTTTACTAATATTCAGATTACATTGTACAGAGTTATCCAACGTAAAGGCCCACCCCTATATTTTGTTTGTATTTCGAAAAATTGTTCAAATAAAAGTTGTAGTGAATGAAACGACAAACCAAACTTATGTTTTTTTAAATCGAACACCCTATATTTTTACATTTTTGAAATCTGTGTTCTCTTGTGATATCAGGTATATAGATATGTTGTATCTTATTTTTTATTGCTTTTTATTTATTTCGTTTTATGCTACCGGCATCTGCTAGGTTATCAGGTTAGCTATAGATGAAGAACATTTAATTTGACACGCATGCTTTACAGAATAATTTATTAAATTCAAAAAGCAAAATGGGTAATAATTATTATAAGGACTTTTATACTTACTATACCAAATAAAATGTTACCCGTTGAAGAGTTCTTGTTACTTTTATAAATAGTGAACATATTCTATCGCTCTGATAAAGTAAATGTTTTCACAAATAATATGACACACAAAACCATGCAATTTGTTTTTTGAATTTATTAAATTATTTTGTAAGGCATACGTTTCAAATTAATTATTTTTTATCTATGGCGAACTTGATAACCATGCAGATGCTGGTAGTATAAAATTTGCCATAAATAAAAAACAGTAAAAGATAAGATACAACATATCCATATATTTGAAATTACAAAAACCACAGATTTCAAAAAATGTAAAAAAATATAGAATGTGCCATTTAAAAAAAATGTATCTTTGGTTTGTCTCGCTTTTATGGGATCACCTGTATATTATCTGTAGAGATTCTAATAAAAATCATTTGATTTACTACAACTTTTACTTAAAATATTTTTCTCTAACTCGAAGAATAAACCAAATATAGGGGTGAGCTTTTTTTGTTAAATATCCCTGTAATTATTATTAAACAAGTATTCGCTATTTAGAATTACACCTTATTATATCGAAAAATTTAAAGAGACTGCGGCTATTTAAATGAATTCTTCACTTAAATTTAACCTTACAAATTGAATATTGATTGCAGTTTATGTATTTATATTAAAACCCAATTAAATTTAAAACCATCAAAGAAAACTCCGAGTTTCTGCAGATATGATTAATCCACAAAAGAAATAAAAAAAATAACATTCTTATCATAGAATTCAATTACAGCAAATCTTCTGAAAGGAGTCGTAGCTTAGCGAGTTTAAAATTGCTACTTAATTGGATCCTTGCACAATTTTATTTTGGACTTATTCAGATAAAAGGAATTTCCATGTCCAGCGCAGCGTTTTTATAATAACCTGCCTCGGCGATAGCGACTGTTCAGCCGACAGTGAGCTGCTCGTATCTAGACATATAATATTAGCTTCATATACTGCAAGGATATCTTACGAATGCAAGTTTTCGTATTATAACCCTTTTCCGTCGAATTGTACTACTTTTTAAACATAATTTAATCTTTTGACGGAATATTTCCAGCAGTGAAATAACTTCTTTAAAATTCAAATCAATACCTTTTTGTATGTGCTGACTACAGAATCTTTAATATTTTATTTTGGAATTAGAAATTGGAAAATCCTCAGACAGAACACGGAAAAAGCGAGTCTACAATTTTTATACAGTACAAGTTTAAAGTGTGGAATAATTCGTTAAAGTACGGTTAGTTTTTTTTCGAAGTGTTGTTAGAGTCACACCAATCTTTGACCTTACTTATATTAGAACACATTAATTTCCAAAGGGTATTACCATCTTTATTATGCCACAATATCATAGTGTCATCAGCACGTAAGGTAAAGTTTTCTTTAATATCAGTTTTAGTCAGGTCGTTAATATACAATAAAAACAAAATTGGGTCAAGAACAGAACCTTGAGGCACTCCATGATTAAGTTGAGTTTGTCTGAGTAAGTTGAATTCTTGACTACTTGGCTACGATCTGATAGATTGCCGATTATATTGTTACTTATTGTTGGTTATCGTTGACATTTCCAATATTTCTATTATAATAGTATAATACCATAAATTTGTTGTGGATCCTCTGTTATTTTATTATTGAAAATATACATTGTACTGATTCTGCGGTTGGCTCCTTGTGAAACATTATTAAATATTTTAAATAAACAAAGAAAATTTGCTTTTAAATGTTTCAAAATTATATTTTCACTCTACACGTGTTTCGGCTTTTTAGGACCTTTTCAAGAGTACAGATGAGAGGTACTAAATTATAATTTGTGTTCCTTACTTATATATTGAATGTTACATCTGGCAACTTATACTAATAAAAATGGTTTGAAATATTTGGAATTTTTAGAAAAGTTAAATTACTTTATCTAAAATGTGGTGACCTGCGAATAGTTGTTGTTCATTTGTAACCGTTTTTTTTTGGAAGCTTTCTTAATTTCTAATATTTCTAGTAAGTCTAATTTTTTGCTTTTCTTTTCGGAATGAAGTAATTCTACATTATCCATATTTATAAAGTGATTGTTTTCTATACAGTGTGTTGACATGCCGGTGCTATATACGTTGTTTACAATAGACTTTTTATGCTCCTCAAGTCGCTTTTTTATGTTACGTCCAGTCTGGCCAATGTATATAGCGTCGCAGTCACTACATTTTAGTTCATACACTCCTGTCTTTTGTAATTTTTCTGTTTTATCCTTATTATTTATTAACATTTTTCCTAGATTATTTTTATTTACAGATATTGTTTTGCAACCTAATTTTCTTAATTTATTACTGACTTTATCACTAATTCCAGGTCTATAATTAATACATTTATGGATGATATTGGCGTCTTGTACAGAACCAGCATAAAACTCCTTATACATATTTTTCTTCTGTTTTGTTTTTATTAGATTATCTATGATACTTTCCTTGTATCCACTATTCCTTGCTATTTGTTTTACTGTGTTGACTTCGTTTTCAAAATTGTTTGGACTTAAAGGAAAGGTTAGCAGACGGTGAACAAAACTATGAAACGATGACATTTTTATTTGGAAGGACTGGTTAGAACTATTGTGTATTACTATATCTGTACAGGTAGGTTTACGGTAGATATCGAATTCTAAACAACAATTATGATTTTTTTATGTTGACGTCTAAAAAGTTTAAACCGTTTTCATTTTCTTTTTCTAACGTGAACTGAATTTTTTCATTAAAAGAGTTAAGTAAATTTAGAAATTGTTTTAACTGTCTTTCCGTACCTTTCCAAATGCAAAATACATCATCTACATAGCGTATGCAAAAGAACACATTTTCTATTAAAATGTTTTTGGTGTTAAATAATTTATTTTCAAAATCTGACATGAACATTTCGGCTAATAAAGGAGAGATTGGTGAACCCATCGGTAATCCGTCTAACAATTTATAAATTTCTTCGTTGAATTTAAAATAATTTTGGTTGGTGCAATTTCTAATAATGATATTTAACTCTTTTTTCTTTTCTGCGCTTATATCTGAATTATTTATAAGTTGGTCTATTATATTAAATAAAGTTTGTAGTGGAATTGAAGTAAAAAGACTTTCCATATCAAAAGATACTAATTTCGCATTTCTAGGAATTCTTAAGTTTTTAACTTTTTCTATGAACTGAAGGGAATTTTTGATTGACTATCTCGATTCAAAATTTATGAGAGCAGGTAGTAAATTAATTAATTCCTTGCAAAGTTTATAGGATGGGGCATTTATGTAGGATACAACTAGTCTAAGAGGATTGTCTTCTTTATGAATTTTGGGTAGTCCGTATGGATTTTGGGTAGTCCGTAGATCATAAAAATTTATCTATCAATTTAGGAAGAATTGATTTTCTTGATTGTAAAATTATAAATTGTCATTAAAAAAAAATAATAAATGTGTAGTTGAGTCAACGATTAAGAGACAATGCATCAGACGTATCGGCATCAGTTCACTTTCGGCAAAATACTGAAATATTCAAAATGGGGTGAATTTTACACGCGTGCACTTCTTTCATTTCGTTTACACATACATGTTTTATGTTGTTTTAACCTCTTCAAGTAGCCTATAATAAAAGTTGTCCGTAAAACTTCTTAAAACTTGGAAACTACTTAAAAATTTATACTTTACATTCCCTAAAACACTTTGTTCATTATTGTACTAAACACACCACTTAAACTTATTCGAACTTTTTCGTGAAATTTCTGATGCCGAACATTTTTCACTTCTGTGACAACTCAAGTCACATCGATACTTGCAAAACAAATAAGTTTAGATGTGTATATGCGAAGCAGTGTGCGGCGAGCCGCAGACAGGAACTGGGTTGAAGTTGTCTACCGGACTTCCGACCATTGGGGGTTCAGTCCGTCGTCCCATATCTCACGCGGCGCCAGAGAGCCCCCCCGGGAGCACAGCCACTTCTCAGGATGGGATAGGTGTGAGTAAGTCGTGGTGAGATGTGTTTTATGTTCTTCCACTCCTCCGGAGTCTTATTTCCGGGTACATGTCTAGCTTACTAACACATACTTGCTTTTTAAACATAAACTTTAAATTGTTTTTGCCATGCGACACATTTTCTAAATTGATTTAGCGGTGGGTATCTCACCGCAGAGTGCATTAAAGTAAATTAGGTTTTGAGAATTTTAAAGTTTGCTAAACCTGGCTAGTGTTTTCATGTTATCTGGGTACTTTTTGTAAACAAATATCTGTAGCGTGACGTACATCGTAGATTAGAGAATTAAGATGTAAAAATATTATTCCTAATTTACAACATCAATCAATATTTGAATATCAATTAAAAAATTTTATGTGTAATAAAAAGGAGGAGGATATCCGGTTGGGGGGACAAAACAGGGTAGTTGCTGCATCCCTCCCAGCAAATTGTGTTTATTGTGTTTTAATTTTATATTTTCAATATAATTCTCTGAAGATTCTCTGAAGTAGGTAACAAAAGAGGAGATGGTGTAGGTGTATTAATAGCGATTCGCAACGAGTACTTAGTAACTCTAACTTGATTTAAATTTTATTCTTAACGAACTTTCTGATATTGATATTCTTTATGTTAAAATAATGGACATTCCGTTTTTATATTTCTACTTTATATTCCTCCAAATCTGCAAACGTTTATTAATAACCAGCTCTTTGAGCTCTTGGAAACCTTAGATTATATATTTTGATGTTGACATTCATTTCGTGGGTGATTTTAATATACCAAAATCCAATTGTTTCAGAACTAGTAATATTTGCTCAGACAATCAGCTTTCTTTAAAAGTGTTTAGCATTTTTTGAACTGAATCGGTATAATAGCGTACCAAACATGACTGGTAAACTCTTTATTTAGTTTTATATAACAGATCTTGTACCGTTATGAATGCCTATGAGATATTGCTATCCGAGGATCCTCGCCATCCTGCGTTAAACTTAATTATCACGCATAATTTAGTCAATAGTGGTGGTAGCATCTTGATTAGTCCTGAGCTAACTTACAATTTTATATTAACAGCTATGATTAGCTGATTGGTCTTCTTCTGCACGAATATACCGATTGTCATAAAGCATGTGACCACTTTTACATGGTAATTAATTGTTTGAATTGTGTGTTCCAAAAAAAATTTCTCAG
This sequence comes from Rhamnusium bicolor, assembly GCA_029963845.1. NCBI lineage: Eukaryota > Metazoa > Arthropoda > Insecta > Coleoptera > Cerambycidae > Rhamnusium > Rhamnusium bicolor. Next base: position 180,206 of record JANEYF010004888.1, on the reverse strand, counting down.
CCCAGAAAATATCTACCTTGCTTCTCTAAAAGTATAGTTACTGATATAAAGAACAAAGCAAAACTATTGAATGAATATACGGTTTGTCAATTCGTTACCGGATACACTCAATTTCGATAACACTGATTTCAGCCAACCGATTGATATTGCAAATAATGCTTTTTCGTCTTTTTTTTGCTCTCCCTCAAGTACCTTGGTTGTTCCTGATGAATACGGTAATATTACAAATAATATCTTTCCCCTTGGATATTTTTCTGAAAAAGATGTACCTATATGACATTTTAAAAATAATCAAACCTAAATTCATCTCTCATCCTGATAGAATATCAGCTCTCATCTTACGCGATTATGCTGTAGTGCTGGCCTGTCTTTTAACGAAAATCTTTAACCTTTGTTTAAATTCCAGTTGTGTGGAAATATTCTAAAATTAGTCCTGTTTATAAGAAGGGTGATAAAACTATGTTATTAATTATAGGCCTAATATGATTATCTCTAATTATTTCAAGGCTTTTGAAATGCTACTACATAAGGCAATTTATGCGACATTCAGCATGGTTTCATGCAGAGTCGGTGTACCGCTACTAAGCTTAACATAGTACATTTTCGAATCAGTGGAATCTGGTAGATAAGTTGACGTTATCTATATAGATTTTAGTAAAGCGCTAGACAGACTAGATCTTGGTGTTTGTTTGAGAAAATTTAAGCAGTAGGATTTTTCATATAAACTGTCTATCGGCGCCAATACGTAAATACCGTGGTTTCAAGTCTGACGAATTCATTGCTTCATCTGGTGCACCACATTGTTCCATACTTGGGCCTCTTCTTATCGTTATTTTTTACAACGACATAGTAGATTCATGTCAATTGTCTTCTTTATGCAGATGATTCAAACAATTTTGTAACATTAATTCTATCGGTGATTCTCTTCAATCACAAATAAATTTGATTAAACTGTTATATAAAAAATAACTTGCCATTAAATATGCAAGAGTGTAATATTCTGTCTTATCACAAAAAAAAATGAAAAACAAATCATATATTTACCATTATTATACACTCAACAATATCATATCTTTAAACAGAGCAACCGAATTTAAAGAATTAAGAGTTATATTTGATTTAAAGCTGAACTTTATTCTTCATATTAATGCTCTTGTACTTTTAAGTTACAAAAACCTTGTTATCGTTATAACGCTTTCATGATGGTTTAATGACACAACGTTTTGTTTTACTGTTTAATAATTTTGTTCTGTCGTTAGAATGTGCTAGTATAAATTGGAATCCTGGGTGTCAAACATTCACAATAAATAATTCCCGAACATAATGTTCTCTTTAGAAGAAACGAAACAAACACAAAAACGGTGTTTTTCTAGTTATTGTCATTCTTTGAGATATTGGTTTTTTTATTTGAAGTCAAGATTTTCTAAACGAAATAATAAATTTAATTCTGTACTGTTGTTTAGATTTATACAAGTACACGCCTGATTGTTAGTTGTGTACTTCACTGTGTTAGTTAAGGCTTAACATTTTTTATCCCTGTTCATAATTAACCAGTGGACCCTTAAAGGTACCACAAGTATTCCTGCACTTGCTATAAAAGCGTTCTTAATTAAGAACCCCTAAATTCCCATGCAACATAGTAGTAAAAGTTACCTTTAGAACTTTCTAAGCCTGCTACACGAAATTGCACGTGTGTAACTTTCTACAAGGGATGCAACCCCTATTATATTGCTATAGTGAAAAGTCGCCAAGTCAAAGACATCGCTATGCCAAGGGCATTTCAATTAAAGTTTCAGTCCTCTAGGCGGTCACATTTTTCAGCTGCTTGTGCCACGACATATTGTTTCTTGTTTCTAGCATATATTTCCCTGCTTGTAAATAATACAGTTCCCATTACATTCCTTATTTGGGATCATGATATCGAGGCACAAATTGAATATTTTATGTTGGTTTGATGGATACTATTGGTTTATGAGCCAAACGAAACAAAGCATCTAGTTGCTTATGTAAACTTAGCAAAAAGAATCTAAAGATTTAAAATGAAGTAGTTATAGCGCACAAGGACACGTTATAACTAGATGTAAAAATATTGTATATGATTATGCTATATATTTATTAACTAGGTAGTTCTTAGACAATATGGAATTAGTTTTTTGTAACAATAATTTGGATGTCTGAAATTCAGCATCTTTGTTTATTCAACTAAAATTTGTTAATTCTTATTTTGTTATTCAATCTACTAAATGAATAATAAAATGACAAATATTTCGCTTAGGTAATTCGAAAAAAAAACTTTTTCAAAAGTAAACAAAGCATTTAAAAATGTCATAAAATTTGCAAAAATGGCAGTGGTGGTGAGTTTTTCTTATTCAAAAACTGGGATACCCCCATATCCCCGCCACTGGTTACATCAATTTTTAACTGTTACTTGGTGAAGCAGAACATGACAAAATCTCACACCAAATTTAATATTCTTGCAGCAAATGATTTTTGAGATATCGAAAATAAATCAAATTTTTTTGAAAATTTTAACACACTGTATCTAGAAAACGAAGCATTGTGGGACACGTGCTTATGTAGATTTTTTTTATAAAATAGGTTAAAGAATCATCCCTTACATTTGCGGAACGTACTTAAGAAACACGCTGTATACACACAAAAATTTGTCACGGTGTTCCGAAAAAGCCTATGGTATAATTTGTTTATTAAACTTTACTTTTATTAATTACACAGGCCTACAAAAAAAAAGTTCTGTGCTAGAGATCAGACCTAACTTTTCCCATGTATTTTGATGCGCTGAAATTGAATTTGGCAAAAGAAAATTTTTTTTGACGTGTCAATTTTTCTCTATGACCCCCTCTATAATCCCCTAAAGAGGACATCTTTTGAAAAAAACTTTGACATATTGACTTTTTACATTTTTCATGAAATTTGACATCTTGTTGACAACTGTCATTATGTCAAAATTCATTTTTCCCGAATCGTGATCATCAGCCCAAAAAAACTTAATAATTTGCTCCAAATATTGACTTTAAAATTTTTCATGAAATTTTACAGCTTGTTGACAGCTGTCATTATGTCAAAATCCTTCTTTAACATCATATTCGTGATCATCGACCCAAGAAACCCTTATAGAAATTTTTTCAAAACATTTTCTCCTTGGGGGAGAATGGGGGTTATAGGTGGTCGTAGAGAAAAATTTGCGCGCCAAAGAAAATTTTTTTTTTGCCAAATTCGGTGTGTCAAAATATATGGGAAAAGTTGTGTCATCTCTAGGACAAAACTTTTTTTGTAGGCCTGTGTTATATACGTATACATAATCTTTGGAAAAATTATTTCTAAATATTGCATAAAATTCGTGTGGACTGTATATTTTCAAAAACATAATAATACAAAGCAATAAAATCATCGTAAAACGGTTAAAAAGCGATTTATTTCAATTTTTCAATTAGCATCCCCAGCCAGCGATTAATTTTCAGGAGATAATGAACTGCAAAGGAATACATAATATGTATCCTTAGAGAATCCATCAACTCTAATAACTTGAACAAAAATTAATCACACCATCAACCTAGAGAAGTGAATCCATTATCTATACAATATGCGCCTCTATACGACTAAGACAAATATCTTCCGTTGTTGAACGGAAGGGAAATTAATAAATAAAACAGCCTATTTGAACAGTAGGATCGTGTAGTGAGTCCTTAGAATACTGTCAACCCAATTTCAGGAGAAAGTAGGGAAGAATATACACGATTCTTTGTTGCAGACAAAGACAGAGACTATACTTGTAATTTTGATCTCTAGAACAGGACCCATAAAATTTTTACTCGATTAATTTTACTTGAGAAGGCATTTTAATAATAATAAAGCAGAACCTAGTGGTGTGAACCTACATTAACTATACCAAGGGTAATAAAATATAAAAAAATAATTATTTTTTAGTATCCACAATTTGTCAATATATGTGTTATTTTAGAAATTGTTATGGTAATACTATTAGTTTCAATGTAGAGAAGTTGATTCTCGAGGTTAAAAGGTCTGAAAGTTTAAATAGTATGTGTCAAAGATTTTCCACAGTTTTAATTAAATTGAGAATGCTTAGACTGACATATTGCTACTATTTGTTACAAGTCAGACTATCTGAGAGGAAGAGAAGATTTTTAATTCGAATAAAAACTGAATGTAACACTTTTTTATGTTGAAATTTTTACTTACATAGGCAACTTCTTTAGTAATATTTCCATGTTTGGTCTTTTAATACGTTCAATGCCATGAGCATCACCAGTGATGCTCAAAAATATTTTCACTTGGTGCCATAAGCATCACCAGTGGGTCTCAGTACTTAATAAAATAAATGGAATATATTGAAGTGTGGCTTTGTAGGAATGACTTGAAATTTGTTTGTGGCCTACGCGGAATAGCCTTTTAAATGATAATATATTTCAAGACCCCATGCGACATCTGTCAGTAGCAGTATAAAGCTTCGAATTTGTCAGGCAACTTGTTGCATTTGTGCACGTTTAGTTGTTATTTGTGACTTGTTTTTATTGATAATAAAACAAATACAAAATAACTGAGTTGTGAATCTAAAAAAGGTAAGTAAATGTAAATGAAGCTTGTATTTATTATTCTATATAAAATTATCTTCACGGTAAGAATAAAAACTATAGGTTAGGTTATATTATTGGCAGTGTCTAACATCACGTTAGCTTGTGAATATAGTAGTTTTTTATTTGCACTGCAGATCAGGTCATTTATGATCTAGTTCAGTTATTCTCATCTGTGATTGGTTTAGAAAGTTGGATACTGTCATCAATATTTTCAAAGAAATAAAGACTTTTATTCTGCAGTTAAATCTTCGTGTATATCAAAAGCTATCTCCAAGATTCAGAAATATTTCAACAATTCTGAATTAAAGCGGCGATATATGCGATTGGCAAGGAGCGCAAATATATGCCATTTTACCCATTTTTCAAAACCTGCAGTCATATAATTTTTTAAACAGCCTTCATATAACTGAATTGATTGATACGTATGCGTTTATTTATATACCTGTAACATAGGCAACTAGTATTGTGGCAGGACGCCGGGATAGATGTATGTAATATTATACGTAACTGGCAAGCGTTCCTCTCCCTGGTGATTGGTAACAATTATGATACCATGGTACTGGACAGTATTCGACGATTAGAAAATTCTTCATTGTCTTTAGAAAAGCCTAAACCCATTCATAATATATAAAATAAATTAAATATTTTAAAAGATGCCCCCGGTATGCGTGTGAGTAAAACGTTTTAAAAATAAATGCAAAATACGAAAGATTGTGTTTTATTAATCAGTGTCTCAATCAAAAAAATCTTGCAAGTGATTTGGAAAGTTTCGAGTTTACAAATATTACATCGGTAGATATTGAAAGATCATTTTCGCTGTACATTGGTGTGTGTACCTCACGAAGGAGACCTTTTTCAGCAGAAAACATAGAAACCTCATGTAATTGTTCGCTGATGCACAATGCAGCCATTGTCCTTGGTAGGTTGATCTCACATACTTGTCACTCTGTATATAAGACAATTCTTTAATAACATGCCCTGCTGTGTAACACACGTCCATTTACATTTATTTATTATTTGCCAAATTTTTTTATACTATTTATACATATTAATTTTACTGTTATTGTGTTTTTGTCCTCAATTTATTATTGTTCAGGTTAAGTTGAGTAGCCTAGGCTAGACTTCGCCTATTTAAGAAAGTTCTGTAAACTTTTCCTTCAATAAAGACACTTTATTATTATTATTATTATTATCCTATTTCTTTTTAAATTCATGATGCATATAAGAAAAAATTGATCTGCGTCTAAACTTTCTTTTTTTGTTCGACTTGTTCGTGGCATCTTGGCTGTATTTCAAAAGGTGGAAAGAATCTTTACGACGTTTTTCGGACCATTTGTCCCATTTATCCGCCTCTATTTTAGAGGAATTTCCATAATGGCTACGCACGACAAATAATTCAGAACTCTGGATGTTTAGATGACTTTACGACGCCAGTATTGGGTTATTTTTATGTATAATGCTTCCTTTCATTTTTATATAATGTTAGCATGTTGCTTTTAACAAAAACTGATGGATCTAGATGAAAATGTAATGAAATATACACTATAATATATTTACATACATATCAATGATTTAATTAGTCATAATTAAATTCCTTTTACTGTAAATACATGCTTTTGCAATTAACTTAATTTTAATTTTAATACTAATATCCCTATTGAGGATCAACGGGAAATTTCATATGACTAAAAATCCACGCACATTTCATCCATTCATCCCACTATATCAAATTTTGATTCGTAGTGGGTGTGCGGTTGATTTTGTCAGTATCCTCTTCTTTTGAAATAAATTCATTAACTTCAATTTTAGATTATTTTATTCATGCTAATTTTGGAAATTTTATCTGAGAAAGACAAATATTTCACTGTGGGCGCTTCGCCTTTATAACAATAAACAACAACACAAAAATTTGTTTTAGGGATAACAAGTAAAACGTGAGTCAAGCAAAATTTAATATTTCAGAGTTTCCAGATAAATAGGCTTCTAAACAAATAATAGAGTTACTAAATCGCGATGCGCCGGAGAGGGGTCAGTTAGGTACGAATAAACCGAGCACCCAGTTCGACATGTCAGTATATCTATTCGCTGCACAGTGGGCCAAAGACCTACTTTATGTGGCTAAAATATTAAAAAATGGTTACAAAATTTAGCCGATGGGATCAAAATTGAGAAATTCGAAATATTCAATCCAATATGGTGGATTCTAAGTAAGTAACTTTGATAAATATGACATCAGTTATCTTCAGCTTCTCGTTGTAAACTGGTTACTGCTGCTTCTCACTATACAAACTGAACATTTTCAGTGGCAAATGAAAAATCGTTGAGGGTCGTGTTTATTTTGAGCACCAATTTTAGCAATTTAACGCAACGATCTAAGTACTGGAAGATGAAAAATCCAAATGTTTAAAGTCGTCAACCCTGTGGCCAATATATTCCATGATAAAATTGATTTCAACTGTAAAAACTGCTGCCATTCACTTGGGGATCAGAACTTCCTCACCGTAGTAAAACTCGATGTGGTGGAGTTTGTAATAAAAGTAATTTTTGACGTTTCAAAAAAGTCACATTGGTGGAATGTTACTAATATTTTTTTTGAGTGTCAATCAAAATTCAAATTTTATGATGTTGCCAAAATGTTTACAAAATTTTAATTTATGGCTTTATTTAAACATTTGATTACAATATTATAATGGGTTTGTACAACAGATCTGATTTATAATCTTTCATCACGAATAAATTTTTTTGTAAAGTTAGAAATAGAAATGTTGGGGCCCGGTAGACCCCGATGCAGAGGACCGATTTTGCTCATCAAGGAACTTAATCTCTTCCTTGACCTCTAGAATGTGTGTACCAAATTTGAAAGCTTTATCTCAAAAACTGTAGCTGCTATCGCGAACCACACACACACAAACAGAAAATTTTTTCTGTCCGAAATTTTGTGTATCGTCATAATTCGTCGAGATTCTTCCAGAAATGCAATAAAAATTTTCAAAATATTTTTCACAAATACATACCTTCCTTACTTTGAGGGGTGAGGAAGTAAAAAATAGACTAAATTGAAAACATTTCTTCCAAGTCAAAGTGCTGGCTAAAAACTAAACAAGCAAACAGTTTTACAAGAGAGGTTAGTATTTTTTGCTTGATATCCTCAATGAAAAATGTTTGCTAATGAAAGTAGTCATGATAATGGGATTGTCGACGAACATTCTAAAAAAAGATGATGTCGAGAATACAGTCTTTTATGATTGTCAAGATTTCGGACAAAAATACAAATAACATTTACCATGCCCAACAACAACGACACTAAATTTAATCCAGGTGTTATTTCGGCCAGAATAAGTACAACATCCGACATTCTTTCTCCAGTATAGAAACAGAAAATGCAAAGGTTCAGGTAGATGGAGTAAATACGTATATTTGCCAAAATCCCGAACCTTACCGCATCGTTTCATAAACTACTATTTAGTTGTACAAAATACACTATTCAAAGTTTCAGAAGGTATTCTGTTTCATTTTTAGTTGGGTTAGGGTCTGACATTTTAAGACTTAAACGGCGTGGAGGATGAAAATCTTCGAGGGTTGCAGTGAGGTATGTGGAGGAGTGTATTGAAGAAAGAGTGGAAGTTGCTGATAATGCAGAAATACTTAAACGTGTTTAAAAACGACATATTTTTGACACTGATATAGAAAAATGAATTTTTCTACAAACACCATTAAAAACTAAATTTTTAACACGGCATACTTGAATTGAAAATGTAATATTATATAAACTCGCGTTAAAAATGATCACGATTTACTTTTACCACTAGTGCAAAAAGTAAAATGACAAGTCGTTTGTCATAATGACATTTATATATTTAGTAACAAAAAATTACAAGTTATTTAGAAATATTTATATTAATTGTACAATTGGAGCAATTAGTATTTATCCCTTGTGAGGAAGCTACTTCACAAGAAGAAATTATTGAAGTTGAACTTGAAGCAGTGGAGGAAATACTATTAATATGCTCTATTTCTGAATTGTTAGAAGAAGGGCAATTATTTGGAAGAATGTGACAAGCAATCCTCTTTTTGTTTTCTAACGAATCTTCCAAGTATGCTTCTGCAACACTCGAACTTTTCCATCCTCCATGTCTTTTTATTGTACATAAATTTGCACCAGAGTCTGCAAACAAGCTGGCGGATGTCCGACGGAAACAATGTCCGGTGTAAAGTTCACTATTTGGCAATTTCAAAAATCTTGCAATATCTATAGGCATTTTTCCCAAAATATTTATTCCAACAGGTTGAATCGTACATTTGTTACTAGTGTATTTAATAAAACGACGTTGGTGGTTGACATGAGCTGGATATAATGCTAAGTACTTATGATATAAGTCAATATAAGTCTCAGTATAACAGTAAAGGTTCTTGAAACTCTAGTCTTGCTATCTGGAATGTTTACCACTAGTGTATTTCCTAAATCCTCAATATTGTTTAAACTCATTTGACAAAGTTCTTCACGGCGATACGCGCCTAATATACCCATTACAGCAGCTATTTTAAACATCAAATACTTGTCATCTGGCGCCTCTGCAATAAAGTTATCAATATTTTGGCGTGTAAAATTTTTTGATTTTTTTAGACGATATCCTTCTCTTTTGCGCTTCAAAAATGCGATGAGTTTATAAAACTTACTTATATCTTGATTGTTCTTGTCATTTAACATAGCCTTTATCATTGAAAAATGTGCCCAAAGCGTCGAAGACTTCCAAATTCTAGAATTTTGCTCGAAATAGGCCAACATTACATTTTCACTGTACTTGCCTGCAACATTGTTCCGATCGCACCATTCCACAAAGCGTTTGTACGCCAATTCATATTGTTGTTTGGATTTTGTGGGCAACAAATCTAAAGTTGCTCTTGTAGCTGCTTCTTCAATTTCTTGAGGAATCGATTCGCTTCCTTCTGGAGTATAATTAATATTGGAACTCATCATATTGCAATAGTTTTTCACATTTGACAAGCATGTGTCAAACAACGGGCAAACTTGATTTATTTATTTCATAAATCATACAAACTACTAGAATTATGAGGTAACCATTAAAAGATTTTGAAATCATTTTAAAGAAACTTTATTGTTCTTTTAATGGTGTTTGTAGAAAAAACATTGTATGATACACGTGTTAGAAATGACTTTATTTTGTTCGTGGAGTTGCTCCACTCGCTTACGCTCGTTTCGCAAACTTCTCCACTCACAAAATAAAAAGTTTAACACTTGTATCATAAATAACTATTTTGGAATACTTTAAATACATTATTACATTAATTTCATTATTCCTCAATCAGAGCTCTTTTCTATGAATTTTAAAATTATGAAATCTGTCAGAAACTGTATTAAAATCACAAAAGTAATTTTGTTTGACAGTAAGTACTTAAACTTGGCAGTTTCAGCCAGACAAATTGTAAATTAAATCAAAATTAGAAACTCAATTAATTATTTAAATAAAGTCAACAATAAACAGCAGACGCAGTTCAAAAACTAAAGACCAGTAAATTACAGTTTCCGTGCCATTCAACCCGTCTAACGTTTTGAATATTTAGATAGTTTTAGGGTGAATTTGGTCCAGATTGAGGGTGAAACCCCGACTTGCTGAAACCTTATGATCTGAAAGTTTATAGTGGTTTCTGATTTATTTGGGCGTGTTTATGGTCTGCGAATATTTGGCGGTTTTTGTATATTGCGAATTGGATTACATTATGGAAGAGATTGCCTGGAACAATAAAATGTGCCAAAAACAAGGGAACTCACTCATACGGTAAACATAAAAATGTTTTATATTATGTACTACATTTATTATGGCTAATTTTAGATATTTTATGTCTTTGGGTTTAGAAATAAAATTAAAATATTTCACCGAATTATCACTGAAGTAAAAGGTAGTAAAATATGCGGTGTAAGACAAAGTGTCATAATTTTTTCTTAAATAGTTGGTACATATTTCATTTAACTAAAATCTCTGCAACTTTTCTACTAAAAAATTAGACATCTTGCAGTATCTGTTCCACAATACCAGAAAAAAACTCTTGGAATTCTTTGAATTCATAAAATAATGTATTATCTTTTAAACGTACGTTGAAAACAATTAGGATATTTTATTATTATACCTGTAAACTGTCAAAAAGCCTCACAAAACAAATAAAAAACAATACATTTTATTAGAAAAGATGCAGAAAGTTTGATATTGTAGCGCCCTCTATCATTTGATTTCACTGAGAGACAAGAAAGGATGGCCAAAATGTTTTTTCAATATACGGAAAATTTTGATTTCATAAGGTTTTCGAGGTTAACAACAAATCAACGGATTCAATACTGCTGTCAAAAATGTCAATAATAACCGGATGATAGCTCGCTTATTCCGCTAATCTTGTGTATAAATTGCAAACTTTAAGACAGCCAATCTAATATGGTGACCCAAATGCGACAAAGTAATTGGAAAATAGTGAAATAACTTTCTGGGATTTCCCTAACCAGCTAAAAATGTCATAATGTTACAAAAATGTTTTAAAATATTTTCTCTTGTCACCGAAGTAACCCTCTGAAAACATTAGGAAATGTGTTAGGTAAAGAGAGTTTACAATTTATTTTGGAGTCCGAATCACATCTAGGGCACTGACAATTTCCTCTCCCATTTTAGTCCACAAACAAATTACAAACAAAATTTCTAACCTGCTGTAGGATGGAATGCAGCCAGCGACTTCCGATATTGAACAGTTTTACCCACTCGAGTACCATCCTCACAGAAATTAAAAAAAAAATCAGACAAAATGCTGTTCTATATTTCTCTCATCGTGATATAAGGCCCATAACTAGCCTACAAAAATAGTACTTTTACAGGTGGTTACAATACGATCTGCATTTTCTTAAAAGCAGCTTTGCACCATTATCATTACACACTAGCTGGGGAATTTTGTCATAGTGGACTTGGTTGTTTTAATATTTATATTTTCGAAAATCTGTTAGTTAAAAAATGTTTAAATTAATAAAGGGCGAGTTATACCACAGTGGTTTTACTTTGATACTGGATAAAATATCATATTGTTAAGAAAATGGTTTCTATAGTATTTGATCTCTGATCAAGCTGATCGTATGGTTAAACTAGGTCCATACAATCCATCCTAAAAGTGTTGGTTTTATTATAGTTTATTATTATTATTATTTTGTCATGTAAAATAGCGTTTCACTCACTAGTGAGTTCAAAATGTCCTAGTAGTTATCGAATTAATAATCTATTACTGTCAAAAACTAGACCAAATTTAACAGAATTTATTTGAGAAAAAAACTACATTATTCCATATTATAAGAGTGACCATAAAAATTGAGAAAAAACAATACTTTATTCCTTATTATTAGTGAACATAAAGTAACAACTCCAACATTGATTTGAAAATTAATTACATCTCATTGTTTTTACACATATAATTTTTAACTGGAGCCGACTCAGCAGAATCAGACACGTACAATTTTAAAGAATTATAACTATTCTCACATTGTTCCTCCCCATCATAAAGGTTGTTGACTTAACTCTCTGAATTTCCTTCGCAACATCGATTTTCTTGGACACTGAATCTTCGATATTACCTTCAGCCACATTAGACAAGCCAAGCTTCTACCTACGCACCGTGTTGTTTAAAAATTATTAAATCACCTCCAAAATTAACTAGAAGAGTGAGAAGAGTGGCCGAGGAGTATCGAAAACAATGGCCAATGTATGATAAGAATGACTAGGACGCACCTATATTTCCTATAGATATTAACAGGACTACAAATATTTAATCAAAATGTAAATTAAAGATCCAGTAGAAAGAACAACACCGTCGTCATTAGATATTTGTCATTTGGTGCATGAATTAGAAATTGTTCAATGTGTTTCCTATTAAGTTTTGCATTTTTCATCCTATAGGTCGTCCTTACCTTTTTGATATGTCCACATTTTCATATGCAATCAAGGTAGACTTCAATATAAAGAAAATATATTGAAAATCTTTCCGAAACCAAAAAAATAAACAAGCGCAATATTTTCATTAACATTATGATTATTTTCTCCTCTCCACTCATCAAATTTACGGAACTCTTACTCATATTATTTCTTCAATTTATTCTAGGATAGAGTCAGGTATACACATTTTTTTGTTTTTTTACAAATATCCATTTTAACTAATATTTTTTTAATAAAAAACGCAACAAATTGTAAATTCATATAAATGTCGGCAACAGTTTTTCTAACACTATGTATAAGTATACCATCTTGTAAACATTTTTAGGACCCTACGTTTTACCTTAAAATTTTCTTAAAGAATGAGCTACACCATTGCATGGCATGACCCAACGGCAATTCTTCAGAATATGTTAGCTCACTTCGGATCGATGAATTACTCTTAATATGTTATTTCATCGATATTATACACATTCCCATGGAAAAATCTACTTAATAAATGAGTATAGGTAACATTTTAATTTGTTTGAATAAGAGGAGTAAAAACGACAAAAGGAAACTTTCGCCTGCTTAATAAAATTAAGTACCTAACTTAAGTATAATATATTTATTTTATATTATAATTAATCATGAACGATTCTTTCACAACATATTTTTGTATGAGCAAGTTAAATACGATAATATTTTACCAATAGAGGTGTATTAAAATACAAGGTATTCCAATAGAGCTATGAAATATACAGAGTGTCCCAAAAGTCGCGTACCACTTTGAAGTTACCTTTTCTAGGGATGTAATAAAGTGCTGTTTAAAAAACTCTTTGTCCCTCATTTAAGGAACTATATATAAGCAATTTAAAAGTAGGAAAAAAACAACACTGCTAAAAAATATTCGACACTAACAATAATATTCAGCGGCAATGATTCTGTTCCGCAGCTCCTTTTAAATCTCAGGTGTTGTTCGAAAAACGATGTTTTTCAAATACCCCAATAGGAATAAGTCCAGTGGGGTTATGTCGGGTGTGTCGAGTATTTATTAAACAGTGTTGCCTCTTTTCTATTTTTAAATTGCTTATCCCTAATAGCACAACGTCCCATGGACAGCCTTTTTTAATCCAAAGGACATCTTATGGACGTCCTTGGGATGCCCAAATGTCACAACTTTGAACCATATTCGAACGTCCATACGGAACATCCGAAGGACGTCTATAAAGGGACATTACTTGGATATCTTTTTAATACCGCATAATACCCATATTAGTTTATTTTTCTTTCTTGGGTCTCACTATCACATAAATCATTTTTCCAAACTTATCGATTATCTAAAAAAAATACACTTGTCCAGTTATGACATTGGAAAAATAAGCCTCCCCGCTTGTGACTACATCAAAGAATTATTCAGAGGGTGTTTTATGACAACTAGAACCAGACAAAAGACTTATTTTTGCAGTATCACACTGGGTAACTGTATTTTTTAGATAATCAAGCTTAGAATTATTCGTGGGTAGCAAGCCACAAGAAATATTAAGAGAATGCTACAAATAACATATTAATGCCCCAGAATAAATCACATTTAGATTTGTATTGTTGTCTACTTCTATTGTCGAGTTAACCTAGCGTTAAAGAATGTACTTGCGGTAATATTTTATATTATATTTCACAAAATCAAAATAACTACACAAACTACACCAAAAGCGAAGCAAAATCTAGCAAATAAACTGCCAAAATCATCCATTACTTTTTCCAGAAGGACGCTTACTTAGCATTGTTGCCAAATCATGTCCCGCCACGGCATCATTTTTGTTCATAAGATGATAATAATTGTAACTGTAACATCTCTTTGTATAAAAAAAATAATAGTAAATGACGATAATACCTGATACACACGATTTTATTTAATTGTTTAGATATTATCTGTTGAATGTTGAAATCAATTGTTAAGAATTTATTATTTTTCTACTTGGCAACATGGAACATGTACGTTTCCGCTCGCGCGAATTTTGAATTGCATTTGTAGCTTTCACATCATATATTAATATTATTCATTTTACGTACATAACACACGAAGTATGCTTAATACTTTAATACAATAAAATACTGTTATTATGTTATTTTTATAATCCAGATATGATTTATAGATGTTTTTACTTTTTCACTTTTTATGTAATAGATTTAATTTTTGAATTTATTGTTATCATTATGAATACATAGGACACACCCATATACCAACTCACAAGGAAACATAACAAACCTAAAAATATTTTTTTAGGAACTAGAACCAGAATATCACCACCTAGTGGAAATAATTTGAAAAGAATTTACTTAGTTAAATCAATCAAATCACGTTATCCCTGCAAAAAAATCTATAAAACGTGAGTGTTCATCTATTCGCAAAATGAACATTTTCTACACAATTTCAAATTGTGTTCAAACAGCAACGTCCGTCAGACGTCCATTTTAAGTCCTTTGAAGTTGGTATATTAAATGTCCAAACATGGACGTCCATCGGACATCCATGTTTGTCCTTGGAAGTTTGTACATTTACTGGTCGGATACGGACATCCTTTGGATGTCCATTTTATGTCCATGGACGTCTGTACATAAAACGGACTTAGAATGGACGTCCTTAGGACGTTGTGTGCTATTAGAGATATTTTCTTAAGTATGAAACAAAGAATTTTTTACACATTGTTCCAGCACTCCATTACATCCCTATAAAATGTACCGTCAAAGTGGTACTTACGCCATCTTTGGGACACCCTGTATTCACATATAGTAATATGTAATAAAAGTTGTTCCTGAAAGGTACAAAGTCGTAGTTCTCTCACTTTGTTTATTTAAAGATTAAATATATTAGTCACACACGTATGTACTGCTTCCTTGATGATTCATAATTTTTTTTACACAAAGAAGTTTTAATTGTGATTGCGTAAAAGATATTTACGTAATGAAAGAAAATTCTTCTTGGAGCCGAAGTCCATTCTTAGACGGTTTTCTGGTTTTTTCCTTCATCAGTACGAAGTTGATGAACATAAAGTGAATAATAAAGAATTTCGGCATGTCTCTGCGATAGTAGAATAATA
The DNA here is from genome assembly GCA_029963845.1 of Rhamnusium bicolor. Taxonomy (NCBI): domain Eukaryota; kingdom Metazoa; phylum Arthropoda; class Insecta; order Coleoptera; family Cerambycidae; genus Rhamnusium; species Rhamnusium bicolor. The sequence continues at coordinate 164,537 of JANEYF010004888.1, read as the reverse complement.
ACAGTGTGTGTGAAATTAGTCCCCATTTTAACAGAAAATAATAAATCAAAGATTGTACTAGCATTTTGCTGTTGTACCGCAGAAAATTTTTCAAAATACCATTGCGTTTAAGAAAAAATCCAAAAGACGGTTATTTGACGCAGCCCCCACTACTTGAAAAACTGACTTTACATTATTGTACTAGATTGTACTAATTGTATTGAACACTGTACTGTTGGAAACAATTTCCTAACGCAGTTTTTGAAAAAACTGAAAAAAATAGAAAATTCGTAGCCTCCCACTTTTTTGAAATATTAAGTTTTTGTCATTGCACACGTTGTATTAGTTATACTGAACAACCTACCCTTGGAAATTATTTCCTAACTTCAATTGAATTTTTTATAGTTTCATTGTTATTAACACCCCTACAAAAAAAAGTTGTGTCCTAGAGATCAGACCCAACTTTTCCCATGTATTTTCATGCGCTGAAACCGAATTTGGCAAAAAAACTTGTTGAAGCGTCGATTTTTTCCCCACGACCTTCTATAATCTCATACGGGGGAAATTTTTTGAAAAAAAATTTCCAATTATGCAGCTACGGACACGTGTTTCGAAGTTATTGCCCCTCATCAGCGTAGCGTAGCTAAGGAATTGGATCTAGGATGGGATAGATCAGGAACAAGAACTAAAATAAGGCTGGAAAGTACAGTACACAATACTCAATTATTGCCTTCATGTTCCCATGTGCTACAAATGGAGCCTCGATGAGCACAGCCAACACACAGAGCTCTACGTGTACTGCTCGTTTCCACCTGGCACATACAAACATGATCTGATCTATCCCATCCTAGATCCAATTCCTTAGCTACGATACGCCGATGAGGGGCAATAATTACGAAACACGTGTCCGTTGGTATATGACACTAAACCTCTTTGTTTCATAACTTCTAGTATTTATTAATATTTGTGAAGATATTTTAATTTGTTGAGCAACTTTCTAAATAAATAATTTAAACAAACTAGAATTTACATAAAATATTTCACAACAAAGCTATTGAAAAAGTTAAAATTCCGTTCACATATTCATGTGTTCCTTTCCAGGGAATGGTATTTTATGTTTTACTCATATTGATCATATACGCATGTTAGCAAGATGAGATTGTATCACGCCTGTTTCAGTGTGAATCTGAAATATTACAGACAGTTGAGGGGTTCTATATATTTACAGATATATCGAATTCTTTATCACAACCGAAATGCATTCTTTTAAATTTCTTTTTTGCGCACGTTTGGATATGAAAAAGAGGCTCGGCTTCCGGTTGATAAATTGCTGATAAAGGAAAGAGAAAATTAAATTAAATTGTGCAGTTTCTCGTAAGCAGTTATAGATAGATAGTTTAAAAGTTAACTATGATTTTCGTCTCGTAACCTGATTTATATCTACTCTAATGAAAATTTCTATGGTTGGATGGAGTCTATATAGAAACGTAGTTGATTTGAAGAAATAAATGATGTTGGAGTGGGGTTCCTTTTGAGATTAAGATAGATAGTACTTTAAATAAATAAAATTGCACTGTTGGTGAAATTTGTACACTGAAAAATCAACAGCAAAAATTCAACACTGAAAATCAACTGTGACGACCCGTTTTTAGTACAATCAATTTCTAAATCACATACGTTGAGAGCCATTAGGTAATAAATTACAATAAATGTACTGTTACTTACAAAAAATAAAAAGTAATGTGATTATCTCTTTCTGAAAATTTTCGGTTGTATTACCTAATATATATAAAAATTACCGAACATTCTGAAAAAAAGTGTGTTACATAAAAACAGAATGTTTATTTTCTTCGTTGTTTCAAAAATAGCCCAATTCCAAAGGAGGAGGGCTATTTTTTGAAACAACGATGGAAATAAACGAATGCGATTTTCTGTAGGCAATATTACTTTTTTTTAGTTTTTTCCCTTTTTTATTTATTTATTGTAAATAATAGTACTGTTACAGTAATTTATAACGTAATGGCCGTGAATGTTTCTGTTTAAGTATGGCGTATGTGATTTAGAAATTAAATGTAATAAAAATGCGTTATCACAGTTGAATTTTCAGTGTTGAATTTTCGTTGTTGACTTTCAGTGTGCAATTTTCACCTACTGTATAATCTTCAGCGTAATTTATCGAAATTTGCACATCTATGTGGGAAATTTTCGAAAAAATTACACACCATAGAGAAAAATAATTATGGAAAAAAAATAATCCTATAATTGCGCAAATTGTAGCTGGAAATCAGTGACATTTTCACAAAATCTTTAACATTTTTAATGTAATTTCGAGACATTAGATTCAACATAACTTCACCACATATTTTACATATTTTTTCCGAATGATGTTTTCTTAGTAGTAGCAGTAGTAGTTGTAGTCGTAGTAGCTACTTATTTTACTAGGCAAGTAGACCACAATGGGCACTTTTTACCCAGGGACCTACAGTTTAGCGGAGACTCTGAACCACGGTCTTCGACTGTCTACTAACCCACCACCTGGGCCTAACCGCTTGCACCACTGGCAGAGTGGCAACTTTCACTTTAATGACAAACATGTTTTTATCAACATGCTTGGAAAAATGATAATAAAAATTGTATTAAAAGTTGAACTGGCACCGTTACGAGAACGGCACAATTTGCATAGTTAGTAATAAAAAATAGTTGATTGAGTCGACCTTTAGTATAATACTCACATCTGACGAAGCCACTGTGTTGGCGAAACGATTGTCATGTAAAATATATATTCAAGTATATGTTCAAAATAAATTTAGTGAAAATCAAAAAACAACAAAAAATTTTATTATGTTTCGAGTAATAAAAAAGGTGACACGTATTTTTTTTTTAGTTACCAGTGTTGACGCTAGGTGATGTGTCACCGCGAAAATATGTTATTGCATATATGACACAATATCTTACCTTGTGATTATTTTGGCGAGTTCGGTAATGCAAAATTAATACAAAGAGCTCTGAAAGTATTGGTGAATGTAACTTTAACACACACATGTATTTTTAACTAACAATCATGAAGTAAAAGTATATTTACTTATATATTTGTGGCATCCTGTAGTGTTTGTTCTCACCTTCTTTGGGTATTAAGGCACTGTTCAATAAACTATTTAAAATAATTTGTTAAATAAACAAAATATACAAACAGAAAACTGTCATGTCTGACAATGTTAAAAAAGACAATCCTTTACCAAATAAATTTTCCTCTAAATTTGAGAATGGAATCCGAAATACCAATTTTAAATCGTCTAAAATATTTGACATTTAAATTTCATAATATTTTTAGGTGTGATATTTTTGAATAGGCAAAAACTTTTTTTTTTCAAAAACTAGCCTCTGACAAATTTTTTAGGCGCAAAGTGTTTTTAAATAATTTATAGGCAGAGGTTTAATACTCAAAGAAGGTGAGAATACACCCACTAAAACATTTGCCACCTTTCAGCCGGTTTCATCCACGGCAAGAATGATTATAATAATTAATTAATATTTGTTTTCAGTCTTCAATTCCATACCATAAACGTAGAATAAATTTATAACATAACCCAACTTATTTGATTTCCGCCGATTTCTTTTAAATGTTTAAATACCAAAGTTTTAAAACAGGTACAAATAAAATGTTCTTTTCGTACTAAGGTAAAAAAAAAAATCTATGTGAATGAATTTATAGTTGTATTTGTAATTGACTATGTAATCAGTCACCAAACGCTATCAAACAATACGTAAAACTGGCAATACTGCGGTACGTCTTCGCTCTCACTGGCTGTTTGTGTTTGGCGCCAAACCTAGTCATAAGACTAAAACATTCAAAACTTTGTTATTATATTTACTCCTTTCGGGGGCCCAAAAAGAAACTGGAAAAAAATTCTGTGAGCTCCTATTTATAAATACTATCGAATAAGCAAATAAAAGAAATATGTGGGAAATACCCATTATCCTTTTGTCAAAGACCCAGCATACCACTAAAAAATGTTGCACATTGTGTTCCTCAGATACTGCTATTAAAACTACTTTAATACCGGCAGAACATAATTGACAAAACTTTTCGTTTCACATATTCTCATATAGTTAAATTGCCATACACATTTGAACGAAATATAAACATTAACACTTTTATCGGCACATTTTAAAGGTTTCATTACAGTTTAGTACATAAACTTTAATTAAATCACATTAATTTGAACGAAATATAAACATTAACACTTTTACCTGCACATTTTAAAGGTTTTATTACAGTTTAATACATAAATTTTAATCAATTTATAGATTTTACGTTCACTGAATTTGTTCTAAGTCACATCATCTCTTGTTTTATTTTTCAAAAGTTTAATGGTGAGAAGCAACATCGGACCTTCCATCCAAAGATTATAGAAAATAAATCCACAAATGTGCAATATAGCAATCAACACAAATGTTACCACATTTGGCATCAGTTTTAATTTATAATATATATTTATACAATATCATATTGAATATTATTTCTTATACACCCTTATGAAATTTTATGTTTTACAACATTTCACTCAATAATTTGACAAATATGATAAAAATGTCATATTAACATGACATCTTAATAATATTTGAGCACAAAACAATTATTTTGCTAAATCTCTAGAAGTGGACCCAAAATGATGTATAGTATGTATTTTAAGTTTCAATTTAATTTTGCAGTGATCTTAACAAATTTAAGAGACATTAAACCTCTGTCAATAAATAAAAATGAGGAATTGCAATATAGCCTACACTTGACCAATGAAATCAATGAACACGTTCTGCTTTCGTTCCGTTTTTAACTAATTTGCGCTAGTCTTGGAATTTATTAAAAATATAGTTTTTATAATAAAACGTATTTATTTTAAGAAATTCCTTGTAGAAAGAAACAGAACACCTTGCAACACACTTTTTAAATGTTTGTAATCACAAAATACAACAAACTTGATACCGTGATCTGTTCTACTCTCAGATTAATAATATAAAGATAAGTAACACCCATAAGATACGCTGATTCTTATGACCCATACATAAACAACAATTTGCAATGTTTACATATCAACGTATCCAAAACAAATCAGGGGCGGCTCCGGGCTTCAGCGTTTATTTTAATGATTTTGTATAACTTAAAACTTAATAGGTATATAAAATTTGTTTGCTTGAGGAATGTATTTTTCAATGCTATTCTGCTGTTGCTATTTTAATCTCTGTTGTTTTTAAGTGATATTAAAGTTTTGTGTTATTGGGTACTGATTAATAATCGATTTTTAGTTACCTATAAAGATTTATTTAGTGATTATTTATTGAGAAACAATGACTAATAAATGTGTAGTATGTGGCCAAAGAGGAAAACAACGGGGTTGTTTATCTTTTCACACGTAAGTAAACAAAACTAATCAGGGTCGGCATATTGCGTGAATGCGAAAGTGTGAAAGCTCGAAAATGGCTAAAATTAATATTAGCTTTACAAAAATTAAAAAACAACATTTGATTCCATTTAATTTGAACAGCAATAAATTCACATTTTATTAAAAAAGATACTTATACAAAACTATTTATTTTAACTTGAATGGAAAGCTCATTCTTAAGGTTACTCACAAACTATAGAGGTTTTAAAGTCTGTTGATATTTTTTTAATTCAATTTTAAAGGTTGTTATTATAAAATGTGTTTATTTTCAGATTTCCCGAGAATCTGGTAAGAGAAAGTTGGCTGAAAGCTCTCAAAATGGACAATGCCAATAAGTGGCACTACATGTGTTCAGAACACTTAAAAAAAGTGATTATACTATTAAATGATTTGGTTTGAAAGTCTTGAAAATCAGTACTGTTCTATTTTTTCGCTGGCAACACTGTCACCAGGTTCGTCATACGTACTGTCCAGGTTATTAGAGAATTACATTGAAAATTAATAATATGCTGAGTAGTCACTCATTTATACCGCATGAAATAATATCAAGTAGACACCTACAAAGCATCAACTGTTTTGTTGATATGTTACTTTTATTGCAGTGATGTAGGTTTGTATATTTTAAAGAAATCTCACTTGTTTTATCATTGAAAATTATATTCCTTGGCCACCATTAGTATCCAAGATGGCAAGGTATGTTAAATTTAAATATACAGTGCAGTGATCTAAAAAACAAAAATTTAATCACTGCACGCTACATTTAAAGAACTTAAAAATATGTACAATTTGATGTACAGGACATGGCCGTTGCTTAAAAAATAAAATAAATAAGGACCAGGAGAGTTTAAAGTGGCGGGCCTTGTATATTTAAATTTAACATACCTAGCTATCTTGGGTACTAATAGTGGCGAAGGAATTAAATTTTCAATGCTGAAACAAATGAGATTTCTTTGTAATATACAAACCTACATCACTGCAATAAAAGTAACATATCAACATAATAGTTGATGCTCTGTAGGTACCTATCTACTTGATATTATTTCATGAGGTATGAATGAGTGACTACTTAGAATATTATTAATTTTCAGTATAATTTTCTACTAACCTGGACAGTACGTGTGACGAAGTGGTGATAGTGTTACCTGGGGAAAAAATGGAACAGCATTGATTTTCAACACTTTTAATTCAGATCTTACAATATTATAATCACTTTTTTAAAGTGTTATGAACACACGTAGTGCCATTTACTGGCATTCTCCATTTTGAGAGCTTTCAGCCAACTTTCTCCTCTCTCCATATTCTCGGGAAATCTGAAAATATACACATTTTATGATAACAACCTTTAAAATTGAATTAAAAAAAATATATCAATTGACTTTAAAACATCTACAGTTTGTTTGCAACTTTAAGAATGAAATTTCCATTGAAGTTAAAATAAATATTTTTGTATAAGTATCTTTTTTTATAAAAAAAATGTGGATTTTTTACTGTTCAAATGGAATCAAATGTTGTTGTTTTTGTTTTTGTAAAGCTATCATTAATTTTAGTTATTTTTGAGCTTACACACTCGCATTATGTCGGCCCTGATTTGTTTTGTTTACCTATGAAAAGATAAACAACCCCTTGGTTTTTCTCTTTGGCCGCACACTACACACTTATTGGTCATTGTTTCTCAATAAATATTCATTAAATAAATTTTTATAACTAAAAATCGATTATTAAGCAGTTCCAAATAAGACAAAACTTTAAAATCACTGAAAAACATAGGTTAAAATGACAGACGTCGTCTTACATCACACAATTTGTAGTCAAGACGGTGATAGATCGGGCATCGATCGGGTTTCTTCGTGTTGCATTTATGATTCTGACCAATAGGAATAAAACCAGCCATAATATTTACATGCGTCGCGTAAGATGTTGGTGAATCGGACAACTTTTTATGTTTTGTTATCTTCTAGTATTATTAATCTGAGGGTTTAGTAGCCTAATCACCTTAAATTGAAATCCTATGACAAAACAACCTAACAAATCTTGGACACCGCGTCATTTCATAGTGATGACATTTTATGTCAAATAATTCAACAAAATGTAACCTAACTTATAATGGTGAAAAAAATTTTAAGTTAATGAAATTAATGCCTTATCAGACAATAGCTAAATTCTTTGTTCTTGGCTTACTGTACTTTAGTGAAATCGTTTCTTATAATGTTTGGATGGACGGATATTTGCTATGGATCTGGTGCAAATTAGTGAAAAACTGTTTAAGAGAATATTGTGGTGTCAACACAACAAATACTACGCAAGTCAAAGTTATAGATAAAGTAAAAGTTATTTATGAAATGTAACCCAATAAAAAATGTGATCCTAGTACCTTATTGGGTACGATAATTCAGAAATTCTGGTAATTTTATTTTTAATCTTAGAATTATTTGAACATGTCAAAATGAATGTGTTTGGTTCTTATATGTACAATTAAGATAATTATTACCATACAATTAAATATACACCATGTTCAATTTAAAAAGTTTTCACCGGCTACAGCTGCTTTCGTTTAAGCTAAAGATTCTTGAATAAAGTGATCACTGATCAATAGAGTTTGGCAAATCAGACGGCTCTCAGTAGCGTCCCATGCATATATTTATATTTCACATAAATATAAAATCGCATAAAAAATGTTGCAAACAAAAACTCGTTTTATTTATTTCGTAAGTTGTTGAGATTTTATACATTTTTCCATTGATATTTGATAATCTGCTTAAAAATGTAAGACGCAAATCTTAAACCGGGACGCTGAGACATTGTTACTTTTATTACTTTACATAGTCGCGACGAAATATCTGCTTACTGCAGACTGGAATATGGCTCGCAGAGATTTCAATTATATCTGCTGCATATGCGCATGTACTGTTGCCTATGTACATATGTCTATGAGCGTTAGATTTGCCACGCTCTATGAATCGTTCTAGTAATTCTGACAATTTTCTAATTACCTTGCACATCTTTGAAACCATGGATTATGATCACGTAAGCAGGTTTGCATTTTCTGTCATAAAAAAAGCAGCTTATATTTCAGAAACAAAAAAAAAAAAGGAAAATGCGACGAATGACAACGACACTTATTAATTACAATGGTGGGCCAAACTTGACGCACTATAAACAGAATTACACGTGCAATAAGTCACATGGTGAAAAGAACCAAACATTTTGATGCATTCAATTTTTGTAGTCCTTCTAATACAAGTAGTATTTCTTTCATATTGGTCAAATTTCATATAAATATGCAGAGTTAAAGGATTTTCAGTTGGTAAATGCCTTGCAATATTTGAAATAAATGTGGATAATACTTTAATCTACTAATGGATCCCGTTATGTACATAGAGCCTACTATCACAATAAAGCCAACTGCAAGAAACTTTTGGTCATAACAATCAAACGCCGAATAAACGCAGAGATTTGATCATCTCGAACCATTTGTGCCAATGGAGCCGTTTTACTATCGCACATTGTGCTAAAAGGGATGTGAAATCACCCCCTGGACAAGGGTGGAACTATAACTAGCTTTGGGAGATTCTTTGATAATAAAATATAAAGATAACGACATAAATTGTGTGTCTTTTATCAAAATTATATTTAGTTTCAAAATGAATTATACAGGAAGAGAGACAGACACTCATTGTAAGTATAAAAGTAAACTAATTTTATGCGGTCTATTAATTTTATTTTTAAATGTGATTTTTTTAATTATGAGAAACATAAGATGCAACAAAACAACACAACACTATTTTGGGAAGTGATACTACACGACAACATTAGCAAAAAATTTGTTATAATTTAGTCCACAGATGTCTACGTTACACTGTGCTTGAAATCTGTCTGTAGTTTTCTTTTTAAGGACTAAATATAAATTTGTTTAGAGAAATGTTCAACAGAAAACATAGAAATTACATATAGTAATAATTTTAGTACAGCTAAATAAATCACATATTGAAATGTTACAAGTTTCTTACTGTTTCTGGAAACAGTACTTACGATTCATCAATAAAATTAATTAAAGATGTTCCAAATTCGATGAGGCGTGGGATTGATTTTATTCGTGAATGAGCTCAATTTATTACTGGCCATATTTTATTATGAGTCATTCTACAAGCAACATTAATCTAACAGATGAGAGATTTAGCGATATTAATATTATTAATATCGATAATGGTTTAATATTATTTGTTGAAGCTAAAGTAAAATGTTATAAAATTGCAACATATGCAAAACAATCCAATACTGACCAAAAAATTTTTTAAATAAATTTCGTAATCATTTAGGGAATAAAATTTATATTTTTAAGATTGAAATGTATGATTTAATCGGAAATGACGCTACCATAAAAATGTTTTTGCAGTACTCTGTAAATTGTAACACTTTTGGAAAGATAACATCCCTTTGCGAGATTTTGCTATGTATTTATGTTGAAAATTCATTGTTAATAGTTTAATGTTTCATTATACAGGGTGTGATTCCAGGAGGTGATTGATTGGTCGATTTTAAAGAAAAAAAATTTCTATGAACATATACCCGGAAATGATTCCCTTAAAAAAAATTCTACGATTTATCTATCTAAATTTTTAACTAATACTGAAGTTCTTGGTCGGAAAATGTAAATTATTTATTGGAATTCTATTTTTTTGTGACAGCAAAAATTTATCCATTTCAGGTATGCACTTGATCGCGAATAAAATTCAAAATGAAATTCTAGACTATTTTATTATTGCCATATTTTGGTTTCTATCGTTTATTGAATCTATTGATTTGTTCTCTGCCTAAAATAAATGATCCACAAACCATTTCCTATCTACGTCCCATTAGTCTGTTGCCAGTTCTATCCAAAATATTAGAAAGAACAGTACACATTCAGATAAATGAATATTTATCAGCAAATAACATACTTCCTGCTCACCAATCTGGCTTTCTCAAGAACATAGTACAACCACATCACTTCTCAATTTATCTGATAATATACTAAGAAATTATGATAAAAAGCTTGCTACAGTGTTAATCTCTTTGGACTTTTCAAAGGCCTTCGATACCATTGATCACGATTTACTTTGTGCCAAATTAAACTTTTATGGCTTTGGGAAAAGAGAAATAATGTTCTTTAAATCCTATTTATTTCATCGATATCAGAGAGTATCAATTTGCAATCAAATATCTACATAAAAAAAATTGTTGTCTCTGGAGTGCCACAAGGGCCAATATTGGACTCGCTCTTGTTTTAATTTATACGTCGGATTTTATAAAATCTGTGGAAACTGCAAATTTTCAAGCATACGCAGACGATATGCTTCTTGAATATAATTTCGAGGCAATGGAAGTACAAACGATTTCATTACAAATTAATGAAGAACTTGCGTCTGTTTATTCCTATGCAACAAAGCATAATTTGAAATGAAATCCAAACAAAACCAGTATTCTCCTATTTTGCGCAGAGACTAAACGGGAAGGTATAAATCAATTATTACGCCTTAACATAAATAACGTACCCTTAACTCTGTCACATGAATCTAAAATATTGGGTGTCATTTTCGATGATAGCCTCAGATTTAAAATCTCATGTTGGTAAACTGCTTCAAAAGTCTTTCGTAAGAATGAAAGTTTTATTTGCTAATAGACACTTAATAAATTACAAATTTAGGAAAAAACTCTGCGAGTCACTTGTGTTGCCTATTTTCAGTTACTGTGATTTAGTATATTTTCCCTGCTTGGATCAAATGACAAAAAAATCGTATACAAAAAGTACAAAATATATGTTGCTGTTTCATTTGCAATTTGTGAAAATTTGATCACATTTCCTCTGCTTTTGCTAATCTTAACTGGATAAATATGGAAAAAATTGTTAGATACCACTATCATGTTTTTATTCAAAAACTTCTAGTAAATTCGTCACCTGCCTACCTTAAAGAAAAGCTTGTTTTCAGAACTGCCATATACAATTTAAATATCAGATTTCCCAACACACTTACAAAGCTCTTACACAGTACGGCTATGTTCACCAGATCATTTAGTTTCAATCCAGTAGAAATTTACAACACTACACCCAATAATTTCAAAGATATTTCTGTAAACCAGTTCAGGAAAAAAAATTAAGTCACATCTTAAGTGTAAGAGTAGCCCACTGGCCGCGCACCCCCAACATCTTATATAAATTTATATGTGTGTATATTGTACAATATACCTATATGTATACTCAAATAAAGACGATTATTATTATTATTATTATTATTGTGAGAACCGCCACTCCTAAGAAAATTTTTAAATTAGTTCACATGAAAAAGATTTGTTAGAAAAACCTTCCGGGATTCGCTGTAAATCCACCTTTAGGTAAAAGATATTGCGTGTCCAAATTAAATAGAGTTTTAGCCTCCAGTCACATGCGAAATATGACAAACCATTTTAAAAATATGTCAAAAATTTTTATTGCCTTCCCTCACAAGCTTCGAATCTAAGTATTCTATTAAAAAATTCTTTTCAATTTATAGAAAAAGTAAAAAATCTCACAGTTCCTAGTAACGCAAAATTAGTTTCGTTCGACGTAAAAAGTTTATTTACGTCAATTCCGTTGCAGACATTATTTAAAATAATAGACAAACTTATAAACAACTCCAATATTGACAATGACATCAAAACCCAACTAAATTTATTGATTAAAAATTGTATTAACCAAAATTATTTTAAATTTAACGGGGAAATTTATAAATTATTAGACGGATTACCAATGGGTTCACCCATATCTCCCTTACTAGCTGAAATTTTTATGTCCGATTTTGAAAATGTACTCTTTAATACAAAAAACGTTTTAGTTGAAAATATATTTTTCTGGACCCGTTACGTAGATGATGTGTTTTGCATTTGGAAGGGTACGGAAAGGCAGTTGAATAAATTCTTAGGTCTTCTAAATTCACTTAATCAGAAAATTCAATTCACATTAGAAATGGAAAATGATGAGGGTTTAAACTTTTTTAGACATTAATATAAAAATATCAATAATAGCTTAGAGTTTGACATTTATCGTAAACCTACTTGCACAGATACAATAATTCATAGTAAATATAAACAATCATTGCAAATAAAAATGGCATCATTCCACAGCTACATACACCGTCTATTAACATTTCCATTAAGCGAAGAGAATTTTAAAAAAAGAAGTTAACGTAATCAAAGAAATTGCGAGAAACAATGGCTATAAAGAAAACTTAATTGATAAACTAATAAAAAACAAACAAAAGAAAAATTTACGTAAAGAGTTTTATGCCGCTTCTTCTCAGGAATGCAATAAGAGATATAAATGTATTAATTATAGGCCTAAGATCAGCAATAGAGTTAGTAATAAACTGAATAAACTGGGATGTAGAACAATTTCAGTAAATAAAAATAATTTAGGTAAAATGTTAATTAATAATAAAGACAAAACTGAAAAGCTACAAAAAACAGGAGTATATGAGTTAAAATGTAATGACTGTGATGCTATATACATTGGACAAACTGGACGAAATGTAAAAAAGCGATTCGAGGAACACAGGAAATCTATTGTAAACAATGTATATAGTACGGGCATGTCAACACATTGTATAGAAAACAATCATTTTATAGATTTAAATAATGTCAAATTACTCCATTCGGAAAAGAAAGGAAAGAGACTTGATCTATTAGAGCAATTAGAAATAAGTAAGGCTGTTAAGAATAAGAAAAATGTAACGAATGAACAACAAATTTTTACCGGCCACCATATTTTAAATAAAATAATTTAGATTTTAAAAAATAAAGTAATATTCAACTGTTAAAAACATATTTTACAATAGTTTTATAGTAGGTACCAGATGTGGTTATATATAAGTAATGAACACAAATTTTACTGTTCAGTATTCCCTGTACTCTTGAGAAAGGCCTAAAAAGCCGAAACACGTGTAGAGTTTCTAATAAAATATTTTTGAAACATTAAAAAGCAAATTTCTTTCATATATTAAAAAAAAAAAAAAATATTTATCTTTAATATTGAAGGGTCATAACTCTGCAGAGAGGCATTTCCAGACCCATGTTCATAATTTCTCAGAGCCAATTCCATTGCTTACGTAACAAGACAACGTTAATTAAAATCGTGCGGAAATGGCATTCAAAATATTAAAGTTTGATTTTTTGTTCCAGATTTTAAAAATGGCAAGTAGGCGTCTTTAGAATTCGATATGTCTTGAAAGCCAATGAAAACAATCACGTTGTTAGGTTAATAAATAACAAAATCAACAATAGGTCCCAATTGGTAAATAAATAAAGTACTTAAAGTTTTCCATCTCCTAATTGAAAGACTAATAAAAAACAAAATGTTACTGCGAAAAGTATGAAAAACTTTTATGAATTCCTCCCAACATTGTATGTTGGTGTAACTTTTCCCCGAGCAGAAACAAAGATAATAGTAGGTTTCTCTAACTTTTTATTCAATTACCAAGTTAAGAGTTCGATTCTTTTACGATTATTGTAAAACAGGATTATATTCCGATAAACTGTGAAATTGTTTCATATGACCCAAAGATATATATCTAACTTGATAAGATTGAACTTTAACATGAAACTTTGAACCTAAAAAGATAGAAAGATGTAAAACAAAAGTTTTCTGGAAATACGATCTAGATAAACCCATCTTGATTGAAAGGATGAGATATCGTACGTTGTAATCTAACAGATTTATTTTTAGAACGCATTTATTTTGGCTGATTGTTCAGCAACATTTTGATCTATTTGTAACTATAGGCGTAATATTTGCAATGAGTATAAAAATATGACAATAATAATTTAATGAAGTATACAGCGTGTTCCGAAATTAACGTGCAAAATCATTAAATATGGGTAGTAAATGGTTCCTAAGAGAGCTACAGGCCCCTAAACAGGGATCCTTGACAGTGGTTTTCTCTAAATATCTCCAAAATGAGTAGAAGTAGAATTATAAACTTTGACACATTGGATATCTATTTAATTTAATATTTAATTATGTAAAAGCAGTTTAAAATATTTAATCAAACAGGAGAGTCACTGGTACAATGTGTCTCTACATTTTTGTATATTTTTATTATTTTAAATTTTGATATAAAATTTTAAAATTGGAATTGTCTATAAGAAGAAGATGTTTTTTCTTTTTTACCTTGATACAATGCTCCATTTTAGAGCAAAGTCGATTTCAACATTTTATTACATACTTAAAAATGTACGGCGCAATATCGCAAAATAATGTGATTGGAGCAGGTAATGGGAGCAAAAGTTTGTTTACGCAAAGTTTCATAGAAAATGGATCTTTTCGAAGATTGTGTGGCGAGGAAGGCCCCAAAGACAGTATAGTTAAAACCAATAACATCGCTCCATATCTCGAAAATTAAAGACTTTAACACATATGTTCATATGTACATAGGAATTTCCCTGTACAAGTAAATGACTAATTAAAACTAATAGCAACTAATTTTAAACTTATTGAATTTGTCTTTATTTAAGATTGCTTTGTGTACTAATACAATTAATTAAAGATTCCAACCAGCATGTGGTAAATAAACATATTCATCAATCAGAATCCTAATAGTGACTTTATCAAACATTTAATATTAATTAGTTACGGAAAATAAATCACCCCAATTCAATCAGTGCACTCATATAAAAACAAAAACAAGGTTAACATCCAATATCCTGTGCGATTTTTACTAATCAGTTGTTAATTAACCCGAACAACCCTTGGAAACCCCTACAAGAAACTAAATTAAGTTTGTTAAGGCGATCTTTCTCTCTATCGGCTACAAAATGTTCATCGATCTAAAAAAAGCCCTTCAAGATTAGATTGTAGAAGCACACAGACAGAAAAGACTACAAGAAAAGGACGACGTAAATAGAGCTGGTACTAATTAATTAAGTACAGCGTGATACACCAAAATGGCTTATTAAATATTTACATTGTACCTTTGTTTATTAATGAAAATGAATTCGAGCTGAGACAGATGTTGTCGAGAAACATACTTACCGAGTAATTAGAAATTTTAGATACCTCAATGTATTAAAGGTGGGAAATTTTTTTTTTATATATTATATGATTGTTAAGAAAATGCGCCATCTGGGAGGTAGTGGTACATAAAGCAAAAATTATAAAATAATAGAAACGTAATTTTTGCTACAGAAACTAAAATCTAAATTACAAAAAAATCTAAATTTTCGAAAACCAAAGAAAACGGGGTGATAAATTTTCCTTCCGATTATAAAAAAAATAGTTTGCTAAGATTTTACTAATGGTATAGAAGGAATCTTCGCATTTTTGTAACTTTTTTTTCAAATTTTATTTTCGATTTTTTTCGGCAAAACTTCTTCAATCGTACTGATAGTTGCAACACCCCCCGTTCAATTGTTGGCATAACACAATAAGCTGGGGTTGTACTTATTGACCGGTAGCTCAGTGAGCAGGTCGTGAATTAGGGCTTCGATTGATTTGAGTTATGATCAAAATCTAGGCTGGGCGCCAGGACTTTTGCAAGTACCAAATAATTAAAATTTTATTTTACAAGGTAAAGTTAACGTTAAAACTTGAATTCGGTTGGTAAGGAAGTGGAATAAAAAGATATTATTTTATAAAAAGTATAATCAAGACTAGTATATGTGATGTACAATATTTACAAATTAAAGAAAAAATCTACGTGGTTGAAGACCAATAGACCACAAAAAAAATGATATGAAATGATGTTATTGAGAGAATACAAAAAAAAATTAGAGTTACTGATCTCTCACAAATTTCTTCTGACCAAATAAAACTTTCACTGGGGACGAAGATCTTACTTAACTTCCAAGGGGTTAGTCCAGCGAAGAATCCACCAACGGCTTAGCTTTTAATGGGTTCGGTGTCAATTTGACTCACCACTGTCAGTACTGCAGTTACCCTTGAGAAAAAAATGCCAGTCGTGTAAAATATAGTTTTTCTGCTCCACCCTGTATATAATGATCAGTTCGATCCACCAGTTATCCTCTTCTCTTGGTCCAGGTATTTATATAAAAAAGGGGAGAGTTTTATGAGATCAGTATTATAGGCAAAACAAAATTAAAAGCTGTGACGTTTGAACTGTCCAGCTACGTAGACAAAATATGAGTTAACACAAATTTACAGAGTAAATTGCAAACTAAACAAACTAGGATCGGTATCCTACAATATTTTAGGAAGTTGAAGACTTCAACCAACTTAAGTATCAATAAAAGTTACGTTAAATAGAAAAAATACTAGTCCAACAAATAAACTAGGTGTAGCTACGATAATAAACAAGTGAAATAGGTATTCACTAAATGTTAAGATATTTTTGTACTAAAAGAAGTTAAGCTTCAAGAAAATAGAATTTAGAATGTCTGTATTCAGACAGACAACTAGAAAGATAAAGTAAATAAATATTTGTTAAATATAAAACAATATGATAGTTTTCAACTTGAAGGTAACGTTAAATTAAATTATTTATTAGTTCCTCGGAGAGAGGTTCTAAGGAATTGCAGATAAAGTTAAATAAAGATATATACTTGACTATATGTTTACTTTAGATAATTAAAAGTTAATTAAGTGCCAGATAACTAGGCAGGTATCTTTGCCAGAGAACTAGGCAAGGTTCCACTAGAGTAGCGTTCCTGAATAACTACTAAGGAAACGTTCAAGCATTCGATATTTTAAATTTAGAAAACCTTACGTTTCTGAGATCTGGTTGATAAATATATGCACTGGTATAAAATAATCCACCACAAAACAAATGCACCAAGTTAGATAATTTTCACAAAGGTTATAAACAAATAGGTTTGTCCAACCAGGTGTACCAATCTCCAAATGTCACCAGTCACCACTTTCAGAGTGCTACCAATGTAGCTTAGTGACCTAAAACATCAACAGGCAAAGACAGAAAACAACTAACTACGATACAAAATGGCGACATCCGTTGCCAAGTAAATCTAAAATTTATAATAACCGAAAGTTAGTTTAAATTAACACATGAAATTATTACAATATCAAAGTAATATTAGATAAATTGCCAGCAAGGCACGGTAAATTGATACCAATCAATATTAATGATGGCTGTTCCAAAGAACAACCAAGGTGAACTGATCACCAAAAGCAAATTCGCCCAAGGCGTAAATTAAGATAATTACGGTACAATATTATTAGAAAATTACCTTTTTTAAATAATGATTAGCATAAAATCACAAGATAATACCAGAAAACATATAAATTTTACCAGACCGCAGATTTATAGATGGTTTCAATCTGAACGCTGCACTAGTAAGAAGATAGTAGCATCGTAGTATTCTGCTACGTAAACTCGATTATAGTTTGGAAAGAGACAGACATTTGAGAGTAGAGTATGAGCAATAAAGATAGATAGATATTTAGTGCAAAAATCTGCAAACCCAACTGTTCCAGTAGAAATCAGTGGCACCATCTAGACTAGACTGGCTGAAACTTAATTCATCGTGAAACACAACACACTGGAATGAAATAGCTTGCAATTTCGTTACATAGTCATGCTTTCAAATATTGCTTGGGTTCCATGCTCCAATATTGAGATATGATAAAACCCAAATCCACCAGCAGCCACTGATTTTTGTGTTTATACCTCTGACATTGAGGTATTAGTATGACAACGCTTTTTTTAGTTGGGTGCGTTCAGTTTAAAGAAATAATTTTTGGACTATAAAGGATTAACATAATCTCTGAATTTTATGTCTAATAAATGCATTGCATTGGTATAGTCAATTTATTTGAATGGGCAAGTAAATGTACCTTGAATGGGCAATTAACGATAAACCGTTTTTGGGTTGGTCCAGATAATCATGTCTGAGGTTTTCCAGTTTCACCACTTTAAATGTAAATTCATCGGATGAATTATAAATTAATTGTATTAACTATTTTTCAAATTTATTTCAAATAAATATGCCTTGAAAATCTTCTACTATTTATTTCTCGCTTAATAGACTTTTTGGGAGTTTTGGGATAAATCTTTTCTTCCAAGTTTAATTTTTTCTGAGATACTGAAAAAATTAAACAAATTTACAGGGGACGACACATATTTTAAAAGCTCCTTAAACGTGAAGCTTTTATATCTTCCAGTTAATAAATTTATCTATGAATAAAATGCGAGGGTAATGACATGAGCACAGCAACAAGAATAAAAAGCTGTAAATGTACGTATGAATGATTTTAATGTCGCTTTGAAAACTTTTTAACAACTTCTAGTTTAATTCAATTTTCTTAAAGAATATAAAACGAAGTTATCATAATAAGATAACGCGTTTAAGGTAGTCGCGAAAAACTTGTTATAACTTCTTCATACAAATTTACAAACATGCAAATTACTTTAGGAATTTAAGCAGTTAAATTTATCACTGGTTCCGTTTAGCGGAAAGGAAGTGTCTTTTTTAAAAAGCAAGTATTAATTAAAAAATGGAACTAATAAGGAAATATGCATATTTTTAAAGGATCGGTAACTACAATAACATTATCAAGAATGTCACCAACTGAGAAATTTAATAAATTTAGGTAAAAATAATGGCTGACTGACTGTCAATACTTCACCGTTTCAGTCATTTTGACAATTTATTAGATTGTATACAGTAAAATATAATTGAAATACTTATATTTATAAAATAGACCATGTACACTTGATTTAAAAAAACTGGTACAACTCTTGTATTCGAAAATCTTAATAGTTTAGTTGTGTGCATATGTCTGTAAAATAGGGCTGGCCAGGCATGTCGCGAGGGGGGTGGAGAAGAGGTGATTTACCCCGGACCTGGGTTTTTTGGAGGAGATCGGTTTTCTTTGTGTTTTTAAACTTATTAAACCTTTCTCTTTTTATTTTATTCAAATGGAATTTTAAAAAACAATTAGAAAATAACTTTTTTCAAAACATTTTCAAGTCTGCCATATTATTGTTTAAAAAAATAATATTTGTCACGGATAATTCTACTATTGGTTGTAATTAAAATACTAACTGAATAATGATAATTTTATTTTTAAAATAAGAACACAAAAATACCACTTGAGATTAAAAAAATTAAACAATGCAAACTGAACATAAAAATACAATAAAAAATAAAATAAATGAACTTCAATTACGTAATACAGAATTAACTAATATTTTGTCATTGCTCCATTAGCGTCTAAAACTGCTTGAAGTCTTGCAGGCATGGACAAAATCAGATATCTTACAAGGTCAACTTCTCGCGACAAGTTCTCCCAAGCGTCTTCAATTATCCCTTCCAATTCTTGGGCATTATTTGGATGGTTATTTAATTTTCTTATATGTTTCACCATTAGTCCCCATACATTTTCAATTGGATTCAAATCCGGACTTTTAGATGGCCACGGTAACAACTCTGTTTTTATTAAGAAACCATTGCCTGACACGATGGGCCGTATGTATGGAGCAGTTGTCTTGTTGGAAAATAAAATTATTTTCCGGAAACACCTCTATTACTGACGGCAACATAATATTGTCTAATATTTCAATATATTTAATGGAATTGAGATGACCACCACTGTTCCAACACACACCTAACCCATTTAGGCTCATCCAAGCCCAGACATTAACTGAAAACCTTCCTGATATTTGTGGATCGAAAGTATATTATTTGTCGTATCTAGTGGAAGGAGGCCTATATACGCGAACATGTCCATCGTTACAGGATTTAAAAACCTTTTCGTCAGAAAAGACAACTTGTGTCCAGAAGTTTTCATCATTGATTATATAGTTGAGTGCAAAAAATAATCCTACCCTGCTTCTTTTCTTCTGAAAGTTTGTATTTTTTAGCCGCTGAACAACTCTTCAAGTCGCTTTGTAGTTTTATTCTTCTGCAAGCAGTAGATACCGAAGCAGGGAAATTTGTCTCTGAAATTGCATTTACTGCAGTCTGAAAAGGGTTTTCTATTAGGTAATTTATAAGATTTTCATCTTCTTGATATTGCTCTTTCTGGGCCTACCGGAACCAACTTTACGGGATACCGTTTGGTTGGTTTCTCATTATCGTGGTTTTACTCACATTGTATTCAGCAGCAAGTCTTCTTATGGACCAACCATCTTCAATTTTAGAAATAATTCGAAATTTTTGAATATCTGTTAGATGTCGAACCATTTTTAATAATGACGCCACTGATTAACGTCAAAATGACATTTGTAAGATTATTAATATCAATCAAAGAACGAATGATTTACATAGCTAAAAGAAAGTGTACCAGTTTTTATTGAAATCAACTGTACATGATAAGTCAGTGATGCATTGTAAGAGAGAAAAAAATAGTAATAATAATAACAACAACATTGACACAGTAAACAAATGTGCATTAGTTAAACATTAAAAATTTATCTACAGAATAAAAGTGGAATAATGCATAGCATAGGTGCAAAGTAAAGTTATTTTGAAAACAATTATCAACATGTATTTTATATAAGACATTTTACATTCCCAGGTACACATGTTTGACCTACATTCAGTTGCAATTAAGTACACTGTAAAATCGACTCTAATCATGGTAGAATGAATGAACGTCTTGGTATCAATATTAGGTGAAGTTAGCTATATTACCGACCGCAGTCACATTATCAAGCTGTTGCCTTAATCGTACTGCGTGTTTAAACTTTGTAGAATTAAAGATCAGTTCATCTAACCCATTTAACATAATTAGTCCTACTAGTTTGGATTAACTCTTGTTTCGAACTGGCTTCTGCGAGACTCGCTGCCAACTGAACCGTCTAATTTAGACGTAATTTGTTAAATGTCAATAGTTTGAAATGCTCGGGTGGTGTTTAGCGCGCAAATTGTACATTTACTTTTGGAACTCGGCTAAAAATCAAATAAAATCGACGGTTGGCATAAATCATGTGATGTTGTCGAAATAAATTTTCATATTACATGCGTATATTCCATTAATAATAAAACTCGAAAAATATATTCAAAAAGTCGATTACGGTTCACAAGATAGATGTCTTTCATATGCAGTTTTATTTATGACATGTCGGATGGAAAAAAACTAATAAATATTCTAAAAGTTAAATGTGTAAGATATGGAGTGGCCCTTTTTATAGAACATGTGAACTATAATTTTGTTCTTTAAAAAATATTGGCTTTAAGAAATGTCATTAATCGCGTTTCCTTAAAAAATTGTGGACAATTAAAAAAATCAGTGATTCAGTGTCAAATCCATTCAATATCGAAGATTATCTATAATATCTTTATCAGCACCTGAGAGATCGAAAAAGAACTAAAAGATTGTTTACATCTGTTTTGAAATGGTGTGGTGTGGTGAGAATAAAGAACATAAAGCACAATGTTGGCACATTTCAAAGAAAAATTAATTCATAAATCCTATATGCTCTTGTGTAACTATTTAGTACTAAAAGGTATGTCTTCTATAAAAAAAATATGCATATTAGTAAATATACAAATTTAATAGAATTCTTCAAATGAAAATTCAATGGATACAAAGCCAAGAAGTATGAAGTTAAAAAAGTTATATTAAGAAAGGAAAATTTTTTAAGGTTTTCGAAAGTAGCTAATGACGCGTTTTAGATTTTGAAGATAAGGAGATTATACACTAGAAAAAATTAATAAATATTTTTTTGATTTAAGGTTGCTATGATTACTGGGGTCGAGTAGCTTGATTTTGCAGGAGCTCAACTACTTTCCTAAGAAAAATGTGAAAGATGAGGAAAATTAATCCAAGTTCACTTACCAGACACTAATTCCGTGTTGCGCGTTGTTGCGTGTGAAAAAAAATACGAAGATTTCCTGAGAGACAATGTCATTTTTTCATTAATACTGTAAGAATAATACACCATTTTTTCTTGACAATGTTGAAACACAATTAGTCAAACCATATTACTACAAAAATTGTTCTGATTTTTCCATGGAAATTTGGATTGTGTCCATTATGCAACAATCACTATTGCAAAGCACAATATTTTGCAAACTGCTTGAACAAACGTATGATATATGTATATTAGTGTAATCAAAAAAACGCCAGAATTTCAAAAAATGAGAAATATACTATTTAAATTTAAATATTCTATGTAAAATAAAAAAGTTTTATTTATATCACCGAAACGAGAAATTTATTTGTTTTCCTGAATAATGCGGTGAAATCGCAAGAAAATTTCCTATAACATTAGTCGTTACTATTTTTTCCTAGTTAAAAAAAACTAAATAGTTAAAGGAGGTGGAATGTTACGTGCATAACCACGTACAATTAATTTCAAACTTATTTGCAACATAAAGAATTTCGGCTTCTTTGGTCCTCTTACCGCCTTCAATGAAGCCGACATTTTTTATGTTGCAAATATGTTTGAAATAAACTATAAGCCTCGACCTGCTGAAACTGACTTATCATTTTTTTTGGTCGTTTTGTTTCGTTGTGCTAATTCTTCAATAAACTTAGTCTACTGGTCATTGAAACGATTAGTTTTTGGCACAACATAATTCAGTCAAGATTTTCTACAAATACGATCGTAAAATAATATCACCCTTTACATAATATTGAACTTTAGAAGTTGTTTTTCGTCAGTAAATTTTTACTAAACAATAATAATTGCGAATAAAATTCCATATAGCAAATAACGTTACAAAAAAAAAACTAAAATAAAAAAATAGCTTTGTCGACATTTCCTTCTCCAACATATGTGAACAGAAGTGCTTGTTGTTGTAAAGGGTAGAGCAGTCCCTTGTTTTGAGGATGAGTACGCTTATTTATAGTGGAGTGAAACATTCCACTCGTCAGTGGAACATTCTTCAGACTGACTACAAATGGCTAAAAATTCATTTGTTTTTCTAGAAACCACTGAAACTTTTCAGACGCGAGAATACAAATGTTGAGTGAAAAATTCACTTAGTATGCTTATTGTCTTTCCGTTTCACGCACTAGAAAAATTGAAACATTTTAGATGTCTGTTGTGCCTAATGTACTTGATGATGATGGATAGTCCCTTTCTGCCAGAATTTGTTACACAGATTTGTAAAATTTTAAATTTAACTGAGAGTATTACAATTTTGCATTTTTTTGTTTAACTGTAATTAATGAATGAACATTTATGAATGAACATTTTCGGTTTACCAGACCTAAGACCCTGGAAAATTTATTCGTAACTGTATCGCTAAGTATATCCAAACATCACTTTGAAAGAATCTAATCATAAAACCCTCACATACATCGGTAAACTTACAGATAAAATAGCCAAAAATTTAAGAAAACTGAATGTCAACATCGCTTATAAAACCAATAACACACTCGGTAAATTAATTAAAAATAACAAAGATAGAGTTAAAAAGGAAAGTAAGCCGGGAGTCTATCTGTCCTGTGGTACTTGCCCTAAAGTTTATGTCGGGCAGACGGGAAGAAATTTCAAAACAAGAGTTGCAGAACACAGAAGAAGTTTTACCAATGGTAAAGAAGATTCCACATATGCAGCACACCTCCTAGAAGATAACCATAGTTTCAATCCGAATTTAGAAGTCCTGAATTTAGAAAATAAAGGTCCTAAATTGACGTTACTAGAATCACTAGAAATTAATAAATTAAAAAGACAGAATATAATATTAAATGATCAATTAGAAACTAATTCTTCACCATTGTTAAACTTATTTTGAGTGTAAAGTACACTTTCTATATATTTCTATTTATTACTGCATCCACCACTCTTAGTGTTTAAAATCAGGACAGTTCTTAAATTACCTACTTTAATATTAGTTTACAACCCTAGATAAATTTCATATTTATACCCTGTTTCTGCATTGTAAAAGTTAGTATAATACTCACATCTGACGAAGCCGCTGTGTTGGTGAAACGATTGTCATGTAAAATTTATATTCAAGTATATATTCAAAATAAATTTAGTGAAAATCAAAAAACAACAAAAAGTTTTATTATGTTTCGTATAACATGGATTTTCATCAAGTAAAGGTCGACTCAATCAACTATTTCAATTGGATATGGATGTATGTACGATCTAAAAGCGCTAATCAGGTAACATTGTTATTAGTTTTATTTATTAGTTAACACTAATAATTTACTAATTAACGTCAATGCACTTCACTCGCATATATGTTTCTCGAAGAACTTTCGCCAATTGCTGTGCCGTTATGCTATTAATTGTGCGTCTTACTCGTAGCTCTAGGTCTTCATGGGTTGTAACGGCGGTTGCGTAGACAATATATTTTAAATGACCCCTAATGACAAAAAAACCTAATGTACTCTGTAATTTGGTTTTTGTTTCATATTAATAACTTTAAAAGTAAAAGAAATATCAGATAGGAATATGGTCAAGATAAAATGACCACACTGTACCTCATCTTATAAATTGAGCATACTATTTCGCAATATTGCTCTTTCACTTTAGTGATAAAAATCTCACACGACTGAATATTAATATGCATATAATTGCGGGACATTTTTAATTTAATGTGTTTAAAAATTTATGTTTGTTATTGTTATTATTCATCGTCCATTACAACTAAGTTACCCTGATAATTACACTGGTCTACAATGAAAAATCACCGCGCACAATTTTGGGTGGATTAGGATATTTTTGCGACGCTGATTCCGCTGGTTTCCGTTTTTCTCTAACACGTAACGTTTTTCGTATGAGACCATACATTGGCGGATTTATTATTGGATGTTGCAACGTGACACTGCTTATAAAATTCATAGACGAAGTGTTAAGAAAGAAAGATATTGATTAAATATTAGTAAAAGTGCTTTTTTTCATTTATTTTAGCAGTTTAAATTTATATAGAGATGATTTAATGCTGTTAATAATAAAAATTTTTGATGTTTTTGTTAATCCTAAAAATATCTGAAAAATATATAAAATATGTCAAATTTAGCACTACTTAACATATCACAAACAATTATGCGCTACGCATTACCAGATTTGAGATAAGCATAAAAAAGTAACTTTAAAAATTATTTTATTTCTGATGATTAAAAAAATTAAGATTAAAATTTTTAGATCAGTATTACATGTCAATGTCATATTATACAGATCGAGCTAACCCACTAGATGCACGACTAGTGGTATGCGCAGTTTACAGTTGCCAGCCTGAATATGACGTTAGAACGAAAATTAACGATTGCATCAGGGGCTTGGTGGCAGAAGCTTATAGATTTACTAGATTTCAGTATCGCTAAAGCTTCAATGGAATGTTGCTCGTTTTAAAGAAGTCGTTGCGTAAAATAAACAAATAATTCAAATTAGATAAATGCTCGAAAAGACCTCATTCATGAGCAAGGCAATATCCTAACCTACTGTAAAAGCCCCGTCTGACATTTCCGCTGCAAGAGATCGGCGACTGTAAACTACGCATTTAGCTAGTCGTGTATCTAGTTGGTTGGTTAAATCTGTATATTGTTTCCCCATTGTTTATATTATTTCTACATTCCATTATATTTTTCCGCCGACTAATAAATAGTCTCTCAGTCTTTGACTTGCCTCAAATGATTTTTAATAAAACGATTGTAAAATAAACTTTCTATCTATCTATCTATCTCCGTCTATCTATCTCAAAATAACAAAATATGAAGTAACGAAATGCGAAGAAATATCATGCATAAATTCAGCAGTCTCATTTTTATTTTGCGTTTTAAACTTTTAATAATTTACAGAATATTTGTGATATAAAGTAATCGTTGACACAAGAAATAACTACCAGGACAGGCAAAGTGTTTGAATGAGGGGGGAGATATTAACTCAAGCAGCGAATTGAAAAAGCACATTTCAATTTGTAACCTAAGTCAATACATAAATTTGCTGAAAGGCACTTATCAGAAAAAAGCAAAAAAGCCGTTCGGCAGCTCCATTAGTCAATAAATTGTGCTGTATTTGGACTACTGATGTATTTCGTCACGAAGGTAAATAAACATGAAATATTCTATTTTTCATATTCCATGAAATATTTTCACATATGCTACACGTATTTAACTGCAAATGTCTCCATACATACGGACTTAATTTCCATATTTTCAGTCGTATAATGAGGACGTCTATCGAAAAATATACATCTCTTGTGTCATTAGTTCCTGTTCATTTCAAGTTTAAAAGTGTAAAAGTGACAGTCTGAATATGACGAAAAAAAGATATTGTAATAATTTTCACGTGCTCATAAAATTAAAATTGTAAGTACAACTAACTTATTTATTTATTACAGATTTTTTTGCGTAACTTTCGTCTTATATAAATCGCTCAGAATCTTCTAGCTTTCTTCGTTGCATTTTAAGTTAATACTTAAATTTTTTAATTATCAAAACCACACACAAAACTAAATATATGTATCATTTAACGACTCCAGGCAATCAGATAAATTCTTTGATCTGTAGTAATTTGGGGTTATTTCTATAAATAACTAGTTTTCACAGATACTTTTTCATGTCATTTAATATTCCTTCTTTGACGAGCCGGAATTTCAAACACTTTTTATGCGCCATTGAAGTACGTAATGATCCATATTAAAACAGATATGCTTCAACTAAAGAAATAACATAAGTAATAATTGGAAATTAAAAAAATTATACATTTTTCAGTCATCCACTTAAATGTGACAATGTAAATTCGTATTATAACTGATGGGTTTTCTATAAAATTCAAATTCTTTAATTTGTAGAAATGAAAGAATGCCCCAACTTGCTCTGATGGCAAACATAAAATGTCTAGGGTGCGGGTAGGTGGAATCAGCATGAAATCTATTTTTATTTGTTTTAGGTGAGCGCACAAGTTTTATTTGTTTGTTCCTAATAGTAATAATAATAACTTGATATTATCTACAAAAACTGTAAGGTACATATACACCCTGCTAAAAACTTGAAAAGCATTGGGATTGGTTTTAAACTGGAAATACTTATCTTATTCGTAAAATTTCGCATTACTTTCAATTCATTACAGATAGGTTACATAATAATTACTACTTTTAAACCTCTCTACAGGAGGTAAATTTTACATGCTTAACACTGAAAACTAAAGATTTGCGCAAGCACTTCACTAATATTACCAATTCACCCATTATAAAACTAAACAACATTGATTTTACATTACTCATTGTAAAGCTGGCAATTCGTGCGGCTATTCAGTGGTGGATCAGCAGGTAGATACCTGGTGAGGCAACTACCGGCTGGCGGACAAATCGAAGCATTATATATTGTAACATTTCATTGCTTTTGTTACTAGTTAATTTCTTTTATTACGCCTATTAAATACATATGGCTCCGTGGTCTAGAGGTAATGTACTTGCCTCGAAACCTCGGGGTCTCGAGTTCGATTCCCGGCCGTGGCACTGGGATTTTTCTGTGAGAGAGATTAATCTTAGTATACTCGGATATTGGATGTATGCCCGTTGTCTCTTAATGTGTAACCCTTCCCCGCACAATGTCATTTAAGACATTCAGGGATAAAGGGGTTGTCATTACATGTGGTGTTATTATTATTATTATTATTATTACGATGCATACGCCTATGTCCGACCGCACATTATTGTCAGCTTAAATAATCAATCACTTTTCAGGTACCAAACAAATCAGCGTACTCGTGCAGTCCAAACATACCTCGACCAAAGCCGGCCGGGTTCTGCCCTCAATTCCCGCGATCTTGATTCTTTTCGCTTCTTTTCTTTTCGTGCCATCTCGCAATAGAAGCATTCATTAAAGCCATATAACTATAGACAACCTACTATTTACTTGTGCGTTAGAAATTTCATAACCAACAGGGTCAATAATAAATGTCAATTTTCACTTATGCAAAATAAAGGGCGATCAAAAAGTGGACCGTTAGCGTATTTACTGCCTCAACATATGTTTAAAAATTGAATTAAAATTGCACCAGTAATTTGGAACCACTGTGTGGCATAAATTTACATAGTCAAATGATCTTATAATGTTAATTGGAATTACGCAAAAAATTTTAGTTTTTCGGATAAGAATTTTCATATAAGAATTAAGTTAGAAAATTTAAACGGATGAGATCGAATTTAAAATTTTATTTAATACATACAAAGCAAAGTCTAAATATTTTTAATAAAATGTATAATAAAATTAACTATTTTATATATGTACATAGCGTTCATAGTGCACACTGTTATTACGTATGTGTATATATCTTATGTAACACTTAAGAAACTACTGTGTATTCTGTACACATCAGTATATTTATATGCTATAGCGCCACAGAACTTTATTAAAACTAAAATTGCAGCTATCGTAAGAAGACGTATAAAAATGTGTCTTATGTTATACAATATATTTCTCTAGGAATACTGTGATTCAATAGGCACGGCTTCCAGATGAATAAATTACCCGCATATTAAAAATCATATATTTCTTCCACACACAGTTGCTTACAAAGAAAGCATATTTAATTAACTTTCATTTTTATAAATGAATTAAACTGTAACGTGTGCAACCGGCACTACATGGAGTCCTAACTAAACCAACATTTTTTCATGTTAAACTATGATCTTGATATAATGCGTCATAAAGGGCCAAAATAAACAGAGTTGGATGCCCTTTTTAGTCTTTTCTGAAATATAAGTGATATTTAAGAATATTCATTTATTGCTTATGAACAATTTATTCAATTGTATGTACGTATTTTGAATACATTTTTAAAGTTTAATATTAACCCTAGATCAATTAATCAAACGGATAGAAATGTAATTTTGTACACGCGTATTCAAGGACCCTCTTTCATTTAGTAAAGGTAAACACTTTTACAACTCAAAGGAAATTCCACCATCTTGAAAAATGTGCTCCTTTCTGCAGTTTTCGCGAATTTCTCAGGAACTATTGAATTATTTATCGAAATGAAAGTTATTACAAAAAATAAAAAGTTTATTAAATTCTCAACAAAAAGTGGGCCATATATGTATTGAACAAAACATAAAGTGTTGTTCGAGATATACGGCTCAAACATGTAGAGGTCCTGTGAGCTGAGTTACATGGCCTTATCTTGAAGTTTCGAGCGGTATTGATTATAGTAATGTTCTAGAACAAAAAATATATAAAATAATTAGTGAAATAGTGCAACCAAAAATTCAGAAATAAATATGTTTTAATTTTTAACCCGAATTACTTGCATAAACGAGTTTTCTACTGTAATGGGTGTGGGTACACGTCATTTTTAAAAAAGAATAATTAAATTAATCAAAAATATTACAAATGATTTATGTATTTTATTCAGTCTTTTATATCTTTTCGTCTCGAAACAGTTCTCAAAATATCCTTTGAATTGTCGGAACAGGACCAAGGATAAGAATAATGCTACCTGGTCTACGTTTTATTTATTCAACTATAAACTTGTTCATGTACTAATTTAAAAATATTAATTAGCGCAATGTATGTTCGTTAGGTGTTTAATGAAGTTTACGGGTATTTACATATATCTATAAGGAAAATTCTAGCAATTGTGAAAGTTTGTGCTTTATAAAATATTACGGATACCATTATACGCAGATATTTACGTATTCCGAGAATTATTGGTAGTGACTAAGGCAATAGTCTTAAATTATGCAAATTAATAGTGGTAATTATGATGTGGATAATTAACTTGCTCTTTATTCTACTGTTTTATGGTTTACTAGGGAACGATTTACAGAATAATTTGGTTTTAATGTTATCAGATAGATATGTGTAATTTCAATAACTCTCTACTACTGAAAAGTATTTAAAAATTGGTGATATTTAATTATTTGCTTTCTTAGTTTTCTATTTATTAATCATTTAAGAATACTATACAAAAATAACATACAGTAACTCTTTTACTTTGTTAGATAAATACTGATTCCAGTAACAATTTGATTTTATTTAATTAATTGGCTGTTATATCTCGTTATAATCTTGGGAGATTTGGAACCGTAGTTTACGGAAAAATAACTCTAAGGAGGACGAGGATTGGGTTGATGACGTGGAACGTGCAGAGTGCGTCGGATGATCCGCCTGCCAGACGTTGATCAGATCCGTCCGACCACTCCAGAGGGGGTCAAGGAAATTCTAAGGAGCTTGAAGCCGAGAAAAGCTCCAGAACAAGATAAGATCGGAACATCGTCCTCAAGAAGCTACCCAGGAAAGGGGGTGGCAGCCCTGGTGAACATCACCAATGGATCAGATACTTTCCGGACAGGTGGAAGAAGGCCGTCGTCATAGTCATCCTGAAACCAGGTAAGGAACTAATCTTCCCTCCTCTTACAGGCGCATTAGCCTGCTATCCGCTGTGAGCAGGTAGCCCAGCGCGTCATCTTGAGAAGAATAGAAGAAGAAACCGAAGAGCTCCAAATCATCCCGGATGAATAGTTCGCGTACAGGACAGGACATAGTACGGAACTCCAAGTGCTCAGATCACCGAAGAAGTCACCAAAGGCTTTCAACCAAAGACAGGTCACGGCGGCACTACTCTTGGATGTTGCAAAGGCTTTCGACAGGGTCTGGCAATGATGGTCTACTAGCTAAAATGATGAGTATGGGTTATCCCATTGCACTCGTCAAACTAGTTAGATCATACCTACACGGGAGAACAGATGTGAGTGAAGGATCAGCGTGTCCACGTATCGACCGATGGAAGCCGGAGTCCCCAAGGCTCTGTGTTGTCACCCCACCTGTCCGCTGTCTTTATCTCTGATCTTCCAAGGATCGAAGGTACCGCCATGGTACCTCACGCGGACGACACGGCCCTCACGGAAAGATTCTGGAGAGCAAGCACAGCCACCAGAAGACTCCAAGAGGCAGCCTCTTCTGGAAGAATGGTGCATCAAATGGAAAATCGCAGTCAACACGGAGAAAAGCCAGACGATTCTCTTCAGGAATGGACGCAAGGAATCCCCACAGGACAGGTTTCCATGTTCCGCGAGGACATCCAATGGCACGATTCCGTCAAGTACCTTGGCGTACTCATGGACAAAGACCTGACATGGAGATAGAACACCGAAGCCATCGTGATAAAGGCCAAGTGGACGAGAGCTATCATCTACCCTATGGTAGGGAACCAAAACAGGCTCAATCTGAGGAATAAGCTTCTGCTAGTCAAAGCACTCATCAGACCACAGCTGACCTACAGCCTCCGTAGCATGGGGATACCAAGCGAGGACCTATCTGAAGAAGATCCAAGCCATGGAAAACGTGGCCATCAGGACAGCGGTGGGCGCAACTTAGTACGTTAGAAACGCTGACATCTTCAGGACCTGGAGTACACACCAGTCACCGAAATCATCCGTGATAGAGCGAAGAAACTGTACACCTTAGCCGAGGACATAGGAACCTGGGTTGATCAGGGAGGCCACCTCCTATGATCCGTCCAACGCACCGAGGCACAGAGGTCGAAGTTACAGTTACTGGACAACGGATAAGTATAACTAATCCTTTCCTAACAGATGGACCAACCTACGGAAGAGACATGATGCAACCAACCACCTTCCCACAAACCTTGCGGGCGCTGGTCAGCAAAACGACCAGTACCCGTTGTCCCCCTGGCTCCGTGAAGGACGAAAGTGCTAAGAAAGCACTTAGGCCTTCACCTCCTAGAGCTACATAGTTCATCCTCACCTTGTCCGATGACCCAGATAACAATATGTCAATTGACACTTTGTGTACTGGCAGTCAATCCCAAGTTACAGAATATCCGCACAATTCCTGACAGACCGACGACTACCATCGGGGGTGACAAGCTGGCGAAGAAAGAAGACGAAGTCAGAAGAGCGCCAGAAGAGGTCCTAGCCAGCAGGGTTCATCAGCCAGGACCCAGGGAGGTTGGCCGTAATCTTCGGCACCGCTCACATTTGTGAGTGGGGCCGTTCGTAAAGTAAGCTAACCCGCCCCTGCACGAGGCCGGTCCAGGTCTACAGCGATGACTAGGGTAAAAGGCAATAGTCCTGCCTGGCCCTAGCATCCGAGACCGTCATCAAGCCAAAAGGATATTGACGTGGGTCAAAGTCTATTATCCTTATGCAAATGTGACTGAAATTAGTAATAATGTTTTGGAAACTATGTATTCAGTTTCCATAGTCATACGTTTCAGAAATATATGTTGTCGAGTACAAATTGATTATTGCAACACTTTTTTGGTTATGTTGGGTCACAAAATTAGAGAATATTATTTCTGTTTGGGTAAAATACTTGTTTCTAATTAAAGAAATGTTCGATTTTTCCTTGCAGTGAAATTGCCTGCAAATAATTTAATGCAGGAAACGTATATATATATTATGTAACCAACTTATGCAATTTCGGTTACTATTTCATAGAGCTTGATACTTGGTAAGGGTTATTTAGTAGCACAGATTAATGCCAACCATAAGTGCTAAGAAATTATTACATAAAGATGCAACCATTGACAATCACGAGAAGACTAGAGTCTCTCAGAAGTAGTCATCATTCAGGTAGATACCTGAAATTAACTTACTGTGCTATATCTTCTTAATATAAAAATCCTTTTTTTACCCCCCAAAATAATAGACATCAAGCATGATAAAGTAAAACATCATGAAAATAAAGTTTATAATTATGTAAATTGAAATAAAATATAAGAGAAAAAACAAATAAGGGAGTACATTTTGTAGAATAATCTCTACTGAGACTGAGCCATATGTGATATATATCGTGTTTGATGGAGACGTATAAACTAATTAAACGAATTTTTTTATTTCAATAAATTCGCTAAAACTCCAAAAATTTTACCATCATTTGGTCAATACAAAGTGTCCAGCTTAATATTCAAATCAAAATTGTCATTCATTCAATTTCTATAATATATAAATGTATGCAACTACTTTAGAAATTGTCCTGACACCCCTTACGCTTGATTTCACCCCGCACAATTCTATACATATACTCAAGGGAGCCCGTTATTGTTGAAAACTGATTGATTGACACATTGAACTCGCATGTGAGAATGAATAGTAAATGGAATCAAGTTATGGAACTTTGATTACTTGATTAGATTCAATCATTTTTTATAACATTTCTTATTGTTAATATCACATGTACGTAACTGATTTTAAAATAGCAAATCTACAAATTTCATTGTAAATGTTCATTAAGGATTCGTTTACAACATTCATTATTGTGCGAAATAAAACTATGTATGCTACAAAATCAAACATGAAAACTTAAATTAAAGTACTTAATATAGAAGAAATTTGGTAAGCAAAGTGTATTTTCCTTTCCAAAATTCAAATGTCTAAAAACTATTTTGCGCTTCAGTACACTAAGAGCGAATATCCGTTTTTTCAGGAGTAGATTTCTTTTCTGTAAGGAGCGATTTGGTTTTAGGGAATTAATTGTACTTATACATTCTAAAGCTTATAGTAAAGTTTTTAAATTATATTTCTTTAATTATATAGTTAACAAAAAATTCTATAAGGAATCTTAAATTAAGAATATCACTGGAGACATTTTTTCTTCAAAGTCTTCTTCACACTTAGTAACATTGTTCATATGACACAAATCATAAAAATAATACAGTTTTACTTTGTAATGCATACTTTTAATAGCCAAATTAGCGAATTTAAAGTTGGATTGATTACTGATGAGAAGGTGTCTATTAACTGAAAATGATCTTCTAATAATCTAATAACACTGGCCGCCACAATTCTGTTTTGATATTGTTATTACCTCCCTAACTTAAAAATATCCAACAAGTCTATTTTTGTGTGAACACAATAGACCCCATTATATTGCTAAGTAACAAATTTTATGATGGGTCGGCAATTTTAGTAAGGCAAGTTAAAGTAAGGTGGGACATTTTCAGTATCAGTCTTGTTTTGATCTTCCAAGTTCCCAATTATGTTTGTTAGAATGTGCTATTCAAGTACATTTTACATGAAAAATATATTGTTTTGTCTGCCAGTGTAGTTATAAAAACAGCATGATTCAGTGTTTAGAGAAACATGGCCAAAATACACTTATGCACTCCAGTTTGTTAAATATAAATGTAATCTTGTGAATACATTGCAACAAATACACACCAAATCAGAGGTAGATACAAAAAATACATACAGTGATTTGTAATGAAAAATTTTTGGATACATTAAATATAACAACAAATTCGCCATGATTTCCACCCAGTAATTTGTAACTTATTTTTTGAAGTATAAATATATACTTGGTATAATAATTTCATCACTGGTCTATTTATTATTTTCATTGAAGTAATTTTGTCCATTGATAGGTATTTCTAAACGCAATTGTTCACCTGGGTTTGCTGAATATTTCATATGCAAGTGAATGAGTTCATAAATATTTTATTGACGATCAAACAATTCCATTTGTTTATTAGTCTTGGTAGTGTTCTAATGTTTATAGCTTCTATCAACACCAAAATAAAGTCACAAAATGTGGGTGTTTACATCAGCGGTGATCTATTTCAGAAAATTTTATTCAAATCGTGGAATTCGACAAACAATAAAATTTATGGTAGTCATCAGTTCCACAATAATAAATATATCATTTGGTTTGCAGCATTTACGTCGTTTTTGCGGAACATTTGTTATGTCTTCTATTTTATTTTAGTTCTGGCATCAGAATTTATTTCCAAGTCCGCCCTTCCGCTATATTTCTCTATCAGAGAAAAACGATTGGCATGATAATGCTCAATAAAACACTGCTAGGGGACGCCACGGATAAAGATTTGCACAAACAAATTGGCTAATTCTTGGATTTCTGTTAAAATTAATGTTGTTTCATTGCTATCTTTACACTTTAAGCGCTGAAATCGAATAACGGTTTAATAGACAAAGGCGATTTCTTTTTTATTCCACTTTAACTGCTTTCCACTTTATAAACCAAATTGAAAATTAAAATTACCCTCGGCTGTAAAAAAACCAATTTCAAACATCTTAGTGAGAAAATGACATGAATATTTAGACAGTTTTATAACTTCACCTAATTTATTAATCGGAAATTGGCAACAAATTTATTCATCGTGTGGTATTAATAATCATCTGAAGAAAAAATAAGTGTTGAAAATAAAATCGTTAATAAATCTAAGATGCTGCCGAATGCGAATATTTATTTGATTATAAATAGAAGCATTGTTCACTTTAAGTTGAAATAATACATAGAGTCAAGGACGATATTGATGTATATTTATTTCAGAGGGTAATCAACAGTAACATAACAAGTTTCTATGAGACTGCAGATTATTATTTTCGTAATCCATTTTAATGATTTGTCATTACTCATTACACTTGGAAATATTTTCAAGTGATATTTATTCTGGTAGAAATACGACTTCGAAATTTTACACTGTTGTGGCTGGTTATTTAGCTCAGAATTCATACTGGTCCCCCTCATTTTATTCAGAATTCCCTGCGTCGACTCGGTTGTGTATTCGGATTGTTTATCGAAGGCATGAATTGTTATATCTCATTTTTATTAACACGCTTTTATTAGCTTCACTTGTATGTTTGTTTGTTTGTAACCGACTCTTTGGACTCGATTTTGACCCACTTTAAACGGACAGATTTAATTGAAACTTTTTACACCTACGAAGAACCGGTAACAATACAATAATTTGATAAGTTTATGTCATTATCCTGATCGGATCGCCAGTCCTTTCCTCACGTATCCTCTGCGTGAGAGCAAGAGGCTTAATATTGTAAGTATATTCCGTGAGTCTCAGTTCGGTCGTTGGCCGAGCGGGCAAGTCTTAGTCGACGCGAAAACGACGGACTCCTCGGGCGTAATTCAAATCCCATGGCTGAAATAAAAAAATATATTTCTTTTCAGAAATATCTGTTGGATCGTAATATGTTATAATATCAGCATCAATAAGCAATATAATATAGTTTAAAAAAACTACAAAACACGCTTTCATATGCACATGAAACTAAAAAGTGAAAAATAATTATTAATATAAACTGAAAACAATAATGAACGAAAAATACTAGTATTATTGTGAAAAAAAAGCGTGGGGCACTTTGTGCCATATTTTTCGTATATCGAGCAACCCACGCTTTTTTTCACAATAATACTAGTATTTTTCGTTCATTATTGTTTTCTAAGTTTATATTAATACTATTTTTCACTTTTTAGTTTGATATACTTTAAAAGCGTGTTTTAGTTTTTTTAAATTATATTTATTTAAGTCCTGTTCAGACCGGGCACCATTTTTTCCCTTCCCTATTATGCCAGCGCTACATAGTGCATTAATCATATAGGAGTCGAATGCAGG
Source organism: Rhamnusium bicolor (assembly GCA_029963845.1). NCBI lineage: Eukaryota > Metazoa > Arthropoda > Insecta > Coleoptera > Cerambycidae > Rhamnusium > Rhamnusium bicolor. The sequence goes on along the minus strand of JANEYF010004888.1, from coordinate 127,897 downwards.
TTCAGTCATTTCGTTTCCTAAGTGGATGCAGCACACACGTGTATGTAACAGGCGCTTTTCCATTTGCTATAATAAAATTAATTTAAATCAATGAATAAATTTTGTAATGTAATTTCCTTGCCCTAAAAATGTCCTTGTTCTATGATTTTTTAAATGTTATGAAGGTCTCAGTTTAAGGTCAATTATAGAAAATGAAATGATGGGCAGAAAAATGACATTTTTAAGGTTCAGGTTGTAGCCGAGAGTCATTTTGAAAAACGATTACCCAGACGTAAGAAACAGAGGGTTACCGATTTCTATATGATTATCGCATTTATTAAAATTTTTGCCTGTGCTGTATTCACTTAAGAAACGAATACACTGTGTGTGCTGCATCCACTTAGGAAACGAAATGACTGAACCTGCATTCGACTCCTATATGATTAACGCACTATGTAGCGCTAACATAATAGGGAACGGAAAAATACGACTGGGCATGAAGAGTAACTGTAGAAGATCCGTGACAAAGATTTGTGAATTTTCTGCTTTTGAGTACCTAACCCTAACTTTTTTGTTGTTTCTTGTGCATATCTTGATATGGAATTTGTTCCAACAAGGTGTATTTTTATATCAACCGACATGACACTGTCATTTGTATTCCAATTGGAGTTTTGGATCAACAATAAACGGTCGAATGTTTTTCCATTATTTTATGAAATAAATACACACACGCTTGCGCAAACGCCAGGATCTGCGTCATTTTATATCAGCCAATTACTTTACGTGTAAGATCTACCTCGATTTGTTTTATTAAAAATAGGATTAGATTCGATTGATCCTAATGGATTACTAAAGTTGTACTTTTCAACACTAAAAAAATGAAATTTCGTTGTTTCTTCGCTTGGCTGATATGTGGTTATAAAACTAAATTTCTTTTAAAGAACTTCGGAGTATTTCTCTCCAATGCTTCTTTGATTGGATATTTTCTTCTAAGGTAAAAGCATCTGAACTTTTCATTTTGTTTGTGTAACTCTGATATTTTTGCTCTTTGTGTGTTTTGCATCATGGGCAGGTTTAAATTCTATATTCAAAAAAAAGGATCCATTTATGAATTATATTCGTTGAAAACTTTTCCTCGTAAAATCTTGGCAGTTTGTTAAATTCTTAATCCTTTAGAATAATGCAATGCTTTGGATACGGGTCGTGTTCTTGTCAACACTATAACACCGTATTTTGAAGAATTCATACATTTTCTCCAGAGGTGTATTCTCCTGCGTTTCAGGAGTTTTAAAGGTATTTTTTTTTATTTTATAGTTTAATTTATTATGATGGTACCAACGAGACTGAATTCTGTGTTATTTATTTATAAAAGATGGAAATATATGACCTTACAAAAGCAATTTTTAGATTAGAAGAAGAAAACCGCTGCCAATTAGAGATCAGAACTTCCTCATCGTAGTAAAACTCGACGTGTGGTGGAGTTTATAATAAAAAGGTATTTTTGACGTTTCAAAAAGTCACATTTTTTGACGTTTCAAGTCACATTTTGACGGTTCAAAAAAGTCACATTGGTGGAATGTCACTAATATCTTTATTAGACATTGGGACCGATTTTGCTCATCAACGAACTTAATCTCTTCCTTGATCTCTAGAATGTGTGTAAGAAATTTGAAAGCTTTATCTCAAAAAACCAGTCGCGAACCACAAAGACAGACGCACACACACACACAGACACAAAAGACAGAAATTTTCTTGAATCGTCATAAATCGTCGAGATTCGTCGAGAAATGCAATAAAAGTTTTCAAAAATTTTGTCACGGATACATAACTTCCTCACTTTGAGGGATGGGGAAGTAAAATTACAATACAGAAAAATTCAAAATATTGTAAATTTCCTAAAATTGCCAATTAACTTTCTTCTGTTAGTAAATTGGTGGCACATGTTTATAAAACCTGATTTATGGAAACAGTCAAAGGTTTGTCCTATATACAAAAAGGGTGATAAATTTGATGTAGGTAATTCCGATTTCTTTCCGTATATGTAATTTCTGTAAAGCATTAGAAATATTACTCCATTACTCCATAATACAAATTACTCCATATTATATATTCTATTTTAAAACTGCAGTTATAAACCGATCTATAAAAGTGAAGATAAACTGGAGGTAATAAACTATAGACCGATTTCCCTCACATCTCAAATTTCAAAAATATTTGAAGAAGCACTAAAGTTAGAATGGAGTCATTCCTAAACAAATTTAAATTACTGTCCAACAAATTGTTAAGTTTTCGTGAGGAAACCTCTACTCAGGAGGGAATTATTAAATTAACTGGAAAATTTATAATGCTGTTGATCAAGGTCTCCCTTCTATTTGTGTTCTTATTGACCTTGCCAAAGCATTTGATAGGATAAGCCATAAGAAAATATCAAATCAACTTTGGGATGTGGGATTTATAGGGAAAATCTACAGCTTATTAACATGTTATTTAGACAACCGGTCCCAAATGGTCAAAATAGAGATACATTCAGCGACTCCAGAAGTGTTCTTTATGGTTTATCACAAGGAACGGTTCTAGGGCCAATCTTGTTTAGTATATGTAAACGGTCTCCTTAATTTTTCACCAAATGTAAATAAAAAAATATAATTTTCATTAACACTCACTTGATAAATTTAAATTATTATATTCTCAAAGTATTTGACAGGCTTGACCACAATATATTACTGCGTAGACTTAGTAAATTCGGTTTATCTGATCACATAGTTTATTTTTTTAAGTATTACTTATATAACAGGACTCAATATGTACTATTTAATGGTTTTAATTATCTTGAATACTTAGCGACATCGGGTGTCCCTCAAGGGTCCATCTTTGGACCCCTGTTATTCATAATTTTTATAAATGAAATTGCAAATGCTCTAGATGTGAGTTATCATCTTTATGCCGATAATTTAAAGATTGGCTCATTTGTTAACGATTTCCGTGATTGTTTCCATCTTCAAAGTAACTTAGATAATGTAAACGTCTGATGCCAAGAAAAATAAATTGACCTTAAATGCCAAAAAATGTAACATCATGTTATTTTCAACAAAGTCAACACATTATATTTGATTATAATCTTGATAATATAACTCTAAATCGTCCACCATCTTTACGAGATCTTGGTGTTATTTTCATTAATAACCTTTTTTTTGCCACACATATGAACTCCATAGTGCTACTGTTTGTAATAATTGTAATGCAGTCGGCATCTATTTGGATATATTTAATAGCAGCCTTAAGACATGAAAACGTTGCACCTCAAGTAGTAACTTGTTTTTCCTTATGACATATTACATATTACCATTTTATATTTTCTCGGTCTATTATGTCGTAATTATTTTTCAGTGTAAGGTATATATTATGTTCATATTTGTATTTTGCCTACTCCCCTGTTCTGTAATTGGGTTATTTACCTGTTGAACAGAGTGCATCTTAATAAATAGCCGTACAAATAAAATATTTCATTTATTCTCAATAATTAATTTTGTTTCTTTACAATTTTGTTCACAGTTCAAATGAGATACAGTAACTACTAACGGGAAAGTATTTAATAAATTGTAGTTAATCATGTTTCCACCTTATTGTTGCATTTTGTACTTGTAAGTTTAAGAATATTTTTATATTTTTCCCAATTTCTGAAGAACATATAAACATAATTTCATTCAATGGCTAGGCCCTCATCACCTGCATTTGTTTTAATAATAAATTCAGACCAAGGCATGGGAGCAAAACGATATTTCGTCGAATACAAATGCAGCCCCTCTGTCAATAGCCAGTGCCTGGAGTATCCGCTATTTCCCCAGCAATTGCATTTATTATTTACAGTACATGAGTCTATTAAGTGCATCGGTATTCGACGCACGTCAGAACCCTCATATTTAACGCGAAGGATGCAAGTAATTCACTGAATAATAAATATAGGGCAGGTAAAGTATCGCATCAAAGTGGTTTATGATGACACGAATGACGAATTTAGGAAAAACTTGAATAGGTATGGCATGTCATTTTATTTAATTTTAAAATCTTTCCTTTTTATACTTGCATGCTCTCTTTTTAATAAAGTTTGATGTTTTTGGTTCGGTAATAAAATGTGAATGTGAATGTTATGAAACATTCCACTTTGTTGTATTAATGTTTTAATTATCTTTTTATTAGTATATACACTATGTTTATGGCATTATTGTTGAAAAAACCTGAGTTGTGATCTTTTACTTATTTGCGGAACGTTAATATGTAGTATTACTGTTACGAATCATTTTTTTTGAGTCAGTATGTGATAAATACCGAAATTTATGTGAAACGTAAAATGAGTATGAGTAATTATTATGTGGCCTATTTGTAGTACATTGGTAACTGTTGTGGAACTTTACTATTATTATAAGTATTTCCAGTTTAAACTAACTGCATTACTTTTCCAGTTCTTATAAGGGACATAATACGTTAAAGTTTTGCAGATAATATCATATTATTATGTTTAAACCAATAAAACTGGTGACGCTCAACAAAAACAAAAACACGAAAAGTGGATTTATTCTGTTCCACCGACCACAACCCTAGAAATTTATTGTTTGTCTTCAGAGCTAATTGGGTCATATTTTAAATAACTTCTAACAACTAAATTTACAAATTAAAGAATTTTAATTTTGTAGAAAAACCTATACGTTATACAGTATTGGTCTAATGGGCCTTTTCACTACTTCTTAATACTCAAAACAAATATGTTTATTTGAAAGCTAACTGATAGATATTCACATTGTGCAACTCTGTTTGAAATATAAGTCTCCCATTGTTTAATAAAAAAATAAACATTTATTATGGCAATTTGAACACTCATTTGACCTTGAAGCTGAGTGACGTTACACAAACCGGAATCATGTTGGTAGCATTTGTCAGAACGCCTAATACTACTAACATCACACCACAACTGACACATTTTACATTATTTACGGTTAGTTTTGTGGTTATGTTCTGTGTTCATTTACGAATCGTGTTTTGCTTTGTCTCTGCACATTATTGGAAGAAAATGGAGCCAGGATTTTCTAAAGGAAATGCAGAAAATCTGCCGAAAGTTGACTTTATTATGGTGGACGAGTTTTACATGTCAAATTTGGATTATTTATCAGCAGAAGTCAGGAATATTAAAACAAAACGGTAAGTCATTAGTAATCTTATTTTCGTGTAATTTATTTATAAATATAATGGAACTACCATTATTTTAACATGCAATTGTTGTTACAATATTTTTCCAGTTTTCCGATTCTTCTTTTAACTGTAAAAGTTCAATAATTTAGCATCAATTTCTAAATACAACTACTTTTCTTACATCAAAATGATCTTCACAACAGTAAATGTTTCTGGTTTTCGTCAACTGCTTCTCAACTTTGGCTATTTTAAACCATGCTTTTCGTCTATTTTCATCTGGTGGAACGTAAACGAAAATTTTTATTGGACAATTCATGTTGTTATTTGTACATGTTGGTACAAAGCACTTTTAAACATGTTCCACACACAAAAATCCAAACTAAAAAGAAACGACTATCAAAGTCAATTTCGACATCAACTGTCAAAAAGCAGAGAACCAACTTTGCAATACACCGATGTGTCATGTTCAAGGTCGTAGTCCCTTTGACGTCACTAAGGTGAGTTGCGTGACATCACGTAAAAGCGCGCGCTTTATTTCCGCACTTTTGTTTTTTTTTTTCGATAGAAATCGTGCTCAAAAAAAATAAAAAATACGGCAAGTTTTTTTTATAAAACACTATCACATAAAGCAATAAAAAAAATCTGTGAAAAGGCCCATTACAATAATTAAAATGAATTAAAGTGACAATTAAAATTAAAGTGTGAAGTACATACATACAAAAAATTTGGCAAGATAAAACAAATTACACATCATAAATTTGTACGAAAATCTTCAAAAATAATGTGAATTTTTAAAAAGTTATCCAATCCGTCACTAGCCCTAGAGATTTTTTTATTATGAGACATAATTTAATGCGCAACAAAATTAAATAATTACTTAAATAAATAAGTAATTTTTATGTGTTTTATATTGTAAAATAACGTAAGGAATAATATTAAGCTTTATTCAACGATTTTAAACAAAAAGTAAAGAACCACTGTGACTACAGTTACAATATAAAAAGCTGAAGAATGACGAGTTAAACAAACAACGAAATTAGGATTTAGTGGTATAGGTTAGCTGTTAGTTGTGTTCCATTTATGTTTTTCCTTCGTATCCTAAATCTAATTTATCACGATCTGTCTGTTTGTTTAATAGAATGGCTCTGAGTGAAAAGTTGGTGACGTCAGCCAGCCTCCTGGAAATATTTGCATTTTCTTTTTTTTAATGACGTATTCGTTTTACTCGTGCTAGTAATTAAAGGCACAATTGATTTTAAATGCTTTCGTTTTAATGCAACATTAATCAATAGTTTACTTTTTTGTAAAATAATTTATAATTAAAACATACCCACCTACACATGATAACTGATTTGCGAAAAATGAGAGTTTTTAAATAAGTGGTATGTTCAAAATTTATACAGGGTAGTTTCAGTTCAAATTGGAGTGATCATGTTGGATCTCACTTACTGTAAAACCGTTACGGTTAGGATTGCTTTAAATTTGTTTCCATTGTGGTGTTAATTAAAATTTATTTCCGGTATCCATTTAGAACCATAAAATAAATTATTTTAGTTCCCGTTTCGAGAAAATTTGAAAGTTGTGTAAGTAACTTTTATTATTGTTTGTAATGGTGTAATTCATTTTATTTAACACTTATAGAGCCACTCTTCAAAAATTACACAAAGTACCAAGTGGAGTCACTCATTGACCCCAATGCCGTTGTTTAATATCGTTGTTTTTTCAATTTTAATCATTATTAGCTTATGGAACAAAAATTGACAAGAAAAAACATTGTGAATATAGAATACAATTATTGATTTATCCCAAAAAAAATATAGAGAAATAAAGAATATTTGAAAGTTTTATAAACAACTTTTATTATTGTTTGTAATGGTGTAATTCATTTTATTTAACCCTTATAGTACCAATCTCAAAAAATTACACAAAGACCAAATAGAGTAACTCATTGACCCCAATGCCGTTGTTTAATACCGTTGTTTTTTCAATTTTAATCATTATTAGCTTATGAGTAGTGCTGAGAGGTATGAAACTTCTCGAATGGTCTAAATGCTACTATCCGACCGACATCATAGATGTCTCTGTGGCGGATAGCGACTTGCAAAGCAAGTACCGAGAGCGGCGACCTCTAGTCCAGGTGGACTAAACTACTGTTATTAAATATGACTTGACCAAAATAACTATTCAGCGGGCAAATACCCCGACCTGCATTGGATTACACCTTCAAATCATGATAGATCGATAGCCAATATCATTTGTCAATTCCTAACCAGATATAGACCGGTTTCGAACGTATTTGTTCTCCTCAGTATGCCATAGGTTATGGAACAGACAAATGATAGTGGCCAACCTGCTAGACATATACTAACTAAGGTAAATTGAGTAGTGGTGAGATTATTAGCTTATGGAAGAAAAATTGACAAGTTAAAATATTGTGAATGTAGAATACAATTGATTTATCCCAAAAAAGATGTAGAAAAATAAAATCTTTCTATACATATATTAATCAAATAAGGATTAAGGAGTTAGTCTTACCTGTCGTAGAAACTAAAAGAATAACTCGGATATTTTACTACAAAGCTATTATAAAACATCAAGCATACAAAATGACTTTTTCATTGTATATACGTAGTATATTACACAATGGACCAAAAGCTCTATTTCTGTTGTGGTTTTAAAAAAAATATATTAAAAAGTGTATTTTTCTGTAGATAGTTTCACAAAGATACAAGGAACAAAGCCATGAAAGCACAAAGAACAAAACAAATTATTACGAAGACTATACAAGAAAATGTAATGTTGGGGTCACTCAGTTATCCCATTCGGTCCTTTAAAGATTAAGGCATATTATCTTCCCGTATCGTCAAATTAAGTAAAAAGTCTGCCTTGGATTTTCTAGGAACCTACGTACACAAATACAGTAAGAAGTAAGTTATTTTTAATTTATTTTAAATATAACTATGTGGTTATGGAGGAACAAAATAAACATAAAGTGAATCACTTCACTATGACGTGTTGGAAATGAAATAAGTTGGAACTGTTCTCACCAAAACCAACTAGCAACTGGTGGAACTACTGTATAAATTTGTTTGTTAGTCTGTGTCCACTAAGAGTAACGCACGAATTTCTTAATATAATCTGGATATCTGATACAATACAAATAAAATATCCCCTACATGTACGCCGCCATACTGTGGGCAATTTATATTGGCTACATATTAACCAATCAAGAAGGTTATGAGACCGCGGATATTTAAGTCGTGTTTACAACACACGTTAGTCTATTCCGTGATTATTACTTATACCTAATATAAGGAAGTATAGTAATCGTGATTTTTTTCGACCTAGAGATTTTTATTGATATATACGTTTTGAACCCTTCTGAATCCATTCTGAATATTTTCCTAATGATGTCTGTCGGTGCGTGTGTGTGGATGTTTGTGTGTGAATACGTGCGTGGACGTGTGTGTGTATGTGTGTATCCGCGATAACTCAAAAAGTACTAATGGGAGACTTTCCAAATTTGGCAGTTAAGATTGTCAACAACATTTTAGATGACACATTAAATTTGGTGAATGTGGCACCACCAGAAGAGGCATAATGAATGAAAGAAGAAAAAAGGTACAATTCCTGAAAATAAATTAAAAATTTTTTATTGCATTTCTGGACGAATCTCGACGAATTATAATTTCAAAAACAAAACTTTATGAAAAAAAAATCTGTCCTCATGTCTGTAGTATTGCGATAGCAGCCACAGTTTTTGAGATAAAGCTTTCAAATTTGGTAAATTTTTTTAAAGGCCAAAGACAAAGAAAAATTTGGTGATGAGCAAAATTGGTCATCTGAAAGGAGGTTCATGGGACCCAAACTTTTTTGTATTTGACTTTACAAAAAAATATATTCTTGATGAAACATTATAAATCATGTCTACTATATCAAGCGAATAAAATATATTTATCTAACGTTATGAAACGTCAAGTTTTAAATGCATTTTTGACGTTACGAAACGTCACATTTTTCATTACATAACTGAGTGATGTAATGAATTTTTACGTAACTGGTTATTATCGTGTTCCTATTTTAAAGCGGGATTAGATAAAATTTTGTACTTAACACGTTATGAAAAGTAATTTTACTTGACTCATGTAATTAGCAAATATTACATTCGTCAAATAAAATTAGTCTTTTCATAACTGGTTACGTAAATAACTATTTCCAAGTACTTAAATAAAGCTGATGTAAACTGATAGTATTTTATATAATAAGTGGCTAAAATGGTGTTTAATTTACAAGTGGTGCATTTATAGTACGAGCCGAAGGCTATAACCCACACGAGTAAAAAAAACACATTTTAGTCTCGAGTTATATACAAAATTTTTTAATCTGATGAGGGCTACAACAATGCATCCAAAACGTGTCACTCTTTGGTGTGCATTGTGGTCTGGAGGAATCATTGGGCCGTTTTTCTTCGAAGACGAGGCAAGTAATGCAGTAACGGTGAATGGCTAACATTATCGTGTTATGATAACCCAGTTTTTTGTACCTCAATTGGAAGATATTGCTCTCGACGACATGTAGTTTCAGAGGGTGCCACTTGCCATATCGCCCGTGAAAAAATGACGGTCCTGCACGAGTCTTCTTGGGCGTGTCATCTCTCAGTTTGGTGGTTTATTTTGTATTTGAACGTTAACAAATAATCTTTCGAACACCATTCGAGAGTGAGAATAAATTAAGAAATAATTTTCTGGTCCTATTCTCAAACTTGTTGCCATTCGGCAATAGCCACTTGAGTCCTACGGGCTCTCGTGTCTGTGACTAAGCAACAGGTTTTTGAAAAACGTCGAATTATTTTCAATTTATTCTCACTGTTTTGTGATATCACTACTAATTATTGGCAACTAGCAGATAAGTTGTGTTATTATCACAGTCGTGTATTACAAATTAGTTAAACACTATTTGAAGAAAAAAATATTTCACATTTGAGAAGAGAAAAACAACTCGATTTAAAAATGTTTTATTATAAAAAATTACAACGCTATCCACCCTTAAAAGAAAACCTATTGGTGTTTGAATACTACCAGACTTACGAATGAACGTTACATCTTTTTCTATTTCTGGTGGAACTTTCACAACCAGGAACCAAACAATGTATTTTTAATTAAGCGCACAGAGAAGTTCTACACTAAACAATAACCACAAAATGACACTCAAAAACTAATAAATACAGAACAAATCTAATAAAACTGACAAATCAGGAAAAGTACAATAACTAATAAATCCAGTCAGCATATCACATAAACAAATCGTCCAAAGATGATAACTGACAAATCGAAACCCAGTGCCGCAACGCGAAATCGTTAGTTTTTGCCAATAATAAATTAAAGTGTAACTACATTGCCCACAGTATGCCGGCCCCCCTATTCAGGGACATTTTCTCAAGGTCGAGCAATACCAATTGGAGATCCAGATTAAGAAATTCGTGGGGTAACGTGATTGGAATCCGACTAGGAGTCGTTAGAGCAGCATCGCGTGGCATTTTGTATCACAATCGCGTTAATAATATGTAATGGGCCTTTTCACTACTTCTTAAATCTCAAAACAAATATGTTTATTTGAAAGCTAACTGATAGATATTCACCTTGCGTAACTTTGTTTGAAATATAAGTCTCCCATTGTTTAATAAAAAAATAAACATTTATTATGGCAATTTCAACACTCATTTGACCTTGAAGCTGAGTGACGTCACACAAACCGGAATCATGTTGGTAGCATTTATCAGAACGCCTAATACTACTAACATCACACCACAAGTGACACATTTTACATTGTTTACGGTTAGTTTTGTGGTTATGTTCTCCGTGTTCATTTACGAATTGTGTTTTGCTCTGTTTCTGCACATTATTGGAAGAAAATGGAGCCAGGATTTTCTAAAGGGAAATGCAGAAAATCTGCCGAAAGTTGACTTTATTATGGTGGACGAGTTTTACATGTCAAATTTGGATTATTTACCAGCAGAAGTCAGGAATATTAAAACAAAACGGTAAGTCATTAGTAATCTTATTTTCGTGTAATTTATTTATAAATATAATGGAACTACCATTATTTTAATATGCAATTGTTGTTACAATATTTTTCCGGTTTTCTGATTCTTCTTTTAACTGTAAAATTTCAATAATTTAGCATCAATTTCTAAATACAACTACTTTTCTTACATCAAAATGATCTTCACAACAGTAAATGTTTCTGGTTTTCGTAACTGCTTCTCAACTTTGGCTATTTTAAACCATGCTTTTCGTCTATTTTCATCTGGTGGAACGTAAACGAAAATTTTGATTGGACAATTCATGTTGTTATTTGTACATGTTGGTACAAAGCACTTTTTAAACATGTTCCACACACAACAATACAAGCTAAAAAGAAACGACTGTCAAAGTCAATTTCGACGTCAACTGTCAAAAAGCAGAGAACCAACTTTGCAATACACCGATGTGTCATGGTCAAGGTCGTAGTCCCTTTGACGTCACTGAGGTGAGTCGCGTGACGTCACGTAAAAGCGCGCGCTTTATTTCCGCACTTTTATTATTTTTTTTTTCGATAGAAATCGTGCTCAAAAAAAAAATACGGCAAGTATTTTTATAAAACACTATCACATAAAGCAATAAAAAAAAATCTGTGAAAAGGCCCATTATGTGTTGGATTAACAAAATGATAGCTTTGGATAATTATATATACATACCAAAATAAAAGTGAACGATCATAATTTAACCATAAAATATCAAGAGATCTAATTAGGTTTTAAATAAACATGTATTTTGGCAGGTGTCTAAACATTTACTTAGAGCTGAGATGGGACAAAGGAACAATAAATCACGTTCCTATTTCAATGTTATTAGGTTTTCTTCAGAGTTCTAAACCAAAACATGATAAGTGCTCAGAACTTTGAAGAAAACTTAATAACAATGAAGTAGGAATGTTAGTAAAAAATTGTTTTAGTGCTTCCTTGAGGAAAAGGAAACACTAAATCAGATCAAGATCACCTGGATAGGGATCCAGGTGATCCTCTAAGTATATAACCAGATATAAAGGACACAAACGTACCTCTCAACTACTGGAAATTACATCAATATTATCCTATCTCCAAACTTTCCAACATCATAATTTCCCACCAAAAATAACAAGATGAATTATAGGATAATTTTGCAGGGAAAGTGTATTAACTTAACTTATTATAAAATATAGGAAACTATGATGCTGGTTGTGTAAAAGCTCGTTTTTAGTAAAATTGGATATTTCCGAAATCAACCAATGATTTTAAATGTATTCACTTATCTTTATCTTCTAGGTTAAATAAAAATTTTAATTTGTATATTGTGTAGATTTTGCAAACACCAAGAAAGTACTGTAATCAACGCGCGTTTGGTCAATCAAGATGGCATTATCTAGAGATGATTAAAATGTTTTAATCATCTCCAGATGACGCCAACTTGGTTAGCGAAACTCAAGTCGTGTAGTATTGTGTGTGTTGTTGTTTGTTGACCTACTTTGTAACTATTGAATTCATTCGTTATAAAAAAGTTATCACGATCATGGCCACAAAACGCACTAATTTATTCCGCCTGTAAAATTCTTTACATTTTGCATTAAGTATCCCATCAATGTGGTTTACGATGACGGAAATGAATCGCTACTAAAATTTGTATTTATTTTGAGGAGGCAGTGTAAGTTTCAGTTAACTTTTATAGCAATTATAAAACTCTGGTTTTATTGCAGAAACTGACCGTTATACACTAAATAAATAAGGGAATAAGTGTTCCTTAAAAAAGCACGTTCCAAATCCTATACATTGCCCCAACTTAAATTTATGTTGTTTTAGCTGTTAAAATGTTACCAATTTCTTCTAATTATTTTTACGTTTACAGTATTACTGTAGTTTAAAGCAGCTCAGACTGAAATATGTAAATATAAGGAAAATAGGTTTCTCCAAATATGATGTCATATGGAAAAGGTCTAGCCTGGTACATCATACGCAAGATATGCAATGAAAAATACATGAATATCTTGTATTAATTGAAAAAATATAAAGGGTGAATCAGTTTTAACCAGCATAACTTTGAGAATCGATAGAACTCGTCAAAATAGTAGGGGTGTTTCATATAAAAAAAATACCCTAAAATATACCGATAATGAGATACAGGGTGTTAAACTTTCAATTTATTTACTTAACTCCCGAACAAAGTATAATGTGAACTTCATATTTACTACAAATATTGAGTATGACACGAGCTATATATCCACTGCTATCTTACAAAACATATTTCACTCTTATGAAATTTCGAAATTTGGTTTCTTTTTAAGGTTATGAAGCAAAATTTAATTTTCTGCACGTACTGTTGTGGATTGTAGGTAAATGAATAACTAAGAGGACAAATGCTAATAAAAGTCACTAATGTTTTAAATTTTTAGAGGATTTGGTACATCAGGTGAGAATAATCAGATATTTGTTAAAATCTTCACCATGAGGATGATACAGGTTGGCACATTTTCACACAAACCTGCTATTATTTTGACTAGTTCTATCGGTTCTTAAAACTGAATTACCTCTTATAAAAGCAAGCACAGAGGGTTTCATAAACATAAATAAAACAACTTAATTTGTTATTAAAATAAAAACAGTTTTATTAATTATGGCAATAAAATGTACATTGAAGTAAATAAAACAAAATTAGAATAAGGCAGACACAATTACTAATTATTTCGTTAATGTAAAGCCGATAGCATGTCAGACAACTTTTCCTTACTTTTGTTACACATTGTATATTAAAAGATATGCAGATTTACCGAACATTTTATAGTGCTCTTAATACCTCGACTACTGCTACTGCTAGGTTTTGTAATAATAAAAAATATTAACGTAGAATACCCTGAGGTAATCATTAAAATAGAATTATTATCACCCAGCAGCGGAAAAAACGAACACTGAGGAAGAGCCAACAAAGAAGGAACTATTTATGCATCTTTTATTGCAGCTCAGAGATGTTTTTAAAAACATTCATGAATAAAAATAAAATAAAAACCGGAAGAAAAATCTTAAAAGTTCTCTTGTAGACAAATGCCGTCTAGGGACGCTTTATGAAAAAATATAATTTCATTTCCTCGCCTATTGCGGAATTTTTTCGCGGCGCGGATTCGTAAGGGCATATATTTTGCATATATAATGTTTTTATTACCCAATCGCCCCTTTCTGCATAATTTATTACTGCATAATCTCCTAAGAGAATTGTTCCACATTTTTAGAAAATAGAATTTTGGTCATAAAAGAGAAAATATGTCTTGTAACATGCTTTTCTAAATATGTCTGTGAGATTAATGTAACATCCTCTGTTCTGCACATCTGACATTAAATACGTCTCAAATACTAAACTGAAAAAAAAGAAAGTAAACTGTTGGTATTTAACGTTTAAATTTTAAGTAACTCTAAAATATAAGTGGGCACTTATTTATATATGATAAAGAAAGAAAAATAATGAATTTTATGTAAACAGTTTAAAGTATATATACAGGATGTTCCCGCATTGTCGGTCCAAGAGGGATTTTGTTTATCTTACGTTTTAGAAAAAAAAAACAAAGGAAAAGAAATTTTTGCTTCCTTAGTAAATAGGATATCCAGCATAAATTTTACAATTAGATGTACAGGGCGTCCAAGAAAATAGAAACTCCTAAAATCTCTATATTTATAGAAAGGCGTAGTTGCCAAATAATAAAGCAATAAGTAGATAATTTATTTGTTACAAAATCTATACGATTTCCCCAATTTAAGAGAGAATCCATATAAACTCCCAAGACATTTAACGTTATTATTTTGTGTCACAGGGCAATTACCAATTTTAATTAACAGGCTGTATTCGAGTTTTCTAGTAGAAAAAACCAATAAGTCAGTTTCTATATTATTGAGAGCTAAAACCCCTGCCATGCTGGCACAGTAATTCTGCATAGAGACTATGACTTTAGTAGCTTCAAGGCTGAGCTCATTTATATTATTTGAGCCGAACGTGATGGTCATCAGCAAAAAGTGATAAAAAAACATTTTCGGTGTAAAGCACGATATTATTTATATAAAGAATTAATAATAGAGGCCACAGAATATTTCCTTGAAGGACGCCAGTGAAAACCATGAGAGGGCTAGACGTAAAGTTTTTACCAGCATCTTTTATTACAATGAATTGAGATCTTCCTATTAAATAAGATTCTATCCAAAATAATGCCGGGCCACGAATTCTATAATTTTCAATTTTGTTCAATAGTAGTTTATAATCAACCATATCGAAAAACAAACAGAATGTTTTTGTTTTGTTTTCAAACCTATTTAAGATGTAATTGTAAGGCGAGCAACAGCATCTTTGGTTGGCAAACCATTTCGAAAGCCAAGCTGATATGATGATAATAAGTTTTGTTTAATTATAAAATTATTTAGTCTTATAAAATAAGATATCTCAAATGTTTTTGAATAAAACTGATAGAAGTGCATTACCTCTGTAAATTGAGATAACGGTCTTGTAATTTTTTTTATGAATAGGTTTGATTAAGGATTTTTTTAGAATAGCAGGAAAAACACCCTGTAAAGAAGGTAAGTCTACAATATACGTTACCGGTTCAATAATATATTCAGCTACTTAACTAACTAACTAACCACTAACTCGTTGAAATGTCGTGATCACCATTAGCAGCGAATCCTCAGATTATTTTGCTCTTCTTCCTCAGGTGCTCACGACATTCCGATGATTTTTTTTTATCTTTACTCGTCAAAGGTATGATGTACAAAAAAAACTGAAGAGGGATAAGAGTTTTAATTAAAGATGGTGCATCCAAATCAACAAAACAAAAATCCGTTCAGTTGCAAATAACTGTTTTATATAAGATTCTATCACCCCGATCAGCTCTAACTCCGACGCTACTGGTTAGCTTTTGATGAAACTTTTTTGTCCACGTAGCTACTATGAAAATAATTTTCCATCGTAGAGCGCTTAGGAAGCATTTTAGGAAACATGTATTTCTTATTATTTTTTGATTTTTTGCCAAGAGGAGTCACCACTCAAAGTTTCTCGTGACATCATTGAAACATCTAGTACATCTACTATAAGGATTTCTGGAATATTTTACGAAAACGTGTACTTTTTTAATATCTTCAACACCCTGTATGTCGAAATTTAAGCCGTTGCGGATCCATAATTTAGAACACTTTCTATTCAAAATAGCTTCAGGAATATGATCCATTGAGTTAAGGCATACAAACTTTTTTTATAATGTCATTGAAGATAATGCTATCAATTGTTGTAGTGGTCAGATACTTGTCATATTGTTATATCGATTAATTATGTACTAACTTGACAAACATTACATGGCACAGATATGTGCAAGGCGCTAAAATTTATTGCACCACAATTTTTATTTTTTTTTCGACAGTATACCGATGTAAACACTAATGTAAACGTTATGCGAATGACGGTCCCTATTCTAAACAACCCAAACCCTTTGCGCATCTTTATCTCACTCCCAAAATATGTTTGTCAAGTATGTTGAGTGTTTTTCTCACATGTATCTATCAGATGTTTTTTACATATAGTACTGAATAATTTTTGATCTAATTTAGTACTAGGCTCTTTGACACTATGAAATATAAATTATTAAATTATGTCAATACGATGATTTATCATAAGATATCAGAAATTATTAGTTTCTATTCACAAAAACACAAATTTGATTTATTATTTCAACCTTAAAATTGCAATTTTTTAGTCTATGAACGACATAATACGTCGCAAAACCTACCCGCCATGATGGTTTTAAATGTGACGTCACTCTTGTAGTAAGCAAAACCTACGAATATCTTATCGCGACTGCTTTGTGAATATTTGCACTGGATTCGTGTTGTTTTTTCAAGTTTATATTAATAATTCATGGAGGGTGGTTTTTTAAAAGCGGTCAGTACGAATTTGCCAATAATTGAAACAATAAAGGTGGCTAAATTCTTTGCGACTAAGCCCGATTTCTGTTTTGCCGAATTTAGGAACATTAAAACATCTTTATAAGTATATAATATTTGTTTACTTCCAATTTTAAATCTAACTAGGTACTTTACAAAAGTATGTATAATGTAGGCAATTTAAACGTTGTTTATTAGACAATCTTCAACATAACCTCAAAATTACAAACATGACTGATATGTGAAAGATTTTACTTGTTTACATTAGTTGTAATTTTCAAATCTTCTGAAAGTATAAGACAAAATAGTACTTACATCAAAGTGATCCACACAAAAATACAGTATGCTTTTATTCGATAATAATTTTAGGTCTCTCCTTTCCCCATTTTAATATCATCTGGCAGTTTTATAAATAACTTTTGTGGTGTCTTTAAATTTATACTCTTGCAGTTCGGCACAAAACACCACTATAACGATTGGAACTCATTATTTTATTTGATAAATAAAAAAAACCGATACCGAGCGTTACTTGCGCTTGTTTGTTTACTACAAGAATGACGTCACAGTAGACTCGTGTTTTTGCGCTAATTTATATATTTGAAATTTTGATTGCTCTTTTATCCTATAAAGCGATTTCATTTAAGCTGAATAAAAATTCCTGTGGACTAATAGCCTATTGTAAGGTTGACAATATTTGTTTACCGCCTTTCAAATCAGCGAAATAAATAATAAGCAAATGCCTTATATTACACGGTAATTTCATTTTTAAATTAAATGCATAAAATGGGTTTTCAATTTCAAATTACGTTATAAAATTTTACTGTATGCTTTTACATTACCATCCCATCGTTATAAGCACTGTCTATTTCTTAATATTTACTCTTTAAGTAAAATAAGTTCTAAGAAAGTTTATATTAAACAACTTTTATCCTAATTACTGTAGAAATCCCCTGCTGGGAAATTGAACTATACATTTTTTTAATAACAACGTCCTTAAACAGAGTTTATACTGTAATCGAGCTGTAAGGGAGAGAGTATCTTAGTATTGGAAAAGCAATAGAAAGGAGTGTCCACAAGGATAAGAGAAATATTTAGTCCCACTGGAGAAAGTTTCAATTCGTATCTAAGCTACACAGGCACAATATAAGGATTTTATGGACTGCGAAACTTTTTCAATAATATCACTACAAATTAAAACGGTAAAGATAAAAGAGAAAATATTCTTTACAAATAGAAGATTTAAATAACTTCTGCATTAACAAATTTAAATATGCACCAGCTGGAAGTAATGAATGAACGTAATATTCTTCATTAAAATATTCTTATCGCTAAATTCATTGCTTCATATGGCTCTATATTTTCAAAGTTTGGTAGTTAACTTCCAAAGCAAGAGTAAATATTACTTTAAATGAAACTATGCTCTCTTGTGGATTATGTTAACTATAATGGGATACATTGTGAAAGGTTTAAGTATGTAATAAAAGTACACAGGAACTATGTTTGTTGCTCCCTAGAAATTTCTGTTTTATTAATGAATTTAGTTCGTAAAACTATTAATTCTAGGGACTAAAAATGTAAATTATATAAGATAAATCCTTGTTGACAATCCAAAATTAATAATTGAAACTCTTTGTATAATGAAAATTTTCCAAGTAAGCATTGGATATCATAATATGCTTCATTTTTGATATCTGTGTGCACTATGAAGTAAATATTTCATTTGTAGCGTTATAAAAAAGATATCGTGAATTTATATTAAATGTTCAAAATAACGCCCCCCACCCCTTATTTCTGCATAAATTAGTTCTTCTAACGAATTCCCTCAAACAATTATCCAACTGTTGTGGAGTTAGTTCATTTATAGATCTTCTGACTCGTACTTCTAGTTCTTCCCGAGTGGCTGACTGTACAATGTAGACTCTATCTTTCAGAAAACCCCAAATATGGAAGTCCATTGATGTTAAGTCAGGTAACCTGGGAGGCCATCTGACTGGTTCATTTGTATTAATCCATTGATTCTCGAAATTCGCATCTAAATAGTTTGTAACTATTCGGGCATTATGAGGTGGGGCACCATCTTGCTGAAAAAACAGTCTATCTCTTGGCAATTGATTTATAAAATCATTGTTAATATTAGTTAAAAACTTCAGATATCTTTTGGAAGCCAACTGACCATCAAAAATTATTGGAGGCAGCAACACATTACCAAACATGCCCAGCCAAATATTAAAACCAAATCTGTGTTGCTGGTTTCCTTCCCTAGAGTGGTGTTGATTTTGTTGTGCCCAGTATCTAGCATTTTGCCGGTTGAAAATTCCTAGATTTGTAAATCTTGATTCATCAGAAAATAGTATTTGACTGGCAAAATTATTGTCTTCTAATGTTAGTTATAGCTCAGTCATAAAATGTCAATCATCTATCAAAATCGTTTCCATGTAAATGATGATATATTTGATATTTGAAGTTTTTGCAATTGTGTTTGCAGATTCGTGGCTTATATTTAACTCATCACCAATCTTCCCGAGTCCTATCAATTTCAACAAGGGCTAATACATTTACTTCAGTCTCCACTTTTATAATTACCCCTTAATTTTCACCATTTTCCTAAATTGAGCTTCAAGTAATTTTGCGGTGGGTGTCTTCTGTTTGGAGTTCTGGGTGTACTTTATTGCAGAAACTCTGGAATTCTTCTGGAATTCGCCGTAAATTAATAACATGTCTGCTTTTTATTTTGTGTGTACATTTTTAATGGGTAACAGTAAACGTAAAGGAGTAACAATTAATTGGTTACATACAAATTGACAGGCAACTTAGTTGCAAATTATTTTAATGCTTCGCATTATTTTAATGCTTTTAGATTAATATCTTTCATATGAGACCAGATAAAAGCTTAAATTATGACGATTCCTATAGGGAAGGAAAAAATAGGGGTTACTATTTGAATTAACTAGTAATTGTCTGGATGTAGGGAACAACACACCTGGTAAATGACCGCCAGGGCTTTGCTGGCACATGCGTACTCGTTTGGTGAAATTTTGAATAACGGAGTTGCATACATGTGGCAGTATTTCGTTGATATAGCGTGTAAATTCGGCC
This sequence comes from Rhamnusium bicolor, assembly GCA_029963845.1. Lineage (NCBI taxonomy): Eukaryota > Metazoa > Arthropoda > Insecta > Coleoptera > Cerambycidae > Rhamnusium > Rhamnusium bicolor. Next base: position 107,658 of record JANEYF010004888.1, on the reverse strand, counting down.
TTCAATGCTTCGGTAGTCGCGGGCTTGTTGGCATAAACCTGTGACTTCAGATAACCACAGCCAAAAGTCCAAACGTGTTAAATCGTAAGAGCAAGGATCATGGGTAATGCCCGCAAAAAAGGACGAATTCGCCGACACGTGTTTCTGAGTCACTACTCGTAATCATGACGGCTATAAGTTGTAAGGATAGGCACAACTTAGGTTCAACAACACAAAGGAAACCACTGATAGGAAGCCAGTTGCTCATTTGTAGCTGCAATTGAGAGACTACGTGTTTACATGGCAATAGACAATATTGCCACGGAGGCAACTATAGCTACCTGCGTGGTATTCCCTGTCCAAGGTTTAAAATAACAAAGTATACAGGGTGTCCCATCCAAAAATAGGTACCCTGAATAACTTTGGAAATAAAAATTTTTTGAAAAATCGGTGAAACAAAGGGGACATATTTTAAAATAATACTTGTATACCTATCATCATCCGTCTACCCTACACGGCCACCCCGTCAAAAAATTTAAATAGTAAGGAGGGTCGAGTGATACATCCTTTGAAAGGTCTTTCAATTCCCTACATAACTGTGTATTTTTTTTAAACTTTTATCGATTCGTTCTTAAGAAAAATAATTTTATTTTTGATGATTACACACAATCGAAATCGTTTAAAAAATCTAAAATACATGGCACTGGGTATTGGAATTTATAAACAAACTACATTTTTTAATGCTCTCAATTCAACACGTTTTCTCGACAAAAAACACTTTCCTTGTCCATTTAGTTTTAGAATAATAAAAGACTCATCAAGTATTTGATAGTCCTTGAACATTAATTTGTTCACAAGCAATTTTAAATCGAAATACATTTTACCAGAGTGAGTTCTCAAAATGATTTATACCCTTCAGGAGAGAATAGAAAGAAATTGTCAGCATTTATTTTTAAAACGATAATTGTGCTACAGCTACGGAGCGCATATTCAATAGAAGTCACCCTGATAGAAGAGTTGGTAGTCAGTATATTTTACAATTATTGAGAAAATTTATGGAAACAGGTTTTGTAGGAAACAAAAAGCATGAACCTCAGGGACTGATTAGGAATGAAGCAGTCGAAGTGGCAGTTCTGGGTCATTTGCAGATGGATAATACTCAATTGATCAGGAAAGTAGCTGAGGCTTCCGGTGTATCACGATCAGTGTTCATCGAATTGTAAAGGCCCACAAATTTCATCCATATACAGTTAAATTCGTACACGAATTAAACGAAGATGATTCCAATCGTCGGCTTGATTCTGTGATATTTGTAGTGAACAATTAAACGGTAATGCCAATATACTGTACAATACGTGTTTTTTTGATGAACCGACATTTCAGTTAAATGAGGAGGTAAACAGGCACAATTGTAGGTGTTGGAGTGAAGCCAATCCACACTTGTTCATGGAAACTCACATACCCAAAGGTCTCAGAAGTTAAATGTTTGGGCTGGCATCTTAGGGGATCACATTGTCGGGCCCTGTTTTATTCATGACAATTTAAATGGCGAAAGGTACCTCGATCTGTTAGAAAATAACATCGACCCAATGATTACCCAAATCCTCGAAGAAGACCATAATCTTTTAGTGGGCGAACTGTTTTTTCAATAGGATGGGGCACCCCCACACTTTGCTATAGCAGTCCGTCAATTTTTGGATCATCGGTTTCCTGAGCGATGGATTGGAAGAATAGGTCCTGTGGAGTGGCCCGCTAGGTCACCCGATTTAACTCCCTTGGATATCTTTCTGTGGGGACATTTGAAATTGAGGTATTTGCAATAATTATTTCTCAGGAACGATTCAATGAAAGTTTAAAAAAATACACAGTTATGTAGAGAATGGAAAGACCTTTCAGACGATGTATCACTCGACCCCATTTTCCATTTGAATTTTTTGAGGGGGTGGCCGTGTAGGGTAGAGGGATGATGATAGCTATACAAGTATTACATTAAAATATGTCCCCCTTGGAAACAAGGTCGACGTGTTTCACCTATTTTTCAAAAAATTTTATCTCCAAAGTTATTCAGGGTGCCTACTTTTGGTTGGGACACCCTGTAGACATTAGGTCCGTGGAAACACGGGGTCTCTCAATTGCAGCTACAAACGAGCGACTGGCTTCCTGCCAGTGGTTTTCTTTGTGTTGTTAAACCTAAGTCATGGTTACGAATAGTGACGCAGAAACACATGCCGGCGGATTCATCCTTTCTTGAGGGCATTACCCATTATCCTTTTCTACTTATTATATATATATATATATATATATATATATATATATATATATATATATATATATATATATATATATATATATATATATATATACATATACATATATATATATATATATATATATATATATATATATATATATATATATATATATATATATATATATATATATATATATATATATATATATATATATATACAGATATATAATATTATTATTATTATTATTAATTTCTCTAAAATTAATCCCCATGATTAAATTTATAAAAAAGTATTGCATTGAAAGTATTGTAAAAAACTAATAGGTCATTACTTATTGTTAAAATTCCAACTACATTTAAAAAATAACACAGATAGAATCGGCTTTGGATTCGGGATTTAGTATTATTAACATTATTATTATAACATAAGGATGGTATTTTTTTAAAGAATTTATAGGAGCAAGAAGGGTGAATAGTGACACTATGCAATTGTTAAGAGATTTGACTTTTAAATTAAGATCCTGCAGATTATAAATACTTTCCGAAGGTGTATTATGTCCGACATGAATGGCAAAATTATTTAGATCAATATTTCTGTAATTTATATAATAAATAATATTTATCTGAAAATACATTTTCCGCCTGAATGAACAATTTTAGTTTATTAATAGCCACAAATTATAGGAATATATTCAGCTAACATGATAGTAGGTACGTTGTAAATAAATAGACAACTTACGAAGCTAAATTAGTAGTAATTAATAGTCCCTGATAAACTAGACGAATATTTAAATGATTGATATTGTGTACCGTTATCCTAATTTAGAATTACTTGTAAGATAGCAAAATCACATAATTCATAGAGTGCATCGTCAGTTTTGGGTCTCAGGGGGTTCAAATTAGCAAGTTTCTCCGGTTAGGCTGTCCAAGCAAGGTGATGTATACGATTCGGTCACAACGAACTTGCCATTAGTTCCAATTAACGTCGGCAAGGTGGCGCCCCCGACGCCTTGTGTCTTTACTGCCGCCGACCACCGCACTCAAAGTATATGCCCAAAGAGGGACTTAAATCCCACACCTCGACACATTTAACGCGCTGGAAGAAAACTAACTTACCACAAGATAATTTAATCAGTTGTAACCAACCAAAGATTTGTGGGGTGTTCCGGAACATATTCAACTATATGAAGTAATTTAAGGGCGGCGGAAGACAATATGATAGAGTAAACAAACAGGGTGTTATTTTGAAATGGGCCACGGAGTTATGGCAGAGAAACCGCACGTTAATTTTTTAATATGTTTATTAAAATAGTGGGGGGTAAGGCCGGCAGAAAAAAGAAAATTAAAGTTTCAATTAGTTGGTGTTTCATGTATACATGCAGTATGCACATATTCTATATATACATATATATATATATATATATATATATATATATATATATATATATATATATATATATATATATATATATATATATATATATATATATATATATATATAATATATATACATACTTGCTGTGATGCAAGTCGCTATCCGCCACAGAGACATCTAGGATGTCAGTCGGATAGTAGCATTCAGACCATATGAGAAGTTTCATACCTCTCACCACTATTCACTTCACCATAGTTAGTATATAACTAGCAGGTTGGCCACTATCATTTGTCTGTTCCATAACCTATGGCATACTGAAGAGAACAAATAAGTTCGAAATCGATCTATGTCTGGTTAGGAATTGACAAATGATATTGGCCATCGATCTATCATGATTTGAAGGTGTAATTCAATGCAGGTCGGGGTATTTGCCCGCTGAGTAGTTGTTTCCTTCAAATCATATCTAATATATATATATATATATATATATATATATATATATATATATATATATATATATATATATATAATATGTTAAATTCGCTTTCCGGGCACACTCCCGCGTAGGTGATAGGTCCCGAGAGGGACCGTGGTTGTCTGAACGACGTTTCGGCAGAATCTCATCTGCCATCTTCGGAGTTTTGGTCCTATTAGATTAGCTCTGGTTGGTTCCTCTTCCTTAAGAGGAACCAACCAGAGCTAATCTAAAGGACCAAGTACACGGAGTCGCGCTCGAAATCAGGAGATGGGTGCAACAGACCGTGACATGGGCACAGACACACGCATGCGCGCCCGAACAGGACCGATTACGAAGCCGCGCTCGAAATCAGGAGATGGGTGCAGCAGACCATGACGCCCGGAGTGTGTCGAGAGCAACAGAGCGTAACATAGGTAGAGTATATAAAGAACTGCCAGATCCAGAAAACGTCATTTCAGTTCGAGTTACCAGAAGCCGCAGTAAGCAGTTATCTGTTAGAACCTGAAGATGGCAGATGAGATTCTGCCGAAACGTCGTTCAGACAACCACGGTCCCTCTCGGGACCTATCACCTACGCGGGAGTGTGCCCGGAAAGCGAATTTAACATTCACCACCCGCGAAAACTCTGAAAAACAACATATATATATATATATATATATATATATATATATATATATATATATATATATATATATATATATATATACTTATATATATATATATATTTATATATATATATGCATGTATAATACAAAATAACTTGATTTAACGGGTACGCCCCGCATAAGGAATGCAAAAAAATTGCAAATGGCAGAAGAATGCAAACCGTGGACACGTGTTTCTGACTAATTGGTCATCCTCAGTACGATGTAGCTAAGTTAAATTATGGACATAACTTAAAAAAGAAGACACAAAAGGAAATCCACTGACAGGAATCCCGTTGCACCTTTATGGCTTCCACTTGGATGGCTCTATATTAGAGTATCAACCAAGCATCGCACACGTGGTTAACTATAGCAACCTGTGTGGTATTTCCGACCCAGGAGAATATACAAGTACAGAGAAAGAAGTTGTATCGCGGACACATCACAGTAGAAAATAACTTGATTTAACTGGTACGCCCCATTAAGAATGCAAGGTGGAAGAACAATTGCAAATGGCAGAAGAATGCAAACCGTGAACACGTGTCTCTGACTAATTGGTCGTCCTCAGTACGATGTAGTTAAGTTAAATTATGGACATAATTTAAAAAAGAAGACACAAAAGGAAATCCACTGACAGGAATCCCGTTGCACCTTTATGGCTTCCACTTGGATGGCTCTATATTAGAGTATTAACCAAGCATCGCACACGTGGGCAACTATAGCAACCTGCGTGGTATTTCCGACCCAGGAGAATATATAAGTACAGAGAAAGAAGTTGTATCGCGGACACATTACAGTACAAAATAACTTGATTTAACGGGTATGCCCCATTAAGAATGCAAGGTGGAAGAATGCAAAAAATTGCACAAGGCAGAAGTATGCAAACCATGGACACGTGTTTCTTACTAATTGGTCGTCCTCAGCACGGTGTAGCTAAGTTTAATGATGCTTGGTTGATGCTCTCGGTGGCCACAAAAGTTGCGACTGGTTTCCTGTCAGTGGATTTTCTTTTGTGCCTTCTTTTTTAAGTTATGTCCATCATTTAAAATTGACTAATAATCAGTAATAATATTGTTTATTGGCTATGGCTAACAAAGGACAATTTCGCAAGGTAGCTGTTATTTCGTAACTGTGGTAAATGCCATGGCACTGTTAGTGGAATTATTTGACAGGTGAAATTTGAATACTTCTGCTCTTCGAAACCATTTTAAAGCACGAATTGGAGGGATTACTTTGTTGATGATGTAGCTGTTGCTGTATATTGATATTGCTGAAGGCAACAAATCTGCAACAGCTGTTCTGAATTTTTGAGGTCGGTATTGCGTTAGCATATCAAGGCAAGAATAATAGACTATATTACCATAGGTTAAAATTGGGAGAACAAGAGATTCACATATTTTTTTCTTAATTTGAAGTTTATAATGCTAATGTTTGTGAATAACAATTTTAATACAACATATGATTTTTTAACTAGCATAACAACTAGCATGTGGTTTTTAAAGCGTAAGTTGTCACATATTATTCCTAAATTTTTTACCTTATGAACAATATTAAGCAATTGATTATCTATTTTTAATATAAGATTTGTACTACGACTATTTCTAACTTTGTTTGAACAAAATAAAATAGCAGCACATTTGTCAGCATTCAGTTTTAGATTATGATCCCTCGAGTACTTTGAAATAGAATTTAGATCACTATTTATTTTAATGCGTGCACTGTTAATATCACTGTAGCGAAACGAGTACTCCAATTAAGTGTCATCTGCATAACACTGTATATTACAAAACATGATGGAGGTAAAAGTATCAGCTGTGTAGATTAGGAAAAGCACCGGTCCTAGTACGGAGCCTTTCGGAACTCCGGATGTGATGGGACAGCTATTTGAATATTAATCATCAAAAACAACTACTTGGGAACGGTTTTCTAAATAAGACCTAAAAAATTTACAGATAAATTATCAAAACCAAAATAAACCAGCTTGGCACACAACATGCTGTGGTCTAAGGTATCAAATGCCTTTGAAAAGTCAAGAAGAGTCAGTAGCATTACCATTATCTAAGGACCTAAAAATATTGTCAGCTATGTTGGATAGAACGGAGGTGGTGCTGTGACTTTTTCTAAAACCTGATTGTAATAGAGAAATAATATTATTATTGACGTAATTATAAATTTGAGGTTGGATTATTTTCTCTAATATTTTTGATAATGTTGGTATTATGGTAGTCGGCCCAAGGTCAGTAAAATTACTGGGATCATATATTTTTGGAATGGGTTTTACTAAGGACATTTTCCATTTACTAGGAAAATAACTAGTTTCTAAACAGCAGTTTATAATATGAGTGATATGTTTACATATTACTACAGAACAAAACTGAATCATCATTATACTAATTTCGTCATAACCATAAGCATTCGATTTTAATTTGTCAATAACAGATTGAACATCAATAACTGAAGGTAGTTTAAAATGAAATACAAAATTTTCGTTAAATGTATAAGATAAACACCAGTTAGTAGAATCAGGACAATTATTTATTGGGTTGAAAATACAGGAAAAATAACTATTTACTTCATCTGATTTACGTAATGATGTAGGAATATCAGTATTTTGTCGTTGTTTTAAGTTTGTGTTTTTTATAAACTTCCAAAGATCTTTTTTCTATTATATATACTAAATTTATAGAAAATATTTGTTATTTGTTGTAGTCCTAAAGAAGATAATAAATATTGTTAAAACGTCGACTTAATGAGAAATTGGAGGTTTTCTTACATTTTTATCCAATATAGTCCGACCAAAAATATCAATATATTGAAAGAAACTTTCATTAAATATTATCACCTTATATTTGCTCTCAAATACATATTCAGTGAATTATTTACATTTTCTAGTAGCAAAAAAGCTGACATGTTAAAGTGTGTTTTTAGCCTTTTGTCAACAGAATTCGAATTATTGTTTCTGTTTGAAAACAAAAATATTCTATTTGTTATAAATAAAACCTGAATATAAAAGTGCCTAAGAAATCCTCTAAAGAATAGCTACATTCCTGGATGATACATTTGTAGATGTTTTATTCTCTTTACGTTTCGTTTTGCGCCTTACTTTGTATGTTTGACATGTCAGCGGCATTCATTTCAATTGAATAAGTGTAAAGATACATTTTTTCGCAGTGGGGGTGCCGGCTTCGGAATATAAAGCTATTTAAGCGATAAAATAAATAAAAGTAGTAACGAATATTCGATTATCGGTATGTCAGAGAAAGATAAGCGTTGAGGGCGTATATTTATTTTGTTGCATAACATTCCAAAATACATTTTATTATGTTTGAAATATAAAATTTTCTTGAGTTTTGAAAAGTAGATTATAAGTTAATATGGAATACTGCACAATTTTAGGTTGAACTATGAAGAGGAGAATCTTGTAATGAATTTCCTGAAGAAAATGTTGATGATACGGAGGAATCAAGTAAACAACAGCTCATGTAATCCAAATTAATTAAATAAAGGCAGAAATATAAGGAGCAGAGTAATTAAGTAATCTTTATAATTCATATATTTTTATTACATGTTTATTAATGTAACCTTGATAGCAAAAGTAAACAAATAATAAATGTCTCTACTACTCCAGGGAAATAAGGTAAAAATAAAGGCCATCTGCGGAATGAGGCCGAACAAGCTGAATTTTTGCAGAGACCTTCGTTTTGATGTTCCAATGAAGCACAAAAAAATCTCATATGCCTACCCTTGTGCGTCTTGAGATATCGAAGGTCAAAGGTCATGAAAATCGGTTTTTTCGCGAAAATCTCGCTTCCAGTGCATCTGACGTCGTAAGAACGTAAAATAGTATTCTCTACAAAATTGTTCATATACATTTTTTTCGTACGACCAACCGTTTTCGAGATATAGCATGATAAAGCGGGAGCGCGATTTGCTTGTTCTCTTAATAGGACGAACTCAGTCACATCACCGACAAATTTTCTTAAAAAAAATTGGCAAAGGGACTACATCAACACTAATTTATTCGTCTAAAAGTCTCGACAAATATCGTCTTTGCAAAGAACATATTTTGTTTTTGCATGCCCTCACTGGATGCGACACTACATCGGCACTATTCAACAAAGAAAAACTTAAGGTTATGACAATGCTTGAGAAACATCCCGATTTGACTCACTCGGCTCAAATATTTCAAGCAGAAAACTGCCCGCCAGATACAGTATTTCAGAACGGAAAGCGTTTTCTGTTAGCTATATGTATGGTGCTTCAAAAGATGAAGTGAACCTTGACAAATTTAGATACACCCAATTCATTAGGGCTACACGACTTAATAGACCTGTTAAATTGTCATCCCTTCCACCTACCAGTGAAGCAGCTTGACAGCATATTTATCGGGTCTACTACCAAGTACAGATTTGGCTAGGGAACTATCTACAACCAGAAGAATGGGGTTGGGATTTAAAAAACGACATATTACAGCCGAAAACAACACTACTGTCACCTGCTCCAGACGAACTGTTAAATACAATATTCTGTAATTGTAAAAAAGGGGTGAGGTGCGCAGTGCGGGTGTAGAAAAGTCGGGCTGCCATGCTCCAAAGTTTGTGGTTAGTGTCACGGACAGGCATGCCTGAACCCGTCAACAGAGTTGCAAAACATCGAAGACTTCAGTGACCTTGAGCCTGAAAGGGTTTTGCCAACAGACATAGAGCCAACAGATATAGAGGAAGCGTCTGACGAAGATAATGTGTTGATCGAGGTGCTAGTGGAACCCGACGAAGACGAGGAGGAAGGCAAGGAAACATAAGGCGTGGTGTGGAAAAGAATGTATTTTTTTGTTATTAATTATTTATTATATATTTTTTTATAAATAAACAAATTTTTAACGGCTTTAATAATGGGAATTTAATTTTTTCAGTGTAACAGATTAAGAAAAGTGCTTTTATATTTATAGCTCTGCAGTATAATACAGTATTACCTATTACGAATACGCTCCCGCTTTATCACGCTATATCTCGAAAACGGTTGGTCGTACGAAAAAATTGTATATGAGCAATTTTGTAGAGAATACCATTTTACGTAAGTTTTGTTATGAGTTCTTACGACGTCAGATGCACTGGAAGCGATATTTTCGCGAAAAACCGATTTTCATGACCTTTAACCTTCGATATCTCAAGACGCACAAGGGTAAGCATATGAGATTTTTTGTGCTTCAATTAGAACATCAAAACGAAGGTCTCTGCAAAAATTCAGCTTGTTCAGCCTCATTCCGCAGAGGAAGTTTTATTTCTCTGGAGTATACTACATATGACACTACTATTTAGAAGTATAAAATATTTCATTACTTGCTTTATTTTTCAACAAAAAGTACATACTTATGTATACCTCAGTCACTTAGTCAACAATGATAAGTATATTTTAATCTGACATATATTTTTAGTATGCTCCACAGCACATGTATGCTATGAAACCTTTATGAGATCATCCTCAATTTAAATAAGAATAAAATCTTGTGTAGTTTCTTATAATCTACATAAATTTCATAACTATAATATTTGACAGACTCACCTATTTTAATTCTGCAAGAAATTTTGTAGCTTAGCAATTTAAAAAAACTTAATTCAAGTAAGTTTAGTATTAATGCACAACAAGAATCGTTCCTTATTAATCTTACTGAAAACTTCACACCGTAGAGTATTGACATAAATTCTGTTCTAGTTTCATTCAGTTTATCTACGCTTACAGATCATTATTGATTATCAATAACATGTACTACGATACTTCCCTAGGGATCTTTAGTATTAATAACACTATTCTTTCTCTACACTCTCACGACCTGATTTTTTTGAAAAAAATACTACTGCTGTCTAGAGACAATGTTAACAATAAGAGTGCCTTCACCAATAGCAATAACATATTTTATTTTATTTAATTTTGTAATAGAAACTATGTGCTACAACATCTGTATCAAAGAGTGACTGTTACACTTTCAAAACCTTTTATGATGACTTATGAGTAGGTCTGTCAAAAATGTTCCGTGGGACAGTGGCGTACGCGAAATTAACTAATACGAGAAACAATAAACTGTTACAATTTATAACAATGTATGTAAAACTTACCCTCTTAACTAGCTTGATGAACTAGCTTGCTTATCACAAACTGGAGAAGATGTGTAGCCATTTTGCAGCATCAGGTATGTTTCTAGGTTGTCTCCATGAGTGATGTTCGCCTTGGTGAAAATATATTCTTATATTTTGAAAACAACCATTCGACATCTACTGATGTAATACACGCATACGTAAAATAGTCTTTGAACGCACTTAACGGATCTGGGGCTGCACCATCACATATTTATCTTAATTTGGTAAAACCGGTGTCTTTATTTAACACACTTGCGAACTTTTCTTTAACGCGCTCATTTGTTGCGTCACCTATAACGTGTAGCAGTAGCTTTACTTCGTCCACTATTTGCAGTGACTCCGCTAACGACAACGCACTGTTTTCTAATTTTTTTATGCTTTCATGTAATGGTTTTTAGTTCTTCGAAATATTTTTTAAAGCTGTTTCAACGGAAATATCTTCGAATTTTGTATGGCTTTCCTTAATAGCTGCATCCTTTCTGGATTGAATTGTAGTATCACAGCTTTTATTTGTTCAAAATATTCAGCATAATAAAAAGCTGCCTGCCACCATGTTCCCCAACGTATAAGAATCGGCTGTGGTGGTTCAGGAATACCGGGACACTTGCTATGAAATGCACGGAGACGTTTAGGAGATTTAAGAAACACTTTCTTTGTACTTGCTATTAATGCATCCACCTCTGGAAAACCTTTTCGAATAGTTTCTGCCACAAGATGTAAAGCATGCACTTTACACGTAACATGTATAAACGTACAACCTTGTTCTTGCAAAGAACGGCCTACCGAACGCATTGTCTCGGCGCCATCAGTCATAAACATCAACACTTGACTTTTTGATAGTTCAAATTTTTCTAACGTCTCCAGCACCACCCTGGTAATTGTTTCGCTAGTACACTGACTTAGTCCTTTGCTAGCTAGTAACAGTGGAACTGTCGGTTTAAGAGGGTCCAGTACTCGTACTATAACATTTAAAATAGAATTTTTTTACAATTCCCTTGTCTCATCAACAGATAACCACAGCCGTGTAGTTTTTAATTCACATTTCATTTTATTTACCATGTCTACGTGTACAGTTGGTAGATAGTTATATAACGTTGTGCGACTTGGTAACTTCACCTGGGCATTGTATTTATTCCAGAACTCTCAAAATGGTTGTTTATCGAGTATGTGCAGCGGAACATCACAGGCAATCAGCATTAATAGTAAATCAAACATAAACTGTGTTGTCGAAGGCACGCCATTTTTTATTTTTATGGTGTACACTGTTTACGTGAAGTCCACAATCACGCTTATCCCAGCACATCAAATCTTTCTCGCACACTTTACAAATTATTTTAGCACCATCATAGAATGTATCCGGGAATTCCCTATGAATTTATTCGTTTTGTCAGCAAATGACCGTTTTCTACCCCTGCGTCCGTCTGCCATGCTTTATTATTAAATTAGTATCAACAATACAGTACAACAAATAAAATAAAAACACAAAAACAATATGCAATACGCTCAAGTGACTTAACGTGTACACAACTCGAAAGCTAATAATAGACTGGACTGGAGAAAGAGTTTCATGGTCAAGGTGAATGCCGGCGACATTAAGTACATCTGTACTCTACGACCATGATACAGAGAAACGATTTGCAGCTCTACTTATGAGCTAAGTTCTATTTTTGTTGTTCGCCAAAATGACCTGATTGTATATCTGCCACAGAGTTTTATTCAATAAAAACTTAAAAAACTTTATACAGTTTCAGTGGAAAAAAAATCATATTTGCCATTCCTTTCATGATAGAAGTTGTCACAAATAGACTATTTGACTCTTAAGATGTTCATATCGTATAATTAGTCCATAGGAGTTTTCATTTCGTTTAAATGCAATCGTTTTATAGGATAAAATAGCATTCAAAATTTCAAATATATAAATTGACGTGAAAACACTATATACTATGACGTCATTCTTGTAGTAAACAAACAAGTGCAATTAACGCTCGGTATCGTTTTTTTTATTTGTCACATAAAACAATAAATTTCCATCGTTATACGTGGTGTTTGGTGCTGAAGTGTAGAGACACCACAAAAGTTGTTGCCAGATGATATTAAAATGAGAAAGACTTGATTAAAACTTGCCAGGAAAGATAAATGTCTTATTAGTATTATATTCCATTTAGAACTGTTTAAGAGATACATTGAGAATTTTCATTACAAATAAATAAATAATGACAAATACACCGACAGGCACAAAAAAGTGGACATCAAGAACAATTGGTATGTTTTTAATTAAAAATTTTCTGTGTAAACAAAACATGTAAAATTATTTATTTGCGTCCTTTCTAAACCTTTTCGCTTAAAAACAGTTATTTTAGAAGATTTAATTTTTAGGACAAAATGTGTCCAACAAGAATTTGAGTACATGACATGAACAAAGAAGAGGCGGTTATAAAATGAAATTTCTTTTTTTAATGAGTATTACCTCCCCCTAGCCCTGATTACATCCCAAGTCTACGTTGCCATGCCTCCACTTACGTGTTGGATGACCTTTAAAGGAACATCCCAATCTTCCTGTAGTGCATCCCTAAGTTGTGCCGATCAACGTATATTTACAACATTAGACACTCAAAAAAAGTCGTTATCAATTATAGGAATACTATTCTTTTTGGGATAATTTGAGGCATCGATGAAAAATATGAATGGCGATCTGACAATTACTTTCTGTGATATAAATAATTTCCCCTTAGCTATGTTTTCAGCTTTGTATATTAAGCGGGTTTAGGAATTTTTTTGGCTTTCATTAAATTACCAATTCAAAAATATATGAATTTTCCGGAGAATTCCTACATAGACCATTACGAGGTATATTACTTGACCATATTATTTTTATTAAAAAAATTCCTATAAACGCAAACGTAAACTCTTGTTAAGTTTTTATCCAATTAATCTCTGTAATAGCTATCATATTTCTATAACAATCCAATATATTTTCATTGCGAATGTCATAAAATATACAGCCTTGAAGCCAATTCAAGGTCAAATTATTATTTACGAGGGAAAGATTACATCAAGCAGACTAGTATGTGACTTATGGCAGGGGTCAGGCGCAAACTTTACACAGAGGGGTGCTAAACAGGATTTATTAAGAACAAAAAATTGTCTTTGGACTTTTTCCATGAACATTTTTTACGAGAATTTGCGTGAGATAAGATATTTATGAGCATGTCTGTGTCGAACTTTATATCTTGTAAATGGAGAGGACATGCATTTTTTATTAGTGAAAGAATGTATATCCTGTTATCATTTTTGCGCTTTATAAGTTTTATTTCTTTGTGTATGGGGCGATAAGAAACTATAGATTCACATTGTCTTCTTTGACCCTAGATCGATTTATATTATTTAAATCAAAGTCAGACATATTTACTCCTTAACTCACACAGTTTCAGAACAGATAAGAAAAATTGTCTTTATACATTTATAGATATCTACATAGATAATATAAAAATATAAGGGACGATAAATACGAGTATGTATATGTCCTTTTTAAAGCCATAGTTTATAGTTTCTCAATTCAGTTTACTAGGGAAATGAGTTTAGTTTGCAAATAGTTCTTAAAATTTACAATGGGTCTGACATTACTTTAATTATTGGTGTCAAGCTTTTCTAAAGCTCAGAATCAGAGTTGTTTGATGTGAAATCAAAAATATTAATTTCAAATTATACTTCTTACGGATTTCAAGTTAAAGCTTAAAGCTTCGCATTAAAGATAAATACTATTCATCTGTAATGCTTTCGAGAAAGGCCTAACAAGTCGAAACATATGTAGAGTGTAACGAAATATATTTTTGAAACATTTAAAAGCAGTGTTTTTTTTTCAAAATAATTATTTTCAAGATGATTCACAAGAAACCTACCACATATTCAATCCAGTGCATTTTAGATACTGTTCATGAAAACGTTGAATGGTATTGAACTGAAGTCGATGTCAATACTCCATGGAAACGTAGTAAATATGTAACAGGCCACGCTAATATCGCAGTTCACATTATGGCGTGGTTGAATTTTTATCATGTAATGGCCTATCCCGAATAAAGTGCTGTTTTCTCAAGAAAAAATTGATCTCTTTTATAAAAAATGACGTATACTATTCTCCTAGACGTCCAGAGTATTATGGAGGAAAAAAATGCAAGCTGTTAGGTATGTCCAGTGTAAAAAGTGACGCAGAAGTATGTGAAAATACAAGTTGCTAGGTATGTCCAGTGTAAAAAGTGACAGAAGTATGTGAAAATACTACAAACTATTTTCCATCACCTGATTGTTATTGTGTTGCACCCTCAGTATTTTACTGTTAGAGGCCAATTAAAATAGTAGAGAGCTGACTTATTCCTTGAACCCCTACACATTTCAAAATATTTTAATAATCTTAAAAATAATAATCCTTTTATAAACTTTGAAAAAATGAGATGGGAACATTAAATTTCTCTCGAGATTCCCTAAAAAGTTTACTGTTCATCGGAAAATCTGGTTTTAGTTGTACATTACATATGAAACACTTAAAAAGGAATGTTGATTGGTGCAAGAAAAAGTCAAAATTGTACATTTCTCACATTATTTCAAAATGTTTAAAAATTATTTCAAATGGAGCGATTAATCGTTTAAGTAGGTAAAATTATTTCATACAAAGTTGTTATAAATTCGGGAATGAACTTACTGCTAGGGTTCGGTTTTTTAATCGTGGGTTAGCTAAACACACACTTTTAGAATTCGAATTTTTTCAATGTTACATTTGTTTTGGAAGTGGTTATAGCAACAAATATTTTATGCTAAAGTAACTTTTAGTTGAAGTGGTTTGTATTAGAATCTCATAGATTTTTGTGAAAATATAATGCTAGGTAATCTCCAACTTATGTTAACTCACGATTGTAAAATCGGACCTAGGTGAAAGAATTGCATAAGAAATGCAGCAACGTTGCTTCAGTCCGTTACATCATTTTAGCTAAGATATAGAATCTTTCCAGTAACCAGCAGTTCCAAAACAGTTTCATCGTATTTTTTTTGAAATTCGATAACTCAGTTACACGTGGGAATTAAAAAAAAATGTGTCAGAGGGTTTCTACAGCTGTAAAGAATCGGTGGTTTAAATATAACTACACACTTAAGACTTACCCTGTATTTGGCGCTGTAGAAGTTGAATAAAATCAACGAAACGCGTCAGCTCTAATTAATTGTATTATTTTTTTGTCCAAACAACCCCGAAATTGATCATTACCTAAACTTATGTATACACAAGTAGTCATTCATTTTCCGTATTCCTATCTAAAGACAGATTTTCACATTGTTAACTTGGATACAAAAATTCTGTTGTAATTACAAAACTGTTGACATTACCTAACCTAAAAAAATATTGCCAACTTAACAATGCGAAAATCTTCCTTTAGTTAGGACTACAAAAAGTGAGTAAACTATATGTTCATGTGAAATAAAAAATATGAAATAGACAAAAAATATGCACATATGCACACTTTTGATAATCTGTCATACGAATAAATCGTTATTCAGAACAAACCGCCATCAAAATTAGTACGGATTATTGAGTGGCACTGTATATTCAATTCCATGCAACAGATTTACAGTTAGGAAAAAAATAATTTTCGCTTTTATTTATACCGTTGTAATACCTATTTGTACATTCCTTGAAATTAAGTTATGGCAGCATCAGGAAAAGAATGAATAAAAAGTACAGAAAAAAAGGAAATCCTTATAATTGTGGTTATAAAGCAGTATTATCCTTAGAAGGCTTTGCAAATTCACATTTAAATTGTGCAAAACGTAAATAACGTTAAACGGGCTTTGATGTGTACGTGTTAAGAACTTTTATAGCTGTTTAATATAAAAGTTCCTGCAGAAGTTGCCAACATTAGTATTTCTCAAGAAACGTATAAAAATTCAGATAGTGAGAAACTGACAAACATAGAGCATATTTTATGAATTCTAGTATCACAATCTCTTTACGTGTTTGTAGAATGTATAGGGCAAACATTCTGTTATCGCCAAGAATTTCTACTGTATAGAATATGTATTGCACGACACCAGTCGCAAAACAAAGCATCATTTCTGAATTTATTTATAAAGTTACGATACGATAGCGATTCGATGGCGTGCGTATTTTATTTTCTTTCTTATTTTCACGAACTGTCTGCGAGATGCTGCATATTTGAAAAGCTAAATATTATTGTATCGTTTTCTAATTCAAAACATTTCTTTCATCTCCAGTTTGCATTTCCTTTACAGCTTTATAACGCCAAAGCTTTTAACTTAAAATGCTGATGTAAAATGAATGATGTTCTGCGTATTTTAATGCATTCTTTATATCCAACTAAATTGATGCGTACACAACTTTAAGAACTAGTAATTTTTATATTCAGGTTCCTGCTACATCAATTGGTGAATGGGCAAAGAAATTATTTGAACTATACTGTCAGAGTTTGTTACGAAAAAGCCCTAATTTTTATTTATACAATTATACAATAATTGTAACCTAAATTTATCATTGGTTTCTCAATATCAACACTATGAGAAAAAGCAAGTTTTTAACAAACTTAATATGAAAATATCGATAAAAATATTTCAAAGTTCTACAGGTCTAGATGTTACGCTTCTTAGACATTACCATTCGCATTTAATGACATATACGATATTTGTTGAACCATGGTCAATCATTGATCATCGTTAAAACGTTCGATTTTGTAATTTTATATATCTTTTAGACTAGCAGAAATAGAAGAAATCAGATAGTTTACCTGGAATAGTTTATTCTACGAGGTAGGGTTATTTTATGTTAAATTGAGTATCCGTGTGCCTCTACACCACCATTTTTAGGACTAAAAAGTGAAATGTTCTTAAAAAACCACTAATAACTCGTTTAATTCTAGGTTTTAAAATTATTTTTAGTTAATTTACAAAATTAATAGAATAGGTATTTTACAAAAAACTGCACATTACCATTTTTTTTTACTTTTCTGAGTTAGTTAATACATGGACGAATGTCAAGTATTTTATGTTTATAATTTTATTTATTGAATAAATAAAAAGTATACAAATATATATCTAATAAATTCTAATAGATATTTAACATCGAATTCTAATAGAAACATAAATGAGACTCCTTAATTAATTATGCAATAAAAATAAAAAAGAAAAGCGAAGAAATAACTGTTTATTAAATACTATAATACATTTCAGATACATGTTTTATTACACATTTTTATTCCGAATTTTTGCTTTGACTTTCGATATAATTTTCATCAGAACATTTTTACACATCTTCGAATTTTCCATTATCATCTTCAGAATTTTTGTTGTCATCTTCGGTAACTTGCGATTCCTCCTCAACAAAATTGTCAATATAATTATTTAAATGCTCAATTACATCTAAATCTTGTTGATCATCAAGTACATTAAAGTTGATGCAATTTTCACAATCTTTATCAGTACATATTCCGCACATTATAGATCGCAGTCCTACTTTTCTGCAACCACTGGTTGGTCCACAACCTTTTGACCACTTTTAAGCAACAGTTTTTAGAATATCGTCTAGTACTGGATTACCTTCCAACATTATCGGGATTAAACCATTATTTTTATCCTATCCCACCCCCAGTCTTCAGGACGCAAGAGTGTAAACTTTGACTTCCTTTTTATGACATGTATTTAAAATTACTTAATAAAAAATTGTGTCCTTGACTATATATACGATGGGAAAAAATGGTCAGTACAGGACAATATAAATAAAAGTTATTCTTTTGCCGACATTTCGTTTACTTGAGGCAAACTTCCTCAAGGCTACAATGTGAACATATTTAATTAGAAAATTTAGTTTTCTACCAACAGATAAAACATAACAACTATATATATGACAATTAAAATAATTACCTCAGAATAAACACGAAGATGGCATCTTCGACCTGTTATGTATTCAAAAATATTTTATTAAACATGGAGCTTAATATCTGTAATTAACATAATACAAAGTGAGTCAAGTAGGTAACTAAAATATAATTGTTAAATCATACTTGCAGGCAAGAAAAAAAATGTTCCATATAAGATAACAAAAAAATATACAAAAACTAGTAAGAAGAACAATCAAGATAAAACTTAGTGTGTACTTCATACGCTTCCAACCACATTTAAACTTAGGTATATAAAAGAATATAAACCACGTGCAGTACTACTGACCTCTAAATCTAAATTATTAATGTTTAATTAAAATTCTAATAATATAAAATAATGAAATTTGAATCTATACAAGACCATATAAATTAAACAGAAAACAATGACTAAAAACAATACACCGGGTCTAACTTTGATATATGGATGACTCTACACTAAACAAATAATTATTTAATTAATTTATTATAAATAATGTTTAAGTTTCTTATATCAGTTCTGAAATTAAAAACTGAATCTATAAGTTTATTTATGTAAAGCATCTTCGAAATGAGTCTTTTTTTATAATTTGGTTCTATATCTAGAATATTCACGTTATATATTAAAATTAAATATATGGCTGGTATTAAAAAAATGATTAGATAATGCAGTTTTATCTTTTTTACCAATATTAGTTGGGTTACAATCATATTTGTGTTGACGGATTCTGTCTTTAAGTTTGATTTTTTGTAGTACCAATATATTTTTTATCACAACATCCACATGGAATTGAATATATTATGTTGATTTTATCCAAAAGATTTGTTTTTTCTTTTAATTTAGAATACAAATTATTAACTGTTTTGATAGGATAAGTTATAATTTTTGTATATTCTGTTTTTAACTTATTTATTAATTGATTACTTAAGCCTCTAATTAAAGGTATTTTATAATATTTCATTTGTATATTATTATTTTGTAGTTGTGAATTTAATCTATTACTTTCAGAAACATTGTTATTGAGAATATTGTTAACAAGATTTTTTTGGATAACTGTTGTTAATTGCAATCTGTCTAATATAATTGAATTTTTTTTCCAAAAACTGAACATTGCCTAGTTTTACAGCTCAACTTTTTAAGGATAATAAAATAGCTAGTTTTTGAGACATGGGGTGAGTGAATTCAAAATTTAAGATTCTCCCTGAACTTGTTGGTTTTTGATACCAATCGGTGATTAAATAATTGTTCTTATAATAATAAAAAAATAAACAGACTAATACAGACGATTGCAATTTTTTGAAAAACCCATGTTATATTATTATGAGTTCAACTATAGTTTGTGTATTGAGCCCATTACGCTTAAGTTGTCCGACCTTGCGCATATTCCAAATTAAACATTTCTTTGTGTTTATATTTCCAATGTATTTAATTTAAAAACTGGTTTCAATGCAACTTTTCCTGTTACGACTAGACTGTCTAAAGTCATCCCTCTCATATTACAATCTATAATATGCAATGCCCTTTTATCTTTAATATCATTTAAATCCCCTACCATTAGGAAGAATTACATTATCATTTGAAACAAATATTGTATATGTTCAAACGCCTACAGGCCGATGTAGGGTGATAAAATAAATGGGAAAATAATTGCATTCAGTAAAGATTTCAGTTCCACGATTTGTGGAACACACAGAGAAATTTAGAGAAATAAATGGATCGGCATATATCTAGCGTTATTATTATACATACAAACACAAATAACTAAAATAGTCGTGTCGTTATTAATAAAAGTGTAGCTGACTGATGTAATAAGTAAATATTTATTTAAAAATCCTCATCTTGATACAATTGGCAGCAATATCAACTCAAAATTAATAAGATTAGTGTGACATTAAAAGACATGGTTTAGTTATTTTTCCAACCGAATTAGCACCCTGGTTATATAAAGATAAATTAAATGACTAAACAATCATATAGATGATTTGTAATATACAATAAATCATCGATGTGACTGTTTAGTCATATAATTTAAATTATATGAATAAACAATTATATAGATGATTTGCAGTATACTACAAATCATATAGATGATTGTTTAGATATTTAATTTACCTTTACGAAACCAGTGTTCTAGTTTTCTAGATGGGGATAGTAATTACAGGAACAAAATGTATGGTCGAAATGTAAACTGCTTGCAGCTTATGAAACTTCAAAGATAAGAGAAACATTGAAATGTCTTACGATAGTCAGTGTCTTCTTAAAAAAGCATAAACTCGCATTTGGCTGCGATAATTTATCGTAAAGTATTACTGGCTTTAAAAAAAGGTCAGTTATAAGCTTCTTTCTGATGAATAGTAATTTAACCAATTGGGCGCAGTTGGTAGGAGCTTCAAACACTGACAAATACGTAAATACATACTAACAGGTCATGTGTTGTAGATTCTAATGACATGTAAAATGAATTAAGCGTATACAGTAAGCTGAACAATAAACATCATAAGTAAAATTTAAGGAATTTTAATAAGGGGGAAAAAATTCTACACCTCGACAGTTGGTATGTTTGGACTATCAATCATCCCTTTGGTGTGGTTATAGATCTGACAGCGGATATTTTCATAGTAAGTTTTATGAAACAGCATTGGGTTATCAACCGAAATAAGAACGTCTTTAATGTGACTTTTATCACATATAAATTTTTTCTTTGCCTAACTGAAATTTCGTCAAATAAATATTACAAAAATAATAAACCCTTATTACAAATTTGCATATGTCGAGTTTAAATAATTTTTAATTAATGAAACCACCAAAAATTTAGGAAACAACATTGACAATCTTTTTTTATTTTAACAAAATTTAATAATAAACCAGCGAGAGGTTACTATTACGTATGCATTATTATATATATTTTTTTAAAGGAATGCAATTTAATTTCTTAAAATAACATGTTTTTTACATTCAGTCAATAGTTAACATTTTCTACACTTAACATATTTATTAGTATTAGTCATATTATGAAATATATATTTTGCCCCATTAATAAAATCGGTTTCTGTTAACCTTAGATTTTTCGAGAAAGTTGGATAATTATTCGTGTCATCCTTTTCCATTTATATTTTTTCACTATTTGGTAGGACATGTGGATAAATTGCTTGTAATAATGCTTGATAATATATTTCTTTTATCATAAATTCCCCCATGAATGGCAAATATTTAAAATACCAAAACAGTGTTACTCATAGCCTGTCCTAAAGGCTGATATAGGGCGATAAAATAAATTACAAAGTAATTGCATTATCAATATCTATAGTATCTTGTTCAATTACACCACCCAAGAAGACCCAGAGTAATATACTTGCAGAATAGGTTATGATAAAGAGTTATCTCTGCATGCAATCTTAGTATGGAGAATTCGCTTTAAGGGTGAAGATACCAGATTAACTATTCTACAGAACAGTAACACATAAATAACCGTGGAAAATGAAACTTACTATAAAATCATGCGAAAGCGCATAGATCGTATCGTTATTTTTAAATCTAATATAATCTCGGTGTTTAACAACTTTTATTTATGAGTGTTGGTCTGATTCAAAGGAATATGCAATTAATTGAAACTGAATGGTTAGTAAAATTGAAAAAAAAATCGGAGAAATAGGGAATGTACGTGACAATTCCAAAAGTGGCTGTGAACAATGGTAGAAAATAGTAAACTTATTGTTTTTACGGTTCAATATCACCACGTGTCCCTTCAACAAGTTAGTCATCATCATTAAACAATGTGGTGAGTCTTGCACAAAGAAAAATTCCACCATATAGAGTTTTGGGTTCCTGCTTTATTATAACTGTATCCTCATAACGAATTACAGGATATTTTTGTGGATGACCTTTATTGCAAGACAATGCACCACTACATATTACATTTCTGTAAGTTTATACCTTAATCAAATGTATCCAAATCTCCAGATTGTCAGACAATGATCTATTGATTGACCAGCAGGTACCCAGATCTTACGCCATCAGATTCTTTTGTGGGGATATCTCAAAAGTCGCGTTAATGTAAATCTTCCTCATAAATCAGATGACCAAAAGCAAATGATTCGAGAGAATATACAATCTAAAAGTATAAGTCGGTAATTATCAAATTATGAAG
Organism: Rhamnusium bicolor; assembly: GCA_029963845.1. Classification (NCBI taxonomy): domain Eukaryota; kingdom Metazoa; phylum Arthropoda; class Insecta; order Coleoptera; family Cerambycidae; genus Rhamnusium; species Rhamnusium bicolor. The sequence continues at coordinate 84,739 of JANEYF010004888.1, read as the reverse complement.
TGATTCTTCATATTATGAATATATTATGTTAAGATCATCTTCTATTTTTCTACCTCGTCTCATCTACATATAGCTGTTCATTCAGCTCTGTTTCGAGGTAAATAATTAGCATAAGATATTTAAAGGTCATCGATAAGAGACTCTCTAACATCCTGTTTAGACAAATTCAAAATTCCTGGAAAGACAGAAAAGGACAAATTTAGATATATTTCATTGACTAATTCTTTATAGAATGTTACAACACAGTCGGATGCTATTTCCATAATTTGCGAAAATCATCCACTCATAATATTACAGTCAAACAGGGAAAATTGGATGATAATATAGTAAAACTGGGAAAATTAGAAGGAAGTAACTGATAAAGTTTTGAAGCTTGGAAAAGATGTTCATGCAGGCGTATTATTAAACATAGGTACTAAAAGTCCTGAGTTAATCTTTTGCGTTTAAACCGCAATGTTGGAAAAATGATGGTCTGATTTAGTTTTTTGCTTATATATCGCAATATCGAAATTATGTTTTATATGAATTTGATGGTATACACAAAGAGAGTAGTGGGGGTAATAAAGCTAAATTTGATTTTTTTTTTCCAACTATCTCGAGAAGAGATTGTATCGATGTCGGCTTAAAGATGCGCCATATATAGATAGAAAAAAGCTTATTCCAGCTCGAGTTACTTCGTCGTACGTTGCCTAATATAGTGCGAAACGAATACCTGAGCCAATACACAGAATTGAACTAAGGTCTCTATTTTTACTCACGTTCATCTGTATGTATTTATTGAGTTACTTGTACTATTTTAATAATAGTATATATTTTCCTCCGTGAAAATGTATATAACTTTTTTGTAGAGAGTTTTATAAGTTATTTTTTATATATGAAACATAATTTCGATATCGCTAATGGATAGCGAAATATAAGCAAAAAACTGAATCGGAGGACAATTTCTCCAAGATGGCGGTTCGAGTGCAACAGTTTGAGCTCAGGACTTTTAGTAGATTTAATAGTATGCCAAAATGAACATCTGTGTCAAGATTCAAAACTTTATCAGTCATTTTCATCAAACGTCGAAATTTGTTCTATTTGACTGAAATATAAACCATTGAACCATTATTCTTATGAAAATTTGAAAGCAGCATGTTATTACAAGTTTTACATTTTTGATTTTTTTTTTTGAATTTGTTTTATTTGTTGCCCTTACATTGTGTTTGGCTTGATTTAATAATTTACATTTTTCTTATCTTCCCAGCCTCATTTTCCAAAAAATAAATAATTACTAAACTTTGCAACTTTTTAATCATCTAAATTTGATAAGAAATATGTCCATCATTTGTACTTGACATGTACATTAAAACGGCCCCTTTTTAAGACTCTGGTCTACTCTGACTGGTACTTTCCTTGTATACATTAGCGTACATCGCATATAAAGCCGAGAGTTAAGATATGTATCCTAAAGTGCTTGTTATTTAGAATGTGTATCTGACTGTGGAAGAAGATAACTTCCATATATCCCCTCTCTGCGATTGGTCAATACTTGAGTTGATGGATGAATGGATCACCCCTATATGTTTGGTGCCATGGTTGCTGAAGTTTATGTCAACAAACTCGTCTACCCGTATGTTACGATTTTTGTTGGTCATGTGTAATATTCGTCAATTAATTCACCTTCTACGTTTCATGAAATGTTATAATTTTTTTCGCATTTTGACTGATAATGTGCTATTTTACTAAATTCAAAATCGTTTATTAAAGTGGCACTTTACCACATAGAAATGTCAATTTACTATATAGTAATGTCATTGTTAATAAAACTTAGTTTGACAGAAAATTGTTTATTTAAATATCGGAAGCATTGTTATATATATTAAAAGTACAATTTTTCAAATCTGAAAACAACAAATTTATTCAATTCTATTTGTTCTTCTTGAAAACTATTATGATTCTACATTTGCATCCCTGAATGATCTTGGGGTGCCACTAGTTCTTGCTGATAAAATATACTTTTTGAAATTTTCAATTTATTGGCGATGCTTTCCTCAATATACCCTTCAGTCACACTAGTTGACTACCATCCTCCATGCCTGATAAGTGTTTGAATGTCAGCTTCACTGTCAGCGAGGAAGGTGGCAGACGTCCTCCTCAAGCAATGGCCAGTGTAACTGGATGCATCTAGGAGTTTTAAGTATTCTGCATTTTTTTGGGGAATTTTTTGCAAAACTGATTTTATTGTGAACTTACCGTGATTATAGTAAATGAAAAATCTATTGTTTTAGTCGTTTGGGTCTCAATACTTATGATAAATTTTATATCCGTTGTATTCTGATCCTACGGTAAATACACGTTTCTTTTTGGTTTTGGTATCATGTAAAGTTATACCAAAATTTTCCCCGTGTCTTCTATATCTTTTACAGCTAAGCTGCACAATTACGCCGACATGCCCCATTTAAACCAAATAATAGTACCACTTTCATTAATAAGAACTTATCGTCTGGAGCCTCTTCTAAAAACATAGAAACGTTTTCCATAGTCAAAACTTTTGATTTCTTTGCTTCGTATGTGTCATTTTGACATTTTAAAAAGGCAAGTAGCTTTTTGTATTGTGATATATCCACATTTTTGTTTATTTGTATAGTACTTTTCAACATGGAATATATAGACCATAAACTGGATGCATTAAAAGCTTTTGCCTAAAATAATGAAAGACATTGTATGAAAAACACTAAAATATGTATAAAAAATAGCTTACCTTCTCAAAAAAATACGTTAGCATTACACTTTCATCAGTTCTTAGTGCGTTTTTTTGTCATCCTCCAATTACAAAATATTTCGGGTAACTTCTTGTATTTTTCCTTGGATTTTTAAAGGGAGTAAGCTCGAAGACGCTTCTCGAGCGATATTTAAAATGTCCTCAGAACAATTTTCCAAATTGTTTTCAGTAACAAGACTCATTTTTATAATTAATATGTAACTTAAACTCAACTCGACTCACAAAAATGAAGCTTGTTACCTGTTGTTATGTAAATAAACAAAGCCGTGTCAGGTTACTAGGTTACGGAAATCCTACTCAGGTACTTACTATGAAATTTTTTTAAATTTCTAACTTTGTAATGCTTTTATATCTATGATTATTTGCTTATAATTACTAATACAAAATGCGAAAAAATAATATAAACTAACCTCGTAACAAAAGCAGTTTTACTAAACTCATATAACTCTTAAGTTACTCGCTCGCTGTGCTGGCTCGTACTCAAAAACTATATTCGTTTAGTAAAATTTTGCTTTTCTAAAATTGTTGTTTAATATACTATTATATAGTTTTTTGGGAATTTCGGTCGGATATAATTAATTTTTTTTCTAACGTTTCGGTTTATTACACCATCATCAGAAGGTATTAGGTGTTTGTTTTAAATTTTGTTAAAGACATATACCTTTTTCTTAAACTCAGACCAAAAACTTCATGTAGAATAATGCACATCTTTCAAGTACTTACTGATTGGCTAGCAATACGCCAGCTTTTTAAAGTTTCTCTATAAACAATTTCAATCAAAAATTAATTTTATAATTGGCATTTACTCAGAAGAGGTATGAAATTAAATCAGTTATACACTTTTCATATCTCATTAAACGTGGGATACATTGAAAACACGTTGTTAGCGCCAATAAGTTTTAAAGTTTGGAGTATTCAATATAAACATCACCGATGAATAAAGTTTTAAGTACTCCATTACTTTTTTACTTGGCGTTCAATATTTACTGATATTCGACATTAAAAAAGTTTCAACGTGATTTCGCTTTAGAGTCAATTTATGGAAATTAATTAGTGCAAAACTCATTTAGCCGGCAATAGAAAATAATTACAGGGAAAACAGCAGAAATATTAAATATTTTACAATTACTAATTAAGTGATTATAATGATAATAAATTTCAGAAAATAAAACAGCGAATTCATAGTTGACTGTTATGAGTAACCCGTTTCCATATGTCTGTTTTGACCGAAATGACTTTTCGATTGATAGAAAATAGTTGACAGAAGATTTAATTCAAAAGGAATACACCAAAAATAAATTATTTGATTTGTGAGTTGATCTACAACAATTTTGAAAAATTCTTTTATTTTAGGTGACAACGTAAGATGGTAAGTGTTTTCTTGAGGTAATTCCAAAATGCGAATCTGTGATATAAAGATTTACAGTTTGTTGTGATTGTAGTACTTTACTCTCTATGTGTGGATAGTTTGCCATATGCTGTGTTGACGATAAGTCTAAAGTCAATGTAGGCCTAGTGTCAGTTTCTACTTCATATTGACCTAAGAATTTAAAAAATTATAAACACTTTTTATTAATTGTCTAATTTTCACTTTATTTGTTATTTTACAACTAGTTTCATCCTATTCGGACATTTTCAAGTGAACTAAATTATACACAGATTTTACTTTCATTTAAATATAAACTGAACTGAATAGAAGGATGGGTCACTTTATGGTTGATAATATAATTCAAATTTGTACAGATGTTATGTCTTTAAATGTAGGGGTTTTTTCAAGATAGTAAATTATATTATGGTGTGATTTTTATTAGCAGCAGGTTATCTGAATAAGTTTAATAACGGAGAATTATTTAAATCTATTTGGTCGATTAATATGTTGTAATTTTTATTCCTGTCTGTCCCTTTAAAACAGACAATTAAAAATACTCCTCGATTTTATCAATAACACACATAATAATATATCTTTTACCTTAGAAACAAAGCACGATAATAAATCAATAAACTTTCTCGACTTAACTATAAAAAGACATAAAACATCATTTTCCTATAATATTTACCGCAAACCAACTTTTATAGACGCCACTATACCCTTTAATTCCTATAACCATCTCTTCCACAAATTAGCCGCATATCAATCTATGACACACCGAGCCTTTAGTTTACCTCTATCTGAGACAAATTTAAAAGAAGAATTAAACACAATAAGACTTATAGCACATAATAACGGTTCCCTCAAAACATAATCAACAATCGAATCTACAAAAAACAGAACAAGTCTCTCTTGAAAGAACTTTATCCCACTATTAACGAGAAAAAAGTTCAAACATACATTTCATTACCATATTCAGGTCAACTCTCCTATTCAATTAGCAATACTTTTTCCAAATTTAATATTAAAACATCTTTTAATTCTAACAAAAATATAGGCAGATATCTTTTCAATGCAAAACAAAAAACTGATATCTCTAAAAAATGTGGTGTATATCGGTTAGATTGCCCAGAATGTAACGCCTCATATGTAGGTCAAACAGATAGATCGTTCGGAATAAGATATAAAGAACATATTCACACACAAAGACAACATTCCAACTTTTATAAACACCTAACAGATTCTGGTTATACAATAACTGACGATCATCAACCTAAAATATTACATATTTGTGGGAAAAGTAAAAAACTTAATTTATTAGAAGTGCTAGAAATTAATAAATTAAACAGGAATAAAAATTACAACATATTTATCGATCAAATAGATTTAAATAATTCTCCGTTATTAAACTTATTCAGATAACCTGCTGCTAATAAAAATCACACCATAATATAATTTACTATTTTGAAAAAACCCGTACATTTAAAGACACAACATCTGTACAAATTTGAATTATATTATCAACCATAAAGTGACCCATCCTTCTATTCAGTTCAGTTTATATTTAAATGAAAGTAAAATCTGTGTATAATTTAGTTCACTTGAAAATGTCCGAAAAGGATGAAACTAGTTGTAAAATAACAAATGAAGTGAAAATTAGACAAGTAATAACAAGTGTTTATAATTTTTTAAATCAAAATGGATTTTCACAAAGTAACTTCATCTTCAATCAACTTTTTGACTTAAGAATTGTCTAATTGGTCTAGCAATTTATAACGCATCACTGAAAAATAACCCAGCCATTTGACTGACTACTTATTACTATTTAAGCTTTAATATCTCCACTAGTATTATGGTGTTATAACTAAAGCTGGCCGAGGTCACCTGGCCGACAGAGCCGTCATATGACTCATATGTTTACATCATATCATAATACTTGAATAAGTACAATAAATGGAAATAAATTTTAACAATAATGTTACATTTTATAAAAATTTGTATAAAACTCATCCTTTTAAGCAGATTTATGAAGTAGTTTGGTTGTCGTCATCACAAAGTGGGAAAGATCTATAGTATAATAGCATCAGGTATGTTTCTACAGCTGTCTCCGTCAGCGATGTTCGCTTTGGTGAAAAAATATGATTGTATTTTGAAAATGACCGTTCGACATCTACGGATGTAATACAGGTAAAACAATCTGTGAACTCACTTAACGAAGTTGTAGATGCCCCATCACAAATTTGCCTTAATTTGCTAAAATCAGGATCTTTCTGTAATCCACATTTAATTCTATTTACAATGTCTTCACGAACAGCTGGAATATATCTACGTAACGATGTACGACTTGGTAAGTTCACCTGGGGGATTGTATTTATTCCAAAACTCCCGAAATGGTTGTTTATCCAGTATGTGTAGCGGAATATTACAGGCTATTAACATTAACAATAATTCAAACATAAACTGAGTTGTCAAAGGCATGTCATTTTTTTTTATTTTGATGTTGCACGGTATTGATATGACGACGACAATCTGTTTTGTGCCAGCACATTAAGTCTTGATTGCAAACTTTACAAATTATTTTGCATCCGTCATAGAATAAATCCGGAAATTCACCCATAAATTTATTCACTGTGTCCGCGTACGGTCGTTTTTTACCCTTTGGCGCGTTTAACATTATATATAATTTATAGGTACAACCTCACGCATTAACTTTTCAAATAAGACTGCAGCGTAAATCACTTCTAAATCGGCATGTGTGACGCCAGCGCAAGACCGTGGCTGTACTCCAGCCACCTCAGCCAGCTTTAGTTATAACACAAAGTACATATTAAGTCGTTTCCAACGACACCGTCTCACTTTTTGCGATTATCTTGTCTCCAAAAGGATCCAAGAGTTACTAATAAAAACCCGTGGCTTCCGAACCGCATGAGAATCACGTCACCAAATTACCTACAACCACTCCCCACATTCCGCAGAGTTAGTGGCTGTAGATCTCAGAATCATGTGCTTTAAACAGACGTAGATGACTTAGAATGGCATTTGGTCCGCCAGCCACTGCCATTTCAATCTCCGAAAATTGCATTTTTCATGTACGTGCAAATACCATTGATTTTTTAAAATTATTGTAGTTTTTGAAGCCACTTTGTATATATCAACGTGAAATATCATGAAAACGCTATGCCTCTAAAATTTATGGGTACTAAATGAAATAATTATTATGACATTTTCAATTATTATTTTAGACGATAGCATTGTCTTTCCGATTACCCCCCTAGCGAAATGAGAAACGTCAAAGTTGGTTCAATATTGTGTTATAACCATTTACTAGATTCCCGGATTGCCTTGGAAATGTATTGTTTCGAAAGTTTTCCTATTCAAGTTATTTACTCTTCTACACAAGTATACAGAGCTCGGGAAGTTTCATAATTTGGGAGCCTGTGCAATATTGTATTGACTACATCGATGATCTTGAATAAAATAAATACACTCGTAGTCTACAGAGAACTTCTATTTAGAAATTTCCTTTTTCGTAAAAAGCGGAAATGAACTTTCTAGGGATATTTGAATAGTTTCATAAGAGAAATTTAGCAAGTCTACACAGCTTATGTGAATATATAAAACTTTTAAATTTTCATATCATAAAGTTATTAAATGCGCTCTTAGATTTACTTTTAGTTTATATTAAATTCTTTAGAAATATTGTATGAATGTAAACATAGCTGTTTTCCTAGAATATTCTAAATTAACTAAATTCTCGGTTTTTTCCGCGACATACAGGATGTATCAATAAAAATTTTCGGAAAATAATAGAGACATCTGATGTCTGTAAAAGCCAATTGCTTAGAATTCATAAATAGCTTCAGTTTTGGATATAAATTGTTTATAAAAATGTTAAGATCTAGATGGCGTTGTGCTACCAAGAAATGTTTCGATGACAGGAACTTTGAAATGTAGTGTATGCCCGAGGTCCGTAGAGGAGTAGGTTACCTCTTAACTTGGATGAGGAGAGACGGAAGGGGAATGTAACGCGTCATAGTGTATGCCGTGTTGTAAATCATACGTTTGTTGCGTTCATTTTTGAATCGTTTTGTGTAGTTATTTGCTATTATTTTGTTATTTTGCTTATGGTTATTATTAGTTATGTTATATCATATTGTTATGAACCTCTTTTTATAGTTTTTACGTGCATTTTTGCCATTTTAAGTGACATTTGGATTTTTTATGTAAAGAGCAATATTTGGTTTAAATTACATTTATTTTGGTATGTATGTACAATACGTACAATAAGATGAAGTATATTTATTTTCAGGAGAAGAAATATCCAGTTAATCATAATTAATTGTTTTATGTTGACTGGAACTACACGGCATGTGTTGCTATTTGTAAGAGTAATGCTGAAGGAGCAAAAGAAGTATGGAGAAAAAAATATCATTTTTCTCGTTTTCTACTGACATTTTAATGGAGTAGAAAATGTTAAAGATAAGGAAAATTTAACCGTGATAATAAAAGACTTTGCAATAACCTTGTTACAATTGATGATTTTGAAGATGGAATGAAATCAAAGTTGATAAATGTATTGCGAAAAAAACTAAAAAAACTGGTAGGCAATATAATATTTATCTACTGAAAAATAATTGTGGCTAATTCTATTATGTTTTCGCTATTCCATCACTTAATTTGTTGTCTGAAACTTTAACAAATTTGTCCAGGCCAACGGCTAGAGGTGAACGTATTAAAACTAGAGAATGCAGAGAGATCGTTACACAAATTTCAAGTTCATTATTGTCTATAGGAAATGTGGAAAACATTCTATCCACAAGTAAAGGAAATCCCTAAGAAGGTGCATATGAAGAATTACTACGTAATTATAATGTCCTCTTACTAGAGAATGAAGAATTTAAGAAAAAAATCAAAGAAGACGAAAGACAGCTTTCTTTTGTAAATAACGGAAAATTCGAGTTGCAAAAACTTGTTGAACAATATGAAGGACAATCAAATTTAAGAGTAAAAGAAATGTAGGTAAAAGTATGCCAGATCGTCAGGATCTTGAATACATTACTCGGTCTGATAGATCGAGATGGTGGTACTGTACTCGGTCTTATAGACCGAGTTATGGCAGTTAATGTATTAAAGAGATTGAATTCTTTATATATTTGTTTTTTATTTGTCTTAATGTAAAATACCTTACTGTTAATAAAATATTTTAAACATGAAATTTCAATAATCATTTTCGCATAAAAAAAATATATAATAATATAATCTCAGTAACCACCAAAGTATGGGCCTTTCCTGGGCTTATATTCAGCTAGCATCTCCAATAAAAGGCCCGGTAAACAACCAGCGTTTGGTGTTTACTGCGATATAAGTAAAATCATTTATATAACTGCTAAATAAACTAATTCTTTATATATTTGTTTTTTATTTGTCTTAATGTAAAATACCTTACTGTTAATAAAATATTTTAAACATGAAATTTCAATAATCATTTTCGCATAAAAAAAATATATAATAATATAATCTCAGTAACCACCAAAGTATGGGCCTTTCCTGGGCTTATATTCAGCTAGCATCTCCAATAAAGGCCCGGTAAACAACCAGCGTTTGGTGTTTACTGCGATATAAGTAAAATTATTTATATAACTGCTAAATAAACTACTTATTAAAATTTGTTACCAGTCAATTAGAAGAAGAATAAGTGTAATATGTTATGGTTAATAATTAAATTAGATTGAGTGCTGAAATGAGTGCTTGGTTAGGACGAGGTGATCCTTATAAGTACATCGTGAAAATTCAGGAGATGATTCCTGGACCTGTATATTTTGAGATATTTTGAGATACTTATTTATTTGTGGCATCCTATAACGTTTTTTCTCACTTTCTTTGACTATTAAGCCACTCTCCTATTTTGAGATGAAAAGCTAAATAAAGTTTTGCCCATAACTGCTTGATTTCGGAGATGGTGTGTTGAGTAAAAAAAAAAGAAAACTCATATATAGTTAAGGATCACCTGTGTATATTAGATATAACATGTGAAAATCTCCGTTTTTCATAAATCATAATTAATGAACTGGAACATGCCAGAAATATTATAAATTATAACATTTTCGAACTGGTTGGTCGGCATTCTTAAACCACCTTAAATAAACGTAATTTTGTATTTTCGTCTTTGCTCAAAATTATATGCAAAATTTCATTAAAATCACTATGGCCTTACCAGAAATCAAGTAGGGAGTAAATAATCATCAAATAACAGACAAACTTACGTATTTTAAAAACCATGCCAAAACATTATATGTTGTAACCTGTGAAGATTTGTTAAAGAAAATGGTTAAATTTGGTGATAATTTATAATCGACAACATAAAATTGAATGAGAATAGTAGTTTTATTTTGATCATACACAAAACATGTAACGCCAAGAAAATAAATATAGGCAAGTTTCAATAATTCAATAATTAGTATTTCTATTCCCCAGTTATTTTCATTATGAATCATTTATAGTGCTCTTTTAATTATTAAAACACATGTTAAATTAAGTAATAGGCATAAATATAAAAAAATTAACATAACTCATAAACTCTAAAGTTCTAAACGAAAGTATACCAATGTACGATATTTCAAATCAGGCATACAGATGACGTATTCCCGCCTTTAATTCTATTGGTCAAAAGTTAAGAGGTAACGTACTTCTTTGTGGACCTCGCTGTATGCCAAAGAGCTTTAATTTCCACATGTAATACCACTAAAGGTTAAATTATTTCCGAAATTTTTTTCGAGGAAATATTTTCGGTTTTTAATTTAACCTCGAGCGGTATTCGTGAAAAAATTTCACACCAAGTTGCATTTAATTAAATAATGCGAACATTTATTTAAATATTATGTACAACACAACAACAGCCACTGGCGGTTCTTCTATAGGGTCATTTGGTCAATGATCTCCCACATACAAATAAAAAATAGAGCTATTCATTTTCTGAAGTTTAAAAATATATAATATATATATATTTTTAATATTCTTAAAAAATATATTAAAGTTTCTAGTTCATTCTATGCACAATACTATTCAAATATCTAGATCGCAGGATTTCGTATCCTCTCCGAGCACTGAGCACCGAGCCTCTACATTCATATTCATTACATTATTCATTTATAGAATTTAAAAATCTTGGGTCAATCCACACGTGTCCTCAAAGCTAGCTACAGACCGAATTTACAACGAATTAAAGTGAAATAGATCTATACGCGAATCGTCAGAAAGCAAAAGAGACAGAAAACAGTGGTGGGGACAATGTCTCTGACACATTTTACGGAAACGGTAACGCACGAAGTCAGTTCCGTAGAGCAGTCTTAATGCTGACTAGGTACGCATTGGTCGGTAAATTCTGTCGCGTTGTTTTTAATGTTTTTATTTGTAAACATTTTATTAGTAAATCTCCACTTGTCGTGAAATTAAGTAAAACAGTGTTTTTGGTGTTTACTATTAAATATGAGTGTTGTACAAAATGTATTAAAACTGAAAGATGGACATAAGTTGGGTTATGAAGACCGGGTGAAATTCAAAGGTGGTGGCCGTCCAAAACCTAATATGACGATAAAGCAAACATCTCTTGATAAGAAAAAAGAAGTTAATATGTATTTTCGTGATTCAATGTTATTAGGTGATGATCCTGATCCTATATGGTCCAAAATAGGTGTAAATGACTTAAAACATTTAAAAATAAAAGTACAGAAACATTCGCTTGCATCAAGTCATATGAATAACTGTCGTAGTCTAGCAACACTTAGTACAGTTGATATTAGAATGCAGTTAGACAGTGCCTACAGAAAAAGTTTAAAAGCTTACAACGAAAACGTTTCTAAAAATAGATATATTTTAAATAAAATAATAGACTGTGTATTATTCTGTTATCCTTCAGCAAATTTTATTCATTGTTACGCTCATCAACTAAATTTAATTTTACAAAAAGCATCAAGTCAGGATAAAAGCATAAACAATTTTTTTTGCTAATTTACATAGCTTTTCTTCATTCTTTGGAAAATCGACAAAAAGAACAGCCGTGTTAGATAATTTTGTTAAGGTGATATTACCTAAAGCTGCTCCAACACGATGGAATTTTAATACAAAGTGCATAGAGACTGTTTATACCTATGGAACAGAATTATTAGATTGTTTAAAAAAAATCATTGATAATGAATCAGAAAACAACACTCTAAACCAAGCTATTGGTTTAAAAAGCTACTTATAAAATGAACATTTTTCTTTACTGGTTAAATTGTTTTCATTTAGTTATGCCTTATTGTGATATATTGTTCAATTAACTACAAAAATGTAATATCGATGTCATAACAGTAAATAAGTGTATTGGCGTTTTTAATAGTAAAATTGAAGACATCAGAAATAAAATTTTGAATAACTATTTGGAGAAGACATCCATGCAGTCTGCCCAGAGGTGTAAAACGGAAGAATCAAAAAGGAGAATTTCATTAGAAGTTTGTGATATAATTACATCTGAGATCAAAAACAGGTTTGGCTTGAGTAATCATTTAGCAGTGTCTCAGTTATTTCACGCAGATCGATTTAAAGATTATAAAAAAAGCTTTCCTCAAGATATGTTTAAATTAGTTAAAACGGAGTATCCAGTCATAAATCATTTGAAACTTAAAACTGAATTAGAAGTATTATATAGCCGAGAAGATTTTTACAGCTTTTTGTTAATAATAATTTGTGCAATACTTTTTCTGAAAGTGTCAAACTGTCAAAAATCTTGTGTACTCTCCCTATGACTACCGTCGAAAGTGAACGTTGTTTTTCCACCTTAAAAAGAATAAAAACATTTTTAAGAAATACCATGGGTCAGGAAAGGTTATCTTCTTTAGCTATGCTAACCATAGAAAGGGCATTAATAAAGAAGATAAAAGACTTTAATGAAAAAGTAATTGACCACTTTGCATCTCAAAAAGACCGGAGGATCGACTTGGAATTTAAATCACTTTAAAAGGTACGTAATACAGTAAACTTTTCTAATTGACCTCCCTATCTCTTGATCCACGAACCGCCACTGACAACAGCGTTACAGAATCAAAGTTTTTAAGGTAATATTAAAATATACGCGACGGAACGACTAATTTTGTGTTGCAATTTGCAATAACAGCAATGCGTGGTAATTAAGATAATATACGAATAGGCTACAAGAGATATGGAGTGTTAAACGTGCACATGTCACCAGTGCGACATTTTCCTGCACATGTTATTTCCCCGAAGGACCCCCTTGGGATTCGTTCATACAGTGGACGTTACTATGCTCTACTGATTTAAATGTTTCACGTCAATGCACTTGAAGCTACTGTTTGTGTAAGGGACCGTTATTATTGGTCTTATACAATTAAATTTGTATAGCATGCTGCTTGGTTGCGGAAGGAAGTTACACTCAACTTCTTAATTGAATCGGTTATTTGTAAAAGACACATGTCTGCAGTGAAATTTTGCAGTAAACATTGATTAATTAATACACAAGGAGAACAGGTTTAATTATACTATGTGTACGATATCCTAGAAAAAGACACACAAGCCTCATTTTATGCTGACAGAAACCAGTTGTTGTGTAATATGACATGATAAGGATTTATCTGGTAAGGAGGTTGAAAACAGGGCCGGAAACAACATTTTATTATTGATTCCATTTTTATTGTTAGTATTACGTAAGTTTCCGCAAAGGAAACTGATGGTTTTCAGGTTTAAATAAAACCTAACAAAAGATAAAAAATATCAGCTTAACTCAACAAGGATCTTTTGGATTTATTATAAATATTTACCCCTAATTTTAAAAAACAATGGCTTTTAAAAACATTTCTGTACTAATTACTGAAAATTATTCATCACAAGGTGCAGCAAATAGCCGTTAAAGGTTTGCAATTTCCTCCTGAATGTTACAGATTTTGGACTTTTTTTTTGAGTAATTGAAAGTATCGTCGTTTCTGGAGAATTATTTTTAAAATATAACAGAGATAATCACGAATATAATTCAGGAAATTTGCAAAAATTGGGCACATGAATGACTATCGAGTTACATAAAAACCAATTCCATCATAGAGTTGAACGTTCAGAACGTAGTCTAGCGACAGTGATGAAAAATAACGATATATCCACTATCTTTAATATTATTCATGTTTTAGAACTATCAGATGAAACTTCTTAGACTTGCACTTGCAAATGCATAATTGGTGTCATCAGATCGAGAATGGGAATAAGGTGGCAATTATAAAATAAAAAAAAAATATTTTTGAAACATTAAAAAGCAAATTTCTTTCATATATTTATAATTATAAAATTATGTACCCTTGAATCAATACTTTAATAAGTTTGTTTTCTACATCACCCTGGTACAATCGTAAAGAGTAGTAGCTCCTTCTCCCAACAGCATTTTGACCTAGGCTTGTTAAATAATGTGAAAATTATGTAAGAAAACTATTAGTCCATGAATAGTCGGTATGATTGGATAATAAATAAAAGACGATTTTTTTTCTAATTAATTTTTTAATCTTCTTCAGGACTTAGGTGAAACAAACCTCATATAATCACATATCACAGATGAAAATGTCATAATGATAAAAACAACGGAGTTATAATAAGCAATGTAAACATTCAGAATGTAATAATTAAGAAACTTCGATGTGAGTATTATCATATCACTTAAGACAATCATTGTCATTATATTATAAAAGTGTGTATAATGCAGGTAATTAGAACATTATTTATTAGACAATCCTCAACGTAACCTCAAAATTCAAACATGCCAGATATGTGAAAGACTTCACTTGTTTACATTAGATGTAAAGTTCAAAGCTACAGCTAGGACTAGTTTAAAACCATCGGAAATATTCGCCCAGTTAAGTAATAATGTAGAATCAGCACAACCTATAACTTCACAAAAACTTTCAGGGTAAAAATACCTGAAAGGGATGGAGAAGAAGGCAGGATGCAAAGACAACCAAATGATACCATCTGGTATACTGACAGATCAAAAACGTCAAGCAGTACCGGAGCAGGAGTTGCGGGAGAACAATTAGGGACAGACATCAGCCTGAATCTTGTGTTCCAGTGTTCCAAGCCGAAATCACAGCAATAGACGTCTGTACACAAGAAATGATACGGAGGGCATACAAAAATAAGAGAATCCCCATCATCACTGACAGCCAAGCAGCCCTCAGAGCTCTGGAAGCAATAGAAATACGATCTAAAACAGAAAAGACTGTCTGGAGTCCCTGGAGAAACTTACAGAACACAACAGTGTGCAACTGGAGTGGACACGAGGACACCAGGGAAATACGGGAAACGAAAAAGCAGACATGCTAGCCAGAAAAGACGCTAAATCAATTAATTCTAACAGGTCCCGAAACGACCTGCGGGGTATCTTATAGCACCGCGAAAGGATCGGTAAAGGAACTATTAAGACAGAAACACTACTCGCACTGGATAGAGATGCCGGAAATGAGGCAGTCACGTTTGTTCAACCGGAGATCAACGAAATGCTAAAGCTGAGCAGAAAACAGCTGGGAATATTAGCAGGGCACTGCACACTAAACAAACACCTAACCAATATGAGGGTAGAAGACAATCCATATTGTAGGATGTATGGTGAAGAGGAAGAAGCTCCCGACCACATGTTATGCGAATGCCCAGCCCTAACGGCAATGAGACTAACACACTTCGAGGGACCACTTGTAACCCCGGAAGAGATAGCCAGAGCTCCCATATACTGTATACTCGCCTTCTGGAATAGAACGGGTCTTATGGAGTAATGAGACTATGGGGTACAATAAGCTTAAGCTTCAGTACAGCGGGCAGTCAAAACCGCAACCCGAAAGGAAAAAAAAAGTATTAATGTAAATACACTGAGATTAGCGTATAAGAGACAGCTGTGTGAATATTTCTAACAGTTTTAAACTGGTCCCAGACTGCTGTGATGTCTTTACATTTGTAGTCTTGTAGTTCGGCACCAAACACCATGTATAACGATTTGAATTCATTACTAATTATTTTATATGATAAATAAAAAAACGATACCTAGCGTTACTTGCGCATGTTTGTTTACTACAAGATTGACGGAATAAGAGATAGTGCATGACGACTCGTGATTTCGTGCCAATTCATATATTTGAAATTTTGATTGCTATTTTATCCTATAAAGCGATTTCATTTAAGGGAAATAAAAATTCCTTTGGACTAATACTACGATATGAACATTTTAAGACAATTTAAAAATAAGAGTCAAATAACCTGCAAACACAAATTGTATAGTCCGTTTAGGCCTTTTGGTATGATTGGTCCCTGCATTTTCTATAATGGAAATGGGTAATGTTGCCATTTCAAGAAAGTTTAGTATTTGAAATTTTTTCGACGAAATTTTGTTTCTTATCTTTAGAATTGACTTTGAATTCAGGACTAAGAGCTAGTAGATTTTCTTTAATATCATAAAAATCCTTTTGTTAATAATTTTTTTACTCTAAATATATTCCACGCGTCGTCATAATTTTGCCACAGTTCATCTTTAAATAGGGTCATTTATATTCTCATGTATTTCATCAATAATACATAAAATTTTGGCTGGTTTCACACAATATAAATTGTTATGACAGATCCTTTCCTGCGTTCCTCCCTGAAGGGCCACTTCTAATAATGAATGAATGATTTATGTTTCCTTCATAATGGTTTCGAAAATTTGTTACAGTACATGAGGATAGGGTGAAAGTGACAAAAACTAAAGCTAAGTTATGAACAGGCAAAACCGAAAAAATTCAAATTATTAGTTGGAAGTTCTATTTCTTCAGTTATCTTGCCTTGCACATGTGTATATATACAGTGTTCTAAAAGTCACGCACCACCTTGAAAGTACGTTTTATAGGGATATAATACAGTTAAAAAATGTTTAAATAATTCTTAAGAAACTATAAGCAATTTAAAAGTAGAAAAAAGCTATTTATTTGGCACACTTTTTCAATAATATGCAATACTTCATTATAATAAACGTTCAAAATTCTGCCCCTTTGCAGCTAGACATGCGAGCATTTCGACTCACAATAGCAGCCTTATCCTAATTGTGAAAATTTGAAACAAGATTTTAAACATTTAGAGAAATAATTGTCTCAGTTTTTTTACTTCAAACTTTTCAGTACGATAAGTTAATATACAAAACAATGCGTTGGTGTGAAATAACTCTGATGACCTTTAAATCTATGACTGCAATTGTACCCTTTTGAAGCTCCGTATCTCAAAAAGTAAAGGACGTAATTTTTTTCACTATTCGTTGTATTGTGTTGTACCGTGTCCACGAGGTAGTGAATTTCAATTTGATATTTTGCGATTAAGCCTTGTTCTAAAAACCTATAATTTTGTATAAATGTAATAATGCAAAGTAAATATTTATCCAGGCCTTAAAGGAAACGATTTTTTCTTAATGGTACTTTCTCTATAATAAAAGAGTTCTCGATTTATCTAATACCACATCGTTGTGAAGTGTCGAAACTAGAATTCGACCAAACAAATTTGACGTAAACTGAAAATATTATGCTTGAAGCGATTGTAATTTCTCATAACACTTCTAAGGATAATAAAAGGATAAATATTTTCTCTACGGAACTTTTAATGCAGTTAATTGTGTTTTTATTATTTCAATAAAACCGTTATTTTACTGAAGGAATTTCAGCTGCCAGAGAGTAAATATTTATAGAATTTTCAAGAGGTTCTTTTGAATATATTAGTATTAAACTGATTTTATTAACATTAAATTAAACGTAAATTTGGATGTTGTGTATAATTTCTAAAAGTACAATAATTAAAATACTCTGATTGATTAAACAATATTATGAAGAATAAAGTTCTGTCTAGTAGAACATCTCTCAGGAGGTAAGAAAAACTTCTATTAGGTACGTATCCCTGTCAGAAACAATGCGCTAGACTGGTGCAAACTATAGTTTAAGTACAATCAGGGTCATAATTACCATCAGACTAGTTTTTGGCTTAACTTTAAATCGACTAGATTAAACATATTATTACAACGTTTGGCATCAGTTCAGTAACAATCAGAATTTAACTAAAAGATTTGAAAAACAATTTTAAAAATAAAAAAAAACTGATTATCAAAGTGGAAGTAAAATATTAAAATTGAACTTAGCTTTAATTCACTTCAGATGATGCCAGCTTGGTTGGCGAAATACACCTTATGTGCAATGTCACATTATTGGGTTTTGTTTTGTAAAAGTAACTTCGGTATTCAGTATAACACATTTACAGAAAAATTTGTATTTACTGCATTATAATAAATAAACGATTTTTTTATGATTGAGAATTTCAGATTTCAACCAGAAAATTGTTTTTAATCTTTCCGGCTCAACTCACAATTCGCCTATAAAATATGTCTGAGCCAAGTATTGTTCCTCGTTATATTGTCATTCTTCATAAAATAATTGGAGTAAACAACCAGAAATTCTTTATATGACAGTGCAATTTATTAGAGTTCATAAAAAAGAAGAGTGCGACCTTGACATTATATTAGCTTCATAAATATAGTGCTTTGGAAGAGCGCCGCATGACAAAGATGCATTTCCCAGAGTGACGGAAATTATTTTCCGGAAACTACTTGCTTGGCCATAGCCTGTCGTATCAGGACGCCATTGTCCATTAGTGACGTCAAGCGACTAGGATTAATTTCAACTTGTCGCTATAATTCACGTGAAGGGCTCTTTTTTCGGCTCATTACATTTCTAAAATGTCGCAATGGTGTAATCTAATTATAAATAAAACAAAGCATTAGCTTAATTGTCCATGTTTAATGCTATTGACCGGATTTATTGGATTACGTGGAAGTGGGAAAATAATTACACGCAGAACAAAATAATTTTAAAAGTAATTCCTATAACCAACTGAGGTAACTACTCGACCGTCAAATTTGAATAATTATTAGATGTAGTGATAATGAATTAAGATGAAACTTAGTATACTGACATTTCACTCGCTCTCAAAATGATATTGTTAAGTGCTTGCTATCCCCACAAACACCTCTACTCGTAGATTCGTTGATTAAAAGTCCAGGTAATACTTACACACTACTGTATTTACTAATTGATAATTGAAAACAGTTATTTCTTTCTTGCTTATTCACTTTCAATTTAAGACTGAGCTCGGCCCACCGTGTGTCTTATTTATACATCCATTCACGCAGTCTGCAACATTCCAGAGTATTCCCGGCCGTTCTCGTACAATTCCAGGCTCATCTATTCAGTCTACACAGTCCAGTGGCGTAACACTACCCGCTCCTTAAGCCTGAACGTCTCGGTTAGGCAATTTGTTATTCCCTGCATACTTAGGTAGTCTCTGCACCACCTTCATCTTTGATGTTGGACTCTGCTGAATTCGGTATACGACGTTGTTTAGTTTGGTGACGACAGTGTATGTTTCTTCCCAAGGCGGGTGAGGCTTCGGGAGCCTGCTTTTCTTTCGTTCTATGTTATATATCTAAACCAGATCTCTCGCCTGGTTCCCTCCTGAATTAGCCGTAAGATCATAACGAGTCTTCATACGATCCCTTGCTATTGCAATTCTCTCAAAAGTCTCCCGACGTTATATTGCTTCATTGGGCCCTGACATCTTGTCTGGGCCCTTCTTGCCGCAAAAACTTCACATTGGCGGCACGAAACTTCCACATCTTGACGACTCTTTATCCAGTAGAATCGTTCTCTTATTTTTGTCAGGGTTTTATTGATGCGAAAATGTTCGCCAGACGTTTCATTATGCACTTGCTGAATTACTATTGCTACGTGACACTTGGGGATTATCAATTTCAAAGTAACTTTCTTCCCATCTGGACTTACACACGCTCTCTTCAGCAGTCCATCCTCTACTTTAAGGGAGTCCCATGGTACCCATAAAGCCTTTAGCCTCACTGAATTATTTGACATGTCCTTCCAATCGGATAGGGTTCCCTTTCAAAATAGGACCGGTTTCCTTATCGTTCCCTTAACGACTCTTTTGTCTAATCATCCGGAATATCAATCTTAACGGTATTCACTGTTTGTACATTTTGCTGTTTTCCTCACGGTGGCAAGGCTTGCAGTCTTTCTGACATGATCTTTTGGAAAGGCCATCTGCCTTTTTATTAACCAGAATATTCTCTGAAGTACTAGCGCGCCAGTTTTCCTACGGCTTCTCCATTACTGAGACATTTACCCTCTCCCGGCTGCGCTGACGACAGTTACTCTGAATATGGCGCACTCTGTCACATTTATAACAGTGCATGCCTCCTCCATTCTGTCTCTCACTACATTGCTGTTGGTTTTATCTCGGCTGGAGATTCGAGTTCATCAGTAGTTGCATGGTCTTTTGTACTTCGGACATTACATCTTGAATGTTAAGCTCATGACAGTTCCTCTTAATATGACCCAATTTACCATACTTTTAACAGCGGATACCTCCATTCGGGCTACCGCTATTTTGTTGTTCTCGTCTCGTTTGAGAACTCACCTTTGTTAATAGTTGTGCGGTCAACTTGGTTAATATGACGCATGGTTTTATCTGCCGGGGTCTCTTCCACGGCCATGACTCGCACTTTCTGGTCTGATTATGTGGTATCTTCATAGGCAGTCCCAATCTCAAGTGCATGTACTAGGGCCTCACCACTTCGCTTGTGCCTGGCTAATTTAAGGATTCGTCTAACCTCCTGGTTCCTTACTCCATCAATAAACGCTCCAACTGCCAACTGTTGCTGAAACTCCATTGGTGCATCAGGATAGGCTAAATGTGCTAATATCTCCACAGCAGCCTCGAACTCCTGGAGGCTTTCTCCACTCCGTTGTGTGATTTTAGCTGAGCCTGATATATTTGGGCGAGATATCGGTAGCCAAATCTTAGTTCTAATGCTGCCTCCAGAATTCTAAAGTTTTGTTGCTCTGCTGCAGGAATTGTTTGGAGCAGGTCTAATGCTTGGCCCCTCATTGCTAATATCAATGTTGCTTTTTCCTCATCGTTCCAGTTATTTGAACGTGTAGCTGCCTCGAACTATCTCTTATATGTTGACCATGAACCTTGACCATCGAAGGAAGGTGGTTGTAACCTAGTACGAGACAACAGTACCAACTGGCCACCCTTCACGCTTAATTGTTGTTTTAATTCTCCTCTGCCTTCAGTTATTTCCCCTTCAACTTGGCTGACTTTTCCCTTAACTTCACTGGCGTCTTCTTTAACTTCACTGACTTGTCCTTCGACTACACCAACTTTCCGTGTGGCTTCACTGACTTTTTCAATAACATCTCCTTTAAATTTTTCAGTTAGTGAGAAAATAGCTACCTGCTGTTCTTTCAGGTTATTGTAAAACCATTACACCTGTCAAAATTTTTTTAAAATGTCAAATATCTCTGAAACGGCTGGGTTTATGCGTAGGGTATCCTTCATGTTCTTGACTCAGAATTTTATGCTCTTTTCGAAAACTCTAAGTATATAGGGTGTTCCATTTATAATGAGCAAGTTGGTATCGACTTCCAGTATAACCGGAAGTGCCAGATGTTTTTAATTATTTTAGTTGGATTGGCCACACTGCCGTTAGTAATTCACTAAATTTTGAAAATTTTCTCGTGAGTACTTTTCCCTATATCGATCGATGCAATCCCTGGTGAGACACTCTGTATATATATATATACATACATGTATATATATATATATATATATATATATATATATATATATATATATACAGGGTGAGTTTTAAATGCGTAGTTATATATTAACCCTCAATATATTTCGTCGAGTACAATTGATTGGCACTGTTAAAAAAATTTTTTTAAACAAAAAAAAATTTTGAATTTCTGATAATTTTTTCGTCCTCCGGCAACCGACATTTTGATGGTCACTGGATATCTGTGTAAACACCGTTCATAGAAATTACGTAACTCAAGGCAGTGTTGCCACTGTCAGCGTTCCGCACAAATCTATTTTAAATTAGTACACATCTGGTAATTTGGTTTCACTTTACTAAAAATTAAACAAAATTGAAAATAATCATTTTATAAAGAAGCATATACTTTAAAGAACGGAAAGGTAGATGGTTTACTTAACACGTGGAGGGCACAGAAACATCAGTTGCGAGTATTGAAATAACGCAGACTTAGGACTACATACCCGACGATGTCCGTGAAAATAAACTATAATAAAGGGCAAGGAAAAAATGTAGTAAAAATAAACAAACTATAATAAAGGGCAAGGAAAAAATGTAATCTTCATATAAATCTTACTAACGAACTAAAAAATACTTATTTAAAAAAAAAAATAATAATAAGTTTGTGATTCGAACCCGCGTGCTAGGCGAGTATATTCTCTGTCGTCTAACAAGTTCCTTGCTGACAATTCGTATAATGGGAGGTTATAAGTTGTCTGTCTCACTTTTGAGAGAAACTGATTGGTTCCATGAATCAATCAAACGTCCAAGTCTGGTGGGACAGGACCGTATTCGGATAATTTAATATTTTTGCAATAATAAATTAATTATTATTACTCACTTAAATTATTAATTGCTATAACCCATCCACAATAGAATTATTTTTTCCCAGTTTAGCCAATAACAAAAATTTTAAATAAGAAATTATTATTGTTGCCCAGCAAGTACCACGTGGAGGTATGAGCTTTACCTGCCAGGAAGTGGTTGGAGTGTTAGTTTGGGTGAGGCTATGTTAGTAAAATTAACAATAAATTCTGAAAACAAAAATTTAAACTCCTTAATAAATAAATTAAACTATAAAAAATTCTAATACTCACTGAAATAAATAATAAAAAATTGGCATTCTGCACGTACCTAATTGAAATAAAATAATCTCTTCTATAAATAATCCACATACCCTGGTACACAGCAAAAATAAATCACTAATAATAATCAATAATTAAAAACACACACTAATAACTATTAAATAATATCACAGTTTCGGAGAATAACACTAATCACTAATCAAAATATCACACTTACAATGTCATAACTTTACTCGTTGCAACTTCCCACGGATGAAACATTAATTGTTACAGTGGCGGCTGGTGGATTTAGGTTATATCATATCTCAGTATTGGAACATGGAACCCAAGTAATATTTTAAGGCACGACTACCAGTACTGAACGAAGAAGTTTTGCAAAAAAAATTGAAAAAAAAATTGAGAAAAAAAGTTACAAAAATGCGCTGCCGATCCAGATTATTTCTAGACCATTAGTAAAATATTTGGAAACTATTTTTTTCGTAATCAGAAGGAAAATTTATCACCCCGTTTTTTTTTTGTTTTCGAAAATTTTGATTTTTTTGTAAAGTTATGACAATTTGAAATTTACACAATGAAGAATTTAAATTTTAAAATGTCATAACTTTACAAAAAATCACAATCTTCGAAAATCAAAAATCGGGGTGATAAATTTTCCTTCTGATTAGGAAAAAAAATAGTTTGCAAATATTTTACTAATGGCCTAGAAGTAATCTGGATCGACAGAGTATTTTTGTAACTTTTTCTCAATTTTTTAAAATTTTTTTTTGCAAAACTTTTTCATTCAGTACTGGTAGTCGTGCCTTAAAATAATGTTTGGATTCCATGCTCCAATATTGAGATATGGTTTAGCCTAAATCCACCAGCAGCCACTGAATTGCACTTGTAAACACGAACTACAACTGATACAATTTAAAGGTTAGCATCAGTAACAGTTTTGTTTTAGTTTTCAGCATTATTTTAATTATATAGTATTCTTTTCGGTATTTTTTGTCATTACAATGCCATAAAACGGTATTATGTATACAACATAATAATATATTAATTATATTGTAGACCTACAACAAGAAACAAAACATTTTGACTCCTAATTTCTTTGCAAGAACTAAAAAATAAGGTATTTAAGAAAGTTTTAGCTTTATATTTATCTTTTTATTTAACTAGATGTAATCTTTTGAGTCTCAAATATAAGATGCTTTTTTTTTGTAGTTTTTTTTGAGTATATTTCTTTAAATAACACAATAAAGAACATCCAGACTATTTAAATATTTTTATTAAAACCATATACATTTTTTATTTTGGCTTCTAATATAATTCAAATAAAAAAATTAGTATTGAAAATAAAGTGATTTTATTGAAAAAAAAAAACAATTTTTATATTAGCTAACTTATGCATTGTGTATTTTAAATAATAGATAGTACTCTATAAACCTATGTATCAATATAATTAAAAAAACAAAGTTTCTAACAATCATTTATTTAAATGTGCATCTACTATAATATTATAAAAAAATAGTGTACTTATATAAAATAATACATACATTATTCCTTTAAATAATATTAATTTATTATAAACAGATCTCATGCTTCTACTTCTATCAAACATATTGCTGTTATAATGGTGAATTCTAATTTTAAAATATAGAGATGATATTAATTTAATTAAATTGCTAGTAACAGGTAAACGCAGTCTGTTCTTTAAAATGATTATTTAGGTTTTTAAATAAGTTTTGAATAATTAACAAACCTAACAATTTTATGTTTAATAAATTGAAATTTATTAAATTATTTCTTTTATTTATATAAATTTGAAAGATTTTCTCTGAAGTTCGACATATAAATATTACATCTTCGGAGGGATACGAGAGTTGACCTCTGTCTTTCTGATTTATAAAGGACGTAAGAAAGTCAGCTCTGTCCCCTAACAATGCTTCCACACATTCTTCACATTTTAGAATTTTCAAGAGTTTGGTTACAATATAACCCCCTACATAAATAAGAATTTCATTTTTAAATTCTCATATTTCTATATTTAGAATGTGGTAATACATGTCATCGTCCATTTCTGGTTCGTTTATATCTTCTGCTATTCGCTGTCTACCACACGATTTATTAATAATATCAGAAGGAGACAAAACTGAAATTGTTTCCAATGGAATACAATTTCCTCTAAAAGAATCTATCAATTCAAGATGTACAAGCATTTTCTTATACGCGACTTTAAATTGTTTAGCTGTTGGGTTGTTGTTACAACCCCCATTGCCCTGATTTGCCCAAAAAAAAGTTCAACATGATCCTGGCTAATTTTGTAAGTAGGAATATACAACAATAAATGATTTTCTTCAATAATATTGTTATAGAGAAATTTTATACTTTTGACACAAAACAACAATCCTATTACCCCCATTTTTTTTTTACACTCTCACAAACAGGTTTGCCGATCGCTAATTCCAGAGATTTTAAATAATCTGCTGTTTCTGACAAAAATTTATTAAAACCCTCAAAATTTTGTTTGTTAACAGGCTGCTTGTAACCATACTGATACATATTTCTGGAATTCAAGATGTCAAATAAGTTATTGATACATCTAATAAATTTTACTGTAGCTTCACAATCTTTAAACTGCTCTAATTTTAAAGTTTCGTTTAAAAACTCCAAAGCATGTGCTACAGAAGTACTGAATAGTTGGGTGGCTAATTTAACTTTCATTTTTTTGTTTTTAAAGAATATGTGATTTTCTCAATTTATTAGCTAAATGAACACCCTCTTCATCTGGCAATTTCATTAATTTTACTAAATATTCCCACTGAATAATATCACCGTTTACATCAATAATATTTTTTTTATCTCCTAACAAATTTCTTAACAATTTAATCATATGACAGGGGTAAAAAAAGACTGCTATTCTTCTGCCACAACTGGGATCAACAAATGTAGATTGTATATTTTTGGGATCAAAATTATACCCTAACTGTTTGGCCAACGTAACATTGTTCGTAGCTCCATTAAAACATATCGAAACCAACAGTAGCCCCGTTTCATTGACTAACTTTAGACACTGTAGCACTAATTTTTTTTTTTGTTGACCGGTTAAACTATCTATTAAAAAATATCCAAGAGGAAGCTTCCATGACTCATTAATGCAAACTAGCATGAACACGAGTGCATCCTTGGCTACAGGATGACAGTCAGTTTCAGTTTCTACTCCAAAATCTACAAATCTGCAATACTTCATTCCATCCCACTCCATATGCTGACGAATTGCCATTTCGTCTATAGTTAAGCTGCAAATAAGTTTATAATCTGTATTCTGTCCTTTGATTTTTAATAAGTCGAAAACTTCTGCTGTAAATCCGGCCTCGCCATTTATATTTTTGTACCACCTCGATATAGTCTGGGTGAGGAAGAGCCGAATTAAAAGTATTAAGAACAAAATTGTATGCCTTAACAGAATAATAATGAAGAGTTAATGAAAAGGCTTTAAGCTGTTCGCCATACTTATGTTTATGGTACATCTGTCTGCAAAAATTCTTCATTAGGTCCTATCTTACACAAAGTTTCTAATGTTTCATCGGTGACTTTGCCACTGAGTGATTTAATCACCTCAGCAAGCCTAGCAACTCTTTTCTTAAAATGGCAAAGACTTGTCCTAAGCCTCTTAATTTTTTTACGAGCTTTAGTCAACTGAGACTTCAGTTTTCGTTTTCCGGAGTGTTTCAACCTTAAAAAAATTTACATAATTAATAAACAATATTGGCACTATTATTGATTTTTGATTATAGATTGAATGAAGACTTACTTTACGTAAGATGTTTATTTTTTTTTTTAATTTAACATACTTCTATTACTTACTGAATGCCAATATTAAATAAATAAAGGCCCTGGCAATGCTGACTGAACAATTTGAACAACTTATTTAATGTTTTTTAAATAAGTATACTTTATTTTTCAATAAGTTAAAATACGTAGTAATAGTAATCAATAATAAATTTTACTTAGTTAACTTACTTTAGAATGCCCTCGAATAGGAGAACTTGGGGTATTTTATTTTCCACAAAACCCAAACTAGTAAATGACCTTTGTGGCAATTCTGTCCTTTCTATGTCCTGATAAAATCCAGTACTTGTTGATGGCCGTGGTTCATTTAACAAAGATATAGCAGCACTCGTCGATGGTTGAGACGAAACAGATGTAGTTTCGGTCAAGCTTTTACTAGTAACCCTATAAAAAATAAGATGTATTATACCTACGTAGTTATTGTTTATATTGTTTAAATCCTTTTGATATTTTATCTACAGGGTTTTTCCTCATATATTGACACTCCCCTGTCGAGCCCCTGTAGACTTCATTTTAAGAGTTATCGAAAAATATCAAGTTTTATGGATTTTTCTCAATTTTCATAATTTGCAATCAGAAAAAATAAATGAATATTGAGAATGTAAAATTTCTAATTGAACTATCCCTCTGCTTTATTGAACATCATTCACCTGAATTTAAAAAAAATTAAAGGCCCTTGGAAAATTTTACATTTTCTATATTGATTTGTTTTTCTGTAAGAAAATCACAAAAATAAATCGTCGAAAAAATATATTTGAAAATAATAGTATTCCTAAATAATACACACCAATTTCTTAATTATATTCTCAGAATAAATTTAATAGGTTTTATAAAATAATTTTTCTGCTCATATGGAAACAGTAAATAAACAAAAGTTATGAATAAATACATTATTGTAAAAATAATTTAGGCACAAAATTTTAAATACGTTTCTAATTTTTATCAAATTTTATGTAAGTAAATACCTATTTGAGAACTTCGGAAAAGGTAATTTTTTGGACACTATTAACTGTTTGTTTAATAATTTAAGTAGGTAGGTACTGTATTTTTATTAATAATTATTTAGTGATCTGAATAAACTAATATTATATATTTCTTTCGAATCTACTTACCGTAATGTCCATAATAGGTAAAGCATTTTGTTTTAAATGGAGTGAAAAAGGTGACTTCTCAAAATCATAAGACTCCTGGGTAAAATGTAAGTGGCATACATTGGAATTCACAAACATATCTTTTTCCAAATTTAAAGATACTCTCCAAGCCTCTCTTCTCTCAGTATCTTTTGGAACACTAAAAATAATACAATCTTAAAGTACCTATTATGTAAAATCGTATAAAACGTGCTACTGTCAACATTAAATATATTCATCCCCTTTGATTAATCCACATTATTGCAATAATTAATAATTATCTTTACAAATCTCATGGAAATGGGAAATACGGCTCTGTGTCTCCTTAAACAATCGAATATGGCCTCCAAAACAAACATGTTTATTAAGTAACTTACCGAAATAAATGAATAAATGATTTATCCCTCACACAGTTTGCAGTTTTGTGGTAAACACAACTTTTTATAACGCACCTGGGCATTTTTCACTATATAATCACAAAAATAGTCACTGAATCAAAACCTCACTTCCACAACGAACATCGAAAAACAATATGGATGCGATCGAACTGTCGAAGATACCGACACACTGCCTGTGATTGGTGGGTGCCAGCAGTGGGAGAATTGGCAGCGTGCGCCGTGAACTATGTTCTATCTCCCCCTTCGTTAAATCTATGTTGATATGTAAACAAGCAAATTGTTTCTGTATCGGTCATAGCGGTTTACGAAAATATACCTGGAGAGGCCAACTCACTCTCGCTGTCTTTGTTATTCTTATAGCAATAAAGAAAATAATAATTGGAAATCGTTCAGAGTGAATTTACGTAAACGTCTTTAGCGTCATTGACATTAAGTATTAGGTAAATCGAGAATAAGTTTAGTTTCGATTTAAGTGCGTGTTGTTCTCTTTGTGCTTTTTTTTTATTTCAGTTTTGCGATATTTTAACAGTACCTAAAAGTGCTTTTTGTTATTAGAATAGTTCTTGTCAAAGCTTGGATTTTGTTTACAAATAAAGTTACGTAGTTGTTTTTATTTAGTGACTTTTAGTTACTGATGTGAACTAGATTTTCCATCTTAATTCATAGGAATATGCTTGATGTCTGTAATTTGAATCATAAATTGGTTGGTAATGTAATGTACCTAAAAGATAGGTTAGTGTAACTCGCCCATTGACCTACATATCAGGTCAATGAACCAGCCGAACATATGACTGCTAGAATACGATTTATTTATTAATAAATTACAGGATTACCTACTTCAAATTATTATAATCGCAGGGTAAGTAACTACTACTTGTTAAAAAATAATAATTCTTTTATTAATTTTGAAAAAACGAAATCAAAATTGTCAGTAGCATTTTATGTTTACTGTTTATCGGAAAATTTGGTTTTAGTTTACGAAACACTTGAAAGAAAGTTTAATTGATGCAAGAAAAAGACAAACTTGTACATTTCTTATATTAAAAGGTATTTTAAAATGTTTAAAAATTATTTCAAATGGAGCACTTAATCGCATAAGTAGGTAATTACCTATTTCATTCAAAATTATGTCTCGGAACGAACTTGCTGCTAGGTGGTAAATTGTATATGAAATGCGGCAACACTGCTAAAGGTCAATGCAATATTTCAGATAAAATGAGGAATGTTTCTAGTAATCAGCAGTTCCAAAACAATTTCATCTTATTTTTTGAAAGTCGATAACTCAATTTTACGTGGGAATTAAGAGAAAAAAATGTGTCAGTGGGTTTCTACAGATGTCAAGAATCGGTGGTTTAAATATAACTACGCACTTAAGACTCACCCTGTATATATATATATATATATATATATATATATATATATATATATATATATATATATATATATATTTTAAGTAATTTATAAAAGACAAAACTACGAAGGTCTGCAAAATTATGTTCTATATCACCCAATAAATATTCTCTAAAGGGAATTTCTGTAAAAGTTCTTAAATTTGTCTCCAAGCAAAAAGAAATTTGTGCACTAGAAAACTCCAGGGAACGAGTTTTTTTACTTGTTAGCATCAACAAAATGTTGTTTGTGGGTGGAAATCGAACGATTTATTTCCTTCAAACTTTACTTTCCTTCTTAGAGATCCATTTGGAAACATGCCTGATACAGAATCTTGTCCCTAAAAAAGAGCCCTTTAGGTGTATTAAAGCAGGGATTGGTTAGATAGTTTCCTAAGCCAGTGTTATTTATTTGTTTTTAATCAATAATTCAGTTTTAAATACCTTCAACCGGTTCTTTCTTTTATTATATGTATTTGAAGAAGTAAGCCAGCATGCCTTTTGTCTTACCTTTCCCATTTAATATTTGATAAATACACTGATTTGCTAAAAAGCAACACAAAAAAAATAAAGTCTATTGAAATTTTTACAAAACATTCATATGCTTGGTATAAAGAAATGGTAATAGTTCGAGGAAAAAAAATTATGGATGTATAGATGTATAGTTGTCTAGAACTGTTGTACATAATTTTACAAGAAAATTGTCTTCTTGTGCCTTTAGTTCTTAATAAACTTCGAATAGTTTGAATTGTAGTGTTGCGTTGTTGAATAAGACGGTCTGAAGAGGAAATTCATGCAACTGGATATGAATCTGGTAGACTTCGGTGAGGTTCATCACCTGAGGATGGAGACCAAGAGAGGCAAGTTTACTGGTTATATTCAACCACATTGTCTTTACTTTATGAAACTGAAAGCTTGCATGGATAGTACCGCCATAAGCGAAACTATGTAAATTAATCATATACGTGTTCATTACTATAGTTTCCATAATTTCCGTTTGACTTATGCTGCCGCGCACTTCCTGCCACCATGAAATATGAGACGTCACCCGGTTCACAATTTTGGTGTAAATTAAATCGCCAGAGCAGAAAAATCATTCAGTTTTCTACTGACGCCTACCTACAGCACGCTAAGCTGGGTGGTCAAGAAGTGTTAAGTGCATTAAGCTCGACACTAATTGATTAGAATTCAGAATCTGACGATTACGATGTCTGGCAGCATCTTGGGGTCTTCAGCGCACTGAGTTACGCCTCCTGGTGTTGGTATCCATTTTATCGTCTTGCGTCAGTGTCACCAGAGTCTGCTGATTATTTATTACTGTAGGCCTTCAGCACACTGGATTGGACCAGCCGTTGGTAAATAATTACTGAACCAACCGTCGCGTCGTATCGAGCCCTGGATGTTTCCTTTTCAGCGCGTTAAGCTGGAGGAAATCGTCACATTGAGAACCAGGGTATTTACTTTATATCGTGTTGACCTGGAGCCTACCGTCACACCGTTAATTACCGAAACCGCACCTCTCCGCGTGAATTAATTTCACCGTTGTATATGTAAAATGGATTTATTAATTTTGTACTTGGTTTAATTGTTAGAATATACGAAAATTTGATTTTATGTCTATATGACTTCCTGTTTCGATAAATGTTACTTTAATAAAATAAACTCTATTATTTTTACTTTGGGATTTCTTATTTACAACAAACAGGAATCCTGGACTAACTCTCTCTGTAAACTAGCTATTCGGAAACAAACGACTCTACATATTTTGTCACTCGAGCAGACTTCTTTACAACTATACATAGGTTTAGGCATTAATATATAAAAGGAACAGAGTAGGCCTTAAACAGTTCCGTGTGGAACATCATTGTTGGCGGAAATAATTTTTGATTCCCTGGAAATTTATATAGCATTTTGACAAGTACGCATACAAATTCACTTCTTTGGAACGTTGTTGTAATGATTTCTATTACTATTTACCATAAATTCTTCCGCGAAATGGAAAACCTAGTAACTCAAAAAAGGTAAAGTTGTGGAAAACCTGATTTATGGATTTCGCTTGGAGATAGAAAATTCTAATGATCACATTACGAATTTGTTGTGTCCATGTTTTGAAATTTGAGGAAATAAATTGACTTGCTAGGAAATTTCACGGCGTATATACAGGGTGTCCTAACCAAAAGTAGGCACTCTGAATAACTTTGGATAAAATTTTTTTGAAAAATTGGTGAAACACGTCGACCTTGTTTCCAAGGGGAACATATTTGAATGCAATACTTGTATACCTATCACCATCCCTCTACTTTACACGGCCACCCCCCTCAAAAAATTCAAACAGCAAGGGGGTCGAGTGAAACATCTTTTAAAAGGTCTTTCAATTCCCTACATAACCGTGTATTTTTTTTAACTTTTATCGATTCGTTCTTAAGGAAAATAATTTTATTTTTGACGATTACACACAATCGAAATCGTTTAAAAAATCTAAAATACACGGCACTGGTTATCGGAATTCATAAGAAAACTACATTTTTAGTGCTCTCAAATCAACACGAGTTTTTTCGACAAAAAAACACATTCTTTGTCCGTTTAGTTTTAGAATAATAAAAGTCTCATAAATATTTGATAGTCCTTGAACATTAATTTGTTCACAACCAATTTTAAATCGAGATACATTTTACCAGAGTGAGTTCTCAAAATGGTTTATACCCTTCAAGAGAGAATAGAAATGGTCAGCATTTATTTTAAAAACGATAATTGTGCTAGAGCTACGGAGTGCATATTCAATAGAAATCACCCAGATAGACGGGTTGGTTCTCAGTATGTTTTACAATTATTGACAGGAAACAAAAAACATGAACCTCAGCGACCGATTAGGAATGAAGCAGTCGAAGTGGCAGTTCTGGGTCATTTGCAGATGGATAATACTCAATCGATCAGGAAAGTAGCTGAGGCTTCCGGTGTATCACGAAGCAGTGTTCATCGAATTGTAAAGGCCCACAAATTTCATCCATATAAATTTAAATTGGTACACGAATTAAACGAAGATGATCCCGATAGTCGGCTTGAATTCTGTGAGATTTTTAGTGAACAATTAAACGGTAATGCCAATCTACTGTACAATACGTGTTTTTTCTGATGAATCGACATTTCAGATAAATGTACCTCCCCATTTATCAGGCATTACTGTAGGTATTGTAGTGAAACCAATCCACATTTGTTCATGGAAACTCATACCCAAAGGCCTCAGAAGTTAAATGTTTGGGCTGGCATCTTAGGGGATCACATTGTCGGGCCGTTTTTTATTCTTGACCATTTAAATGGCGAAAGGTACCTCGATCTGTTAGAAAATAACATCGCCCCAATGATTACCGAAATCCTCGAGGAAAACGATAATCTTTTAGAGGGCGAATTGTTTTTTCAACAGGATGGGGCACCCCCACATTTTGCTATAGCAGTCCGTCAATTTTTGGATAATCGGTTTCCTGAGCGATGGATTGGAAGAAGAGGTCCTGTGGAGTGGCCCGCTAGGTCCCCCCGATTTAACTCCCTTGGATTTCTTTCTGTGGGGACATTTGAAATCGAAGGTATTCGCACCAAAACCTGCATCTCTGGAAGAGTTACGTGAAATAATTATTCGAGAATGCCATTTATTGACTTCAGATGTGTTCAGAAATATTCGTACAGAATTTCAAGACAGATTATACTACTGTATGGAAGTCGGTGGGGTTATTTTGAACAATACATACGATAATTTAAACTGCTTCTTTTATTTTTATTTCCCTAACCTAAATTAATGAAACAATTATTTCTCAGCAACGAATCGATGAAAGTTAAAAAAAATACACGGTTATGTAGGGAATTGAAAGACTTTAGTAAGATGTATCACTCGACCTCCTTTGCCATTTGAATTTTTTGAGGGGGTGGCCGTGTAGGTAGAGGGATGATGATAGGTATACAAGTATTACATTAAAATATGTCCCCCTTGGAAACAAGGTCGACGTGTTTCACCAATTTTTCAAAAAAATTTTATCTCCAAAGTTATTCAGGGTATCTACTTTTGGTTGGGACACCCTGTATAGTACAATAACCTTTTTGAATATCACTGGCAAATAAATATGAATAGCACGAAAAAAAGCTAGTAGAATAAATTATGCACGTAATATAATTTTCATTTAAACTATGATCTACCAGGCTTTTCCAATACACGGAAAAATTGTGTCGCTCCTAACATGAGTAATATTTACCCCTTTTCCTTAATTATTTTCTTACCATTAAAATAAAATCAGATTAGATCCTTTGTAACGACAGTTGCCTTCAATGCAACCTGTTCTTTTTAAAATGATGATGGCAGCTTTTATGAATTTGAATTTTGTAATTTAGAATAATTTTACCAAATAAATTTATTAATATGAATTACATTGCTACATATTACAAAGCAAAGTGTAGACACTATTAATGATTTGTTTATTTCCTGTTTTCATATTAGTTCTTCGCTGGTATATTAACAATAAAAAAAATTATTTAATTTGCTGAGTGAGACTTTCATTTCAAATAAAATGTGATGTGACGTATATCAACTTAATACAAATTTTCATAGCCAACTTCAATACAAACAAATTTAGAAAGAATAACAAAGATATACATTCAAACAGACAACTTTTTTTCGATATTTTGTTATGTTATACACAGTCACCACCTTGATTTAAGAAAAATAGAAGGGTATAAACCTGAACTTATAATTTAATCTGGGTAATCTCGTGATACCAGTGACAATTAAAACGTTTTATATTTGATTATAGTAATTCCCACAATTAACAAAAGCAATCACGAGAGAACTTCAAAAGGATAATACTATATCCGCTAACAAATTAGTGAAATTAAATATACCTCGCAATATGCATTCGAGCGCATGTAGTAATTTGGAACACAGAAAAGCTTTTGTGGGTTTTGTTGTTAATTTCACAGATTGTGGAGAGAAAGGTCCTAAAGGTCGATCCTCATTCCATCCGATTCCGAAGTGCCGGATGGTGCTGGTTTCAAGATGTCTTAGACTGAAACTTCTCTTATCCCTTTATACCAGATTGTTTATATTGTTTCCTTTAATTGTTCATTCTTGAAATCCCAATTGTTAAGTTTCGAGCAACATTGTTTTTATTATTATGTGTTCGTTTGCTCAACATTTCAAATAGTCTCTCGAATCGTTTGAATTTTCCACTTAATTTCAGAGAGTAAACATTTATTTGAGAAGTTTGTTTTAAAACTTTTTGCTTAATCAGTCGACGACTTTTATTAAACAAATGAAAGTGGCGGGTTTAATAAAGTAGCGAATTATTAAAGATCAAATGAAATATTAAAGAAATCATGTTTTTCTAAGATACTCTAACTGGAAAGTTTGCTTATCTTCTCATCTCATTTAAGTTTTTTAAATTTTGCGAGGATTTTATAATTACTTCTTAAATTAATAACATGAAAACAAATTTAGAGCAATTTTATATTTATTGATAAAAGTAAACTATACTTTACTTACTCATGTTTTGCATTTAAGGACTTTTTCAGATATGCATATATACATATACACACAGGGTGTTTGGCTTTAAAATTCCCAACTGGAGATCTCGCTAATCTTGCGAGTTACAGCATTTGTCAAATTAGAGAAAAGTTGCGTGATATTCTTGTTAAAACCATGGAATCAACAGAACTTAATTAATTACCGTAACTAGGGGCTACTTTGCGCCATTTTTAGTTGAGAATTTATGAATCGCTCAAGAAGGTCAACTTGTTAGTTATAAAAAATATTTGTATCATTACACTAGCTCGAGAAAGGTTCGATTAGTACATTTAAATCTTCATTAAGAGTTTAAATTAATTAAAACATTTTTTTTATTTATAAAATTTGGAGCAGTCTCCTCATAGGAGGAGGAAACTTTACACCATTATCAAATACAGCCTTAAACTACTAGGTAAAGTGATTTTGGAGCAATGTAGGATGACTGTGTCGTTAACAATGCACCACTTACATACCAGAGTTGAACAATTGATACGAAAAAAAAGTCTACATTTTATTTAGGAAATATTAAAAAATAAGTTTCAAACTATAATTTTTTAATGAAAATAGGTAATCTACAGCTAATTATAGATAACAAAACGTTACAAAAGAAGGCATTTTAAGTCCACCACTTCTGGTCTAACTTAGGGATAGTATAATATCCTCTCCGAGAAATTTGTAAAGGTAGTTTGATGCTGCCTAACACATCCTTCTATGGGTAGTTGAGCTCATCTTTATTTTCTGGCCATTTTCAGGATTTTAGGGATTTTTACATAGAATTTATCATCACTTCCTGGTTATTAAATCCAGCAATCTGTCCTCGATATATAAACAATCTCTTAAATATGACGAATATATTGTCATGGGCGACTTCACCGAAAATTTTCCTTTCGCAATTAAAGATGACGTTCAATCTTATCATTGGGTTAACTCCAAGGCTTTCTTATATGCCTTGCATCTAATGAAGTAATTAAATGCCAAAGTTACTGTGTAATCAGAGACTTTTATTAGTTTCAAAAGCAAATAATTCCATATTTGAAGAGGTCCTTTTCTGGATTAAAAAAGTTATTTACTTTTCAATCCAATACAAGAACAAGACAAGTTTTTTGAATTTGTGCTACTACGAGGAAAATTTTGATTTAAATGCAGAGTAGTATTCTTGCCACTTGCAATGGTGAAGATTCCTGCGATAGGAGGAACTGTAAAAAGTACAACGGCAAAGGCAAGTTTACAGAGAACGATGTCTAACCATATTGTGACACCTTCGCAGTTTTTGAGTTTTGCACAGTACAGATAACAGGAATAATGTTTTTCTATTCAAAATAAGAAGATGACATAATGGAAAATTTCCTACAACCCCAATTTCAAACTGCTATTACCGTTCCACACATACGATCACAGTTTTATAACATTCGGAGGCAATACCCTTCAGATTCATATTCGGTGGACTTTAAAACATTTAATATATCAAAAAACTCTAGTTAATAGTAAAGTTTTGTGTATAATACATGAACGATGTTAAATTCTTGTAAATGAGTTGCAATTGTATTAAATGTTTTCAATGGATTTCGTATCATATTCTCAATCTCACACCTCTGCAATTGCTGTAAATAACAAAGCGTTTAAATTATTTTTTGAAGTATATAAAGTGCACTACCTCTCCCAAATTTTCCAAATTTTTAAAAGCCAACTTGATTAATAAATTTATGAAATATTAGATGTGAATCAGTTTTCGCTGATAAGATATGATTTTTTTGAAAAAGTGATGCTTTAAAGGTTTTAAGTAGTTTATCATTGTGTTTTTAAAAAGTAAATTTTTTACAAATAAAACAAGCACAGTTCTATGGTTAAGAATGCTGGTGCGATAAATGTAATTTCAATAAAATCAAAAACATCAAGGCAATGACATAATTTGAAATTTGTTGAATTCATATGGAATAACCCATGAGAAAATTCTTTTTAAAAGTATGCGCTATTAGGAACTCAACAATAATGATTAAATTTATAACAATTAAACAAACAAATATGTAAAAAAAGGATAACTCTATTTTCGATGGTCCTTTAGGAACGCAAGAATTCAAATCACAGTTTATAAAACTGATTAATGGAAATATATGTAAGAACGCTGAATATAGCGATTTAATAAAAAATTTTCATCTCGGCTAATATTTTAAATGAAAAATTACTGTCAACTTATTCGCGAGAAACTTGTTATATATTGGATACCGATGTCGCACTTGCTGCTTACAAATCATACGATTCATTTGATTTTCAAGTCTAGAGACCGATATATTTTATGAAGTATTGCGAGTCGAAGTAGGAATAAACGTCAATCCATCACATACAGGAATGGCCCGCGACAGTAAAAAAGCAGAATCTGGCGACAGTGTCACCAGGGAAATAATAAGAAAAGAAAAATGGAGGAAGGAACTGTCGTGATTGATTCGGGGTGCTAAGAAACATTGCCGTTTGTTTGACGACAGCTTTTTAGTTTTATAACATTTTACTTTGTTTCCATGTTACAATGTCATTTTTCGGTGACACGTATAATGTACAGAAGTAAACACTTTGGAAGATACATTCAATATTTTAATGTATTAAATTCTATTAGCGATTACAGGAAAAAACTCTTCAGACAACGACTTGAATATTTTATCCCTTGCTTAAACACAAGACGGAAGGAATGACTTATGTATTATAGAAGTGGCTCTTATTTAAATTTAATATTTTTAAACATGTTTTAAAATCATATGGAAAATTAAATATGTGGGTGTAGATGGTATAATAAGTGCATAATATAATGTACTTGATAAGAACCAGGTTCAACTAAGCACAATAGATGTATGTTTTTTTATTTTCAAGTCTTTTCTTTCTTTTTTTCAGAATATATTGGATAGTGTCAACTTCTGGTGCGTCGAACTGTACTTCTCCTTGTAGCCGACAGTATTCTAAACGATGAATAGAGTGTTTTTGAACCTTGTTTATTGTTCCCTGAGCACTGTTGTTCATTTCTGTTTTAATCGTCTCTTTTAATTCAACAATGTTTTCCGGTTTGGTTTTATAAACTAAGTTTTTTTAGATAGACCGACAGAAAATAATCTAATGGATTGAGGTCCGGTGACCTTGGTGGCTATTTGATGGGTCCACGTCTACCAATCCACCTGTTCAGAAATATTTGGTCAAGATATCTTCGAACGTCTGCTGCGTAAAGGGAGGCACACCATTCTGTTGATACCACGGGGTAATAATAACGTTGGGATGAGATAGCCAATTAGAAACTGGAAATATGCCGGTCCGTTCACAGTTCCATCGAAAAAATAGGGTCCAATGTTTCAGTTTCTTACAATTCCCGCTCACACATTTACCTGTGTGTGCTGCTCCCCGCATCCATCGAGTGTTTTCACTTTCCCAGTATCTACAATTCTGACGCCTCATTTCACCATTTAATTTGAAAGTGCATTCATCGGAGAAAATAATATATTTTATCAGAAAAGGACCAATGCATATATTCATCATTATTTCACAAAATTGTATACTCCGATCTGAATCATCATCACTTAGTTCTTGCACATGCTGAATCTTAAAGAGATGCCATTTTTCTAATTTCAATACTGTATCTACTGACGTTTTAGTAATATCATAATCGCGATTAATCTGGCGAACGCTGGTATGTGGATTTTTCTTCAACAGCCAGTAAAACATTTAATTTTGTGTCCTGGTCAACACCTGGGTGACCTGTTTTGGGTAAATTTTCCAACGTACCAGTCTCTCTAAATTTTTTTTTTTCAATTTTACTGACTGTCGATTGAGTTATGGGTCGTTCTGAATATTTAGTACTAAAAAATACATACTTCTTGTTGAGTTCGCATTCTATCACCATCTCCAATCATCGTAAGAATTTCAATTCTCTGCTTTACAAATATACTCATGTTGTAAATTAAAATAAATCGACAATAATTATAGAGACAATACTACTGGGGTAAAGTATTATTAAGTAATTCATTGTCAAAGACGATAATGATAAAACAAAAAAGCAAACAAAAACTAGCCAACTTCAAAAATTAATAAAAAACATTTATTTTACTTTTTTACTTGTTTTCTTTTAATGGCCGTATCTTCCAACCCTAAGTATACATATTTGGAATCAGCTGTTGAAGCAGAATCCAAAAATGGAGAAATATATAGGGTATTCCATTAACAAAATGTATATTGATAACGTCATAAAGGAAACAGTAATGACATCTAATAAAAAAAAGGATAAGGTGCACAATAAAAACTAAAATTCGACGTCCGAGATATTCTTCTAAATATTTTTGGTTTATAATAGAATGAATTTATTTCATACATTATGGGCACACTATGTCTGTGTATGTATATGTACAGGTTTATATTTATATGTGTATATACATTTCTATATGTTTTGTTCGTACATATTTCATCAAGAAGTTTTTGTAGAATGCAAAAGTGTTTATGCTTATTTATCCATGCATAGTTTCAATGTACCTTATCCTGTAATTGGGCTACTGCCTGTTGGATTTTCTTTTTAAATATGTAAATAAAATAAGAAACAAATAAATACATGAATATATAATTGTGCTTTGACAAGTCAGAAACGTACAAAATATAATAAAAAACAGTCTAAAAACTATAGGTTGTTATGGATAAAATATTACATTTCTTTGTTTCCTAATTAATATAATTTAGTTAATATTTAGTTTTAGTGTCTCATAATACAAATATTCTGAAAATATAGAAGAGACAAAGGGTATAATAGATATTTCATATTTGAAGGAAATATTGAAAAATGATGTGTACTTTAATTTTCATTCAACAATGCGAAATTTATTCGTATTGACTGAAAATATACGTAATATATTTTTATATTAAAATGTCTAAATGCATGATATATTTATCCGCATAAAAACTTCAATAAATTTAAATCTGCTTTATACTGTTCTACTAAATATAGAGCAAGAAAATTTGTTTTATATTTTTTAATATTTCGTTTGAATTTTAAAGGAGCATCTTAAATACAATGATTAATGGTTCATTGGTGCATATTTCTCGCGTTATCCTAAAAGTATCTCTAGGGTTGTATTATTCAACAATGGCTTCTTGCTTGCATATTTCCTGAAGGGTTATTGCATGGACTTGCGAAAGTTCCCCTAGATGTTTGTCTTTGTCACTTCCAGATGACAATATTAAAAGTAATAAATTTTATAATCCGGCAATGTCGCGTTTTTAAAAAAAAAACTCTTTATTGTTGCAGGCTATATGGAACTCTTTCTAGCCAATAATAAATTAAGGGGCTGTCACTATTGATGATAATTTCATGGAAGTAAAAAAATTTATTCTATTTCATGAATATCTGCATTGGTAGGTACTTGAATGAAAATACTTCTTCTTCTGTATATAGAGATGTTCCCCAAGATATACTGGATGGATTAGCCTCATTTTTTTCAATTGTCCTTCACGACTCCCACAAATTATAATATAGGCGACACTTACACAAATATTAACTTTCCATAACTTCCTGTTCCCAAAATGTATGAGGAAGCTGTAGTAAAAACACTGAAAAAGTCAAACCGAAATTAACTACTGGTCCGGATTGGAATACCCGCATTTCTTTTAAAGGATTGTGCTATATTGTTCGCATTACCTTTGTTGCTCGATATACGAAAAATATGGCACAAAGCGCCCCACGCTTTTTTCACAACAATACTAGTATTTTTCGTTCATTATTGTTTTCAGTTTATATTAATAATTATTTTTCACTTTTTTAGTTTGATGTGCTTTAAAAGCGTGTTTTTTTAGTTTTTTTTAAACTATATTTATTTTTCACTTTTTAGTTTGATGTGCTATGAAAGCGTGTTTTTGTAGTTTTTTTAAACTATATTTATATTGCTTGTTGATGCTGATATTATAACATATTACGATCCAACAGATATTTCTGAAAAAAAAAATATGTTTTTTTATTTCAGCCATGGGATTTGAACTCACGCCCGAGGAGTCCGTCGTTTCGCGTCGACTAAGACTTGCCCGCTCGGCCAACGACCGAACTGAGAATCACGGAATATGCTTACAGTATTAAGCCTCTTGCTCTCACGCAGAGGATACGTGAGGAAAGGACTGGCGATCCTGATCAGGATAATAATATAAACTTATCAAATTATTGTATTGTTACCGGTTCTTCGTAAGTGTACAAAGTTTCAATTAAATCTGTCCGTTTAAAGTGGGTCAAAATCGAGTCCAAAGAGTCGGTTACAAACAAACAAACAAACAAACAAACAAACATACAAGTGAAGCTAATAAAAGCGTGTTAAAAAGTTAAGATATGTTTCATTTACAAAAAAGGAGACAAATCCGCTATAGAGAACTACAGGCCTATTACAATTCTATGTAACTTCAGTAAATTATTTGAGACTGTAATATATAATATATTATTTTTTCCACGTCAAATCCCAAATTTCCACTATCCAGCATGGGTTTCTATCTGGCAGGTCCTCAACTACGAATCTGACGTGCGTAACTCAATTTATAGCAGAGACACTTGACTATGGTGGCCAGGTTGATGTCATCTATACTGATTTCTCTAAAGTCTTCGATAGATCACGGTATTCTATTACAAAAAATTTTCAATTTCGGACTTACCGAAGGTTTTATAAAATTTTCTTTTCTTACCTGTCTGACAGGAAATTTACTGTGCAATACAGTGGCTTCAAGTCAATCGAAATAACATCAACCTCAGGCGTTCCTCAGGGGGTCCGATGTTGGACCTCTATTATTCATAATGTATATAAATGACATTAGCTTGGGGCTACGATGTAGT
Source organism: Rhamnusium bicolor (assembly GCA_029963845.1). Classification (NCBI taxonomy): domain Eukaryota; kingdom Metazoa; phylum Arthropoda; class Insecta; order Coleoptera; family Cerambycidae; genus Rhamnusium; species Rhamnusium bicolor. The sequence goes on along the minus strand of JANEYF010004888.1, from coordinate 42,699 downwards.
TCTCTGCTGTATGCTGATGATTGCAAGCTATACTCTGCCATTGACAATTTAGACGATTGTCTTATTCTACAAGAGGATTTACAAAAAATTAGCTTATAGTGTGATAAAAATAGATTACATTTAAAGATCAGCAAATGTTCGACGTTCTAAAGTCTGAGAAGCCCGTAAGGTCTTGAATGTATTTCTTCTTAATTCACTTCCGGCCTGATTTATTCTTTGAAGTAGTTCTGCTCGTGTATTTATTTCAGTGGCGTAAACCAAACCCTTCATATAACCCCAAAAGTAAAAATTTAATGGGTTTAGATCCGGTGAACGAGGTGGCCAAGCTATAGGACCACCTCGACCTATCCACCTGCCTGGAAAATTTTGATGTAACCAAGTTCAAACATTGCGCCCAAAATGGGCAGGCGCGCCGTCATGTTGAAAATGCATATTTTGTCGAACCTCGTGTCGAACAATCAACGGTAATAAATCGATAACGTCGTTATGGCGGAAGTTTAAATACCCTTCTGCATTAAGACGTTTGGGGAATTTTATTGGGCCAATTACTTGATCCCCAATGATTCCTGCCCATAAATTCACCGAAAATCTATGTTGGAAATTTGTGCGCCGACTAACTCGTGGATTTTCATCCGACCAATGATGCATATTATGCATATTAAAAGCTCCGTTCCTAGTGAACATTGCCTCATCAGTCCATAATATGCTAGGAAGAATAATTCTCGCAATAATTGATAAAACTGGAGTCGTGGTATAAAATCTGCCTCCGTTAAATGTTGCACGCGTCTAAAATGGTATAGGTGTATTCCTTGCATTACTGTTATTCTTCCTATCTGAAATTGTTTATTAAGATAAATAATTATCTAGGTACTTACATTTTTTATTAACTACTGAGCGAGATATGTTGACAATTTCTGAAACACTTCGAATGTTTATTTGTGGATCATTTTCTAAATGATTCAAAACTATATCCATACGATGATTTCCTTGTGATCTTCCCGCGCCTCGAGAGCTTTTAAAATCCCCATGGTCTGCCAAATTCTGGTCAAGAACTGCAAATATTCGACGCCCAGGTACTCTACGATTGGGAAATCTTCGTCTGTATTCCCTTACTGCGGTTAATGCACTACCATTGCAAAAACGTAAACAAAATGCATATCAGTCATTTCCCTATGTGTAAATCTTGGCATTTTTAATCGACTTAATGAAAATCGTGATTAAAGGCGCACAAATGAAATAACTGATAGAAAAGGGGACAAGACTTTTTTTTCCCGATATGCGTTCTTAGGATTTTATATCATACAACTGTTTATACAAATTTATTAACTTTGTTGACAAATCTAACATCAAATTATATCATAGCAGCATGAAGCATTCCTTTTTATTCATGGCCTACTATTAATGAAAAATTAGTTTAGATTTCCAATACCTATCTCATACCATGTTATAAAATTTTCAAGTTCATATTATTCAAAAATGGTGCATTTTATCGATGTTCATCAAAAGTACCTTTTTACGTATAAAACTTTAAAATTTCATATTCCATTGTCAAAAACAGAAAAAAGTTACATACAAAAAAGTTGGGGTTATTTTAACCCCAGAACTCGCCCGTTTGGGATAGCCCTGGATAAAATTTTCGAATTATTTTCATTTCATCTTATTACACATAAGACGTGTAGCGGCTGTGTAAATTTTCAATATTTGACTTTGAGTGGTTTTGGAGATATTCGATAAAAACCTTTCTCAGGGGTTACCTTTAGGAGCCTGTAGCTCCCTTAGGAAGCATTTTTCGACCAATGTTTATATGATTTTTTTTCCTATTTCTGGCCGTAGAAGCAGCTGGTAGATTATTGCACACTAATTTCGGGACACCCTGTATTGAGTAATAAAATTTTGTACGTTGTCACATTGTGTGGTTAATAAGAAACCTCAGCAACATTTTGCTCTAGAGTTATGTAACACAGTATTACTAAAACATAAACGTTTGCATTATATTTTTGAACACTCTGTATAAAGTTTTATTATTTAAAGTTTGACGAAACAAAACCAAATATTGCGTACATCATCAGTTGTTTCACTATTATTCGTAGAACGAAGAAGAAACATTTAAAGTTTTCTGGGAACCATCAAAGCAATCAATAAAAATGTCTTCCCGACCATTAAACCTTTAACTTTTAACTGCTGGAAAAATTTTATTTCGCAAGATAACGTAGGCATATTGTAAATTATTGTCTTAGGGATGGTGTTGCATCTCCGCGACGAGAATGGTATTGGATATCATTCCCCTGTGATCTGTTATAGAGCAAAGCAGTAGCGCTTCGGTAAGTAAGAATAGGGGTCGTTAAAAATTAATTTATTTTTAATTTTTTTTAACATGTTTGGTTAACATTCACTCACTTTAGGTATTTAGAAGAAATTTATTTTGCAATATTTTGCTTCCAGATATCCCACAATTTCAAGTCGTCGAACGTAACAATGACTGTCGTAGGAGATTTAAACTGTTTTGTCACTAGTCTCTGGCACGTAATAGAAATATTCTTGTTAGATGTTTGGCACCAAAATGGGGAACAATTTTTCGGAAACTATTACGTTGTAGAGACGTTTATAGAACTTATTTGATTATGTCCGTTAACGTGATGGCTATGTAATGGAGACGTGGCGATATAATAACTGCGAATTGTATATAATTGTTAAACTATTTCTTGAATAAGATTTTCAGGAAACAACTAGTCAGCGGGCAAAAGTCCGATCTGCGTTGAATTAAACTTGCAAGTCTTGTTTAGTAAGTAAGATCATTTGTCAATTCCTCAGGTCGAGCCTTTTGTCCGCTGAGTAGTAGTTTCCTGTAAATCTTATTCAGTATATAGTTTAGCCCACCAGAATCGCAGCTTTTGGTATCTATCGCTATCAGTTATTAAGACATGAGTGATGTCTGATGGGTAGTACTGAGCATCAGGGGGATATACTTATCACTCACTATGTCAGACTATTTCTTGCAAATGCGAAAAAATCGTTCTATCCTACCCTGTCATCATCATGTATGCCATTGCTGCTTTGGAATAACTAACATCATGAAACATAATTCTACATCTAAGAACTACTTAAAGCGTTGTGTGAAGGATTTAACATGAGACGCAACCCAGGGGATCCTGGACAACGAGTAAGTAAACTAATCAGAAAATTCATTTCAGATCGACAAAAAGAACTCCCTCCCTAGGGGAAACAATCGATCACCCTCCCATCTCTCTCCTACCACTCAGCACCGACAGGCCAAATTGCAGGAACTGAGCCGTGCTCTTTGGCCCAAAGTGCTGCAAGAAGTACAAATTTGGTACTTTTCTATCGAAAACCCCTCTTCCTACACGCAGCTATAGAATAGAATTGAAACGAAAACTCATGCTTCCTGCTTTGTATTTAATTTAATAAGAAATTGAGATAAGGTCGAGGCTGCCAGTGGATTCAAGATTATTAACTAAATATAATCTAATAAAGTATTGTAGAGTTTGGTGGTAAGATTTTGAGAGCAATTTTGTTCAAGTAGGAAACATACCAATTTATTTATTTATACTTTTGCTTTTATTCTGCCTGATGCCGTTATGACTCACATATTACTCCTTTAGTCAGCATATTTCATATCATTACAATAAAGCCAAATCATTTAGATGGTATCAAAATTTCTCTCGTAAGCCACTGAAAGAACGAAGGCGATATTAAATGTTTGGCTGGTGGAGCGGGCGGCTGAGTGCGAAAGGGTAGAGATAAGGGAAAAGTGACGCTGATGCAATAATGCCAAGACGCCTTTTAAGGGACTGGCTTTCGCCACCCGTCCTAGCAACCGACACGAATTATGTTTTTGCTAAGTGAACACGAACTTATACAAAATAAAAAATAAGATCTGCGGGGAATACGCAGATTGGCATTGTTGAGCAGATAACGTCTTTATACCAAAATCTCGTATTATTATTGAATCTTGGAGTGTTTGAAAATGGCTTGGTAGACATTATCTTAAACATTATCAATGGTTCTTCTCCGCCTTTTTTTATCTAGAGTGAAGTATGAAATATTAAAACAGCAGTTGATATAAGTATACACTAAATTTAATAAAACCGTATTTACATCTTTAAAATAAAAATTATGGACACCTAATACTCTAAGCGTCAAACTTTTCTGAGGTGTAATATCTAAATATTAAATAAAAAGCACTCAAATCTAAATATATTGATCGTTACAAAATATGTAGAGTGACTAGAAATAAAACTAACATAAACGTCATATTATTATGTCACATTTCGCCGTCAGATTTCAATTTCTTACCTTTAATAATAATCTAAATTTATTAAATATTAAATTTGGCGTTCCTCAAGGTTTTGTTCTGGGGCCAGTACTATTTCTTATTTATATCAATGACTTGCCAAATAATGCTAAAGAGTTGAATGCAAACGGTATAAATTTGTACTTAAACGATTTTTGCACAGAATCATTCTATTTACGCTTTTCAACTGATTTATCCCAAATAAAATTATGTTTTTTTTGTTTTAAATACACATTTTAATGTTCTATTTATACTCCTGCCTATCTGCATATCTTCAAGTAACAGTGGTTTTCTATTATGCTTGTTTATATTTAAATTTTTTTTACTGTTATTTTATATATGACAACCTATTAGTTTTTGGACAATTATTATAGTATTTTTATTATATTTTATATATTCGTGACCTGCCAAAACACAATTGTTTATATATGACAAATCTATCTATCTATACGCGGCAGATATACCTATAATAACAATAATAGTTAACATAAACAATAATAGTTTTCAAAAACTTTTTTTACAACATTTTTAAAAGTATTGCGGAAAAAATTCTTAGAGCATTATGCGAACATAAGAAGAAGAAATATGTAACAATACAATGAAGAAATCAACGAAACACAGCAAAGTGAAGACACAGATAAATTAATTATTTTCGGAAGTTTGTATACAGAATGTTCTAAAATTAAGTGGCCAAACTAAGTCTCTTGTAGAGGGAATCAAAACAAAACGAAAATCCTCAATAAATATTCTTTCAATAATGTATATTGAAGACGGTATAACTGTGCACAGATAAAAGAATTTTTTTTGGGTTTAGAGCGGCACTCAAGAGAACTTGGATTTGCTATTAAAAATTTTGTTCAACCGCCATAACTTTCATTTTTAGTAGTTCCAACACCTCAAGATAATTTTTACTAGTACGTTCACGTTGACAGATACTAATTTGATACATCATTTCCAGATGATGCCAACTTGGTTGGTGGAACTCGAGTCGAGTGCAGTATATGGTATTTTGTGGGAAACTGTGTGTAACTCGAGGAAATCATTTCTTAAGTGTAAACATTTTTCTTTTTGGTGAGTTAATATTTTTTTAATCTCAATATATTTTTTTTGCTTTTAATACTAAGAACATTGTTATTTAATTCATTGCAATTCTTGCTCCTAGATTGGGTAGTTTTTTTAATAGTTTCTATGATAAAATGCAATAGAGGTATTGTTTTTGATTTACTATATACCTACAACTTTTATACTAGCACATTCAAATAAGAATGGCAGTATAGAATATAAAAAACTATAGATGCTTATTTTTATTATCATGTTAGGTTTGAAAGAATGCTTTGTAATATCCAGTAATTATTTTTTTATTTTTAGAAATTGGATATATTCTTATTATTATAAAAACAGCAACTAAAAGTATTCATTAAATAAGAAGCTAGTAATCCAAACTTTTTATTTAGATGAGTTTAATATTCAGTGAACGAGTGAAGGGTATCATATCGTGGGTTCGCAGACAATTTTTAAAGAAAACTTGGCAAATATTTACTCTGATTTACATTTTTCCACTTCGCGATTATAGCCATTATATGTAAAATAAATAAATGACTATGCCCGCAGAGGAATGAAAACTGAAAAACTTGCATTCAAATAGTCCCAACAGGAACTACAGATAATGGTTATAAGATTCTTCCTTCCGCGTTCCGTATTTGAATATTATTTTAAGAATTTATTATCGTTCTGGAAACTAGATAACTTATACTAGTTGCTTCAACCGTTTAAGTTGGAAACGGTATTATGCAAATTTAATCATTTTAGAACACTCATATTCCACTCATCATTTAATTGCTTAAACTAAGTTTTCCGAGACGCTGGAAAATTTACACAATATATGCAAATCAAACAAACAGTAAGCAAGCATTTAAGTACAAGCAATTTATTTGGCTACGCAGATGGAAATAATACATTTACAGGGCTCGATGCACTCTAATTCTTGGCGCAACATCATAAATTAATCCCCCTGTACTCTTGACGTACGACCGTACATTTCCTTGTAGTAGAGAGGCTGGCTGGGGAGCCGTTTTGGATTAATGGCACCTACTGATTACTGAATTAACTTGGATGTTATGAGAACTCAATTTAAAATACATTGTAATCTTAATGGTACCGTGCGGAGAGAATTTATTCATCAACAAAAAGCAACAATGACAACAATCCTTTCAATTGTTGTCATTGCATCTATTTACTTGCTTTTGTAAAATTTTAACATTAATTACTGCATTGGGTCAAATGATTAATTTTGAAGAATGTCGAATACATCTTACTGTTGTTATAAAATGTAATCATATTATAATAATAATAATGACTTAAATGTATTCAAAAGGTTCGAAACTTCAATGTTTTGCAGTGCATTGATAACAATCTTTGCTCGATGAGGCATTACCATCCAAGTGAAAAAAGTTCTCACCATGAAGTTGAAGAATAATGTTGTCAACATAACTTGAAATGTCATCGTCCTCTCAACAATAAACAAGACAGATCATCCATTGAAGCTTATGCCTCCTCACACTACGATTGAATCACTGCAATGCCGTAAGGATCAACAATGCAGATGTTCACATACCCATTTGTAACGGTCCGTTTCTTTAGATTAATAATTTAGACTACATTCCTCAAACTATGTGGATATCACTTGAATTATAAACTATTCCAAATTTGAATAAAATATCTTCAATAAATCTTATTGTACTATGTAGTGCGATGCTATTGTGCGGTCGGACAGAATTGGTTCCTGCTGCTAAGCTCCGTCGCGCGCATGGAGGAAAAATTGGGTGTGTGTTTTTAGCGGGAGCACAAAGCAGGCCATCAAGTAAGCAAGATTTAAGTCGCTGTGTGTAAAATGTTTATGATCTGAGATGGACTTTTTAGATTGTTAACTTTGTGAGTTAGTAAAGTGCACAAAAGGTGTTGCTGACTTATGGAAACGGCCAATGTGGTTGAAGTGTTGTAAGGCCAAGGCTGTAAGCTGAGCTCAGGAGGAATGAATAAGAACGTTTTATTATATTGACGTCTCGACGACAAAAGAGGTATATAAATTCTGCAAAATTAACTTCGAACCCCTAGGTACCTAGGCACCACCTATTAACTTGTCAGAATTTGAGTGCCTCGCAAGTGAACAATGAATTTTTATACCATTTGCAAATCCGCTCCGTGCCTTTAAACTGAATTCGTTTAACGTACTTTACATGCATTTGTGGCTAATTATCATAGACTGTTTAAATAACTACCTATTTTCCATCTTTCAAAGGTAGCTAGTTGTTTGTTAGTTACGGAGAATTATTGTATATTTTGAACTTAAGAAAGGAGATGGTGGCGCCCAATAACAACTAATTAATTTGTATGATTTGAATTGGCGATTGCCGTATATGTCTTTGTTCTTTTGATTCATTTAGTCTTGTTTTATTTGATTTATCTGGTTAACTACTCTGCTTCCCCGCCCAGAGAAGAGAGTCATAAATCTTGCTTACTTTGAATAAATGTATTTTGCTGTTAGATTTTTGTTTCATTCAATAAAATTTGATTTCACTATTTTAATGATATGGTGAAATCCGTTATACATTCTAACCTAGCCCGTTAATAATGTACGATCAAAGAAACTCATCATAGATGTTTTATAGAAACTATACCTCGAGCCCTCAAAAGTTTTCGAATCGTCTTGAGCTTCGTTGGTTCTTCTTAGACGATCATTTCTAACCCTCTCAAATGCTGACCCAGTGTTTTGATATCGTGAAACATGTCAAGAAATGACATCTCGAGATACATTGAATCTCACAGCGACCTCGACTCGATTTCGATCAGCACTAATCTTTCCAACTGTCATATTGCTTCCTTTGGGAGTTAACTTCGCCCGCGGCATATTGTAATTAAGAACAAACGTTATTTCGAATTCATAGTCATGCTAATGATCTGCTCGTGATATCCTGACGACTAGATTCAAAATATTCCTCCAGCAATTGCAATAAGCCTATCTTTTTGGTAGCATTTTATTGAATTGTTTTATGTTTACATACATAACATACTGTCACGAATGGGGTTGGCTTTAAATATATAACTCCCTTGACTTATGAGAGGTTTTCTGTTTGTTGTAATACTTCAGAGTGTTAATAATTAAATAGTGAACAAGCAATAAAACAGGGATGGATTGGGAACTTCAATACACAAATTTTTTAACAAGTGCCAAAATTCATATTTACAAAAAATTCATAACACCTTCAAAACATAATAACAGGAATAAAACCTACAAGGACAACTTGCCTGGGAGGGAGATGTGTTTCTTGCTCTACACTGAAGCAGCCTCAAAAATCAACTAACTGCCACATACACCGTGTCTTAAAAGCTTCTGCTTCTGTATTTTGTACATATTGCAGCCCAACCAACCACAGCGAGTCCGGTGGGCACGTATTAACTAGCCCCACCCTGCCTCGAGATTCTCAGTCTGCCGTAAGGGCGACGATTTACAAGACATGACACGTCTTAAATACGCATTATTGGCTAGAGAAGTAGCCTAACTTAGACTGTATTTTATTTCACAAAGAGCTACTTACTAGCAGATATAACCCTCTGTTACTAGTCACGCCCAATTTGCAAAAGGTCTTGAGACCCGCTGTATATGTTCCTTAACATTCCCATTTACCTTTTCTCTAGTTTCTATAGTTTTTTATTAGTTAGCATTTGACAATAGCTATTCAGATCATTGCTTGGGTTATTGATTAATTAATGCTGAATTTTAAAATCACAATTATGAACAATATATGTTATTTACATTATTCTCTCTACAAATATGTTATGTTTAAATAAAATTCATACACAGGATGTTTTACCAAGTTGTTTCTAAAATTGCCAATACTGGTATTAAATTAATTAATATCTTGCAACTTGACAATACACCAATAACACATATCTCAAGCACGGATGTTTTGATTCATTTATAACGAATAAAGATATATTAAGGACTATTGTAACATATTTATTATACCCCTCTGTATTACTTGGGTGGTTCATTTCTATTTTAATCGACCTTTAATGACTAACATATGTTTCATATTCTCTGTTGGATAGAGTTTTCCTCTGAAAATTCTCAATTAAACGTTTATCAACGTAATTACTACAATTTATCAAAACAAAGCCGCAACTTCGCCTCTCAATAAATTTTAATAATAAATGTTTACTGTACCATAAAACCAATGCAGTGATATTACTCGCATAGCCCCTAGCCTATATTCCTTCTGCAACGCCAGCACCAGAAACATCTTCATTCATACGCCTGTTTACGCTCTAGGCCCTCTTGATCCCTATATTCGCGGTCTTGTTCCATTTGCTATAAATTCTAATAAAATGTCTTAGCATATATTCCACTTGTATGCCATTTTTTCGTGTTGATATCAAAGAAAATGTATAGAACTAGAAATTGCTAAATAAGGAATAAGCAGTTTCTTATTATATGGGGATTTCAATGTCATTTTCTTATATTTTTTTCTTGATTAAGTGAATATAAAGCCAAGAGGAATATCGGACGATGGAAGCCGAGAGCTGTAGGCGTAGCGAAATGCAGTTTTCACAAATAGCTGTAAGAGGGTAGAATATTACATTAAAATGGTTCTTGAAAATTTACTGTTTATTTGCTTTTTATTCTTATATTACTGACAAGGACTGTTTTAAGGATCTGTTCAGGGTATAAAGAATTATGGAAGTGGGGAAAACGATTTCATAAACAAAAGTCTAGTAGTGAGCGTGGAAAAAACTTTAAAACGTGACTAGACATGTAAGCGTGACAAATAATTTATCTTTTGAATATACGTTTTTTTAAACACGAACACCTATTTATACAGAGCGGGAATGAAAGTTGTTACAAAAATTTAAGGGCAGAATCTACCACTGATGGTAAGAAAAATAGGTTTCTATAGAAAAAAATTTGATCGGAAATGGTTTATTTCCAAGATACACTGTGTTAAATAATATGAAAAAAATGCTTTTTAAAATATCTCAAGAACTCTTAAGGAGGTTAGGTTAGGTTTTTTATAAGTGGGTTCCTTGGGCCTTCCACTGCGGCCATCAACATACCTTTTGTGGCTTATTCCTAATTATATTTCACCCAATAGAAGATTCTGTCAGACTCAACCAAGACACTTCCAAAACACAAGAAAGTCGGTATTCATGTGCAGCTATCATTGGGATTCATAATTTTCCACTTTTAAGCTGAAGTCGCCATTGGCAGATGAAAAATAATATTTTTTTCTATTATTTGTTAATAAATATGTAATAGTCTACAACAAGAACTTATGAATTTTACTTTCTATATTAATTACATTTGATGAAAGTTAACGTTTTCTATTCTACATATTCATGTGATTATAAATTTGTCTAGTTGCATTTTAAATTCAATTACTGTATGAATTACTAACAGTTGTAACATTGTTGTTAAAATTCTATTAAATTTTTGTACGTTCTAAACCAAGCGTACTTGTTTGTCTCTTATCAGACATTTTCAAGCAACGTTAATCATTTAATAATTCTAGAACATCAACGTAATTAATTAGAAGTTATTCAAAGTTTTCGAGTTAGACGTGGAAGAAGTCGGAAAGATATTCCAGTACCTACATTTTATCAGAACCAAACTCAGACACCAATGGAATTTTAGTAAATTTAATTAAGCTCCAAAGTATAGTCCGGTAACGTGTTGAAGATGAAACACTTGTACAGTGTCATTTTTGTGCCCGAGATACATAAATTAAAATTTAAAATTTGTTTTATTCCCCCCAAAAATTGGTATTTTGTAATTAAAATGAAAACAACTTAGCTGATCTCGAAAACTACTTAATTTTACAGTTTCCTTAGTTTATTTGTCTTTTCCATTACTTATGACATACTGACGAGAACATAAAAAGTTCGAAACCGGTCTATGTCTAGTGAGGAATTGACAAATGATCTTAGCTACCAAACAAAATTGTAGGTTTAATTCAATTCAAGTCGGGGCTTTTGTCCGCTGAGTAGTTGTTTCCTGCAAATCCTATTCAGAAACTAAACTACATGGATTGCACGTGATTTGCCTGAAAAATCAATAAAGAAAATTCACATAAAACCCTTAAGCTAAAGCTAGGCGTACATTTAAAATTATCGTATATTTGGGTACATTCAGAAAAAGTAGAAGACATATGTTTATTTTTTCAGGTTATCCAGAACTTTTGTATTTGCAGTTGCCACACGGAAATATTGTCTACTTGGATATCTATAGTTTAACTATACTTTAGATATTCAGAGGATTATAACAAACCCTCGAGTTATGTATAATAGTTGATGAATAATGAATATCTAAAGGATTTTCATAATTTAGATCGCTTCAAGATATCATAATCCACTTAGATGGACTACAGGATATATTTATGACTTAAAATCGCGATTACATGGACTATGAAGGTATATTCATGGGATACCTTATGGATATCTGAAACTCAACCTCATTGGTATAAATTCTGTTTGAACTTGTCAAAATCTTCTTTAATAAACTTTATATCACTCACACACTCTGAGTGAAATTTGAACTAACCCAAGAATCTTTCTAAATACGTTTATTAAATGTGTTCCTTAATAATTATAAAAACTGTATATTTTTCAGATATGGACAATCCGATAATGTATGAAGAATCATCAACACAATCCCTGATAAATACTTGTTTCTGGAGGTAAGTATAATAATAATTGTAAGATTTGGACTCATCAATTTCAAAATATCACGAACTATACTGATTATTAGTAATACCTTAAAAAAGGCTTGTTAAAAGCTACTACTCACGGTCAAAGTTTCAAGCAATTTTTTAACTGCTCTACGAACAAATCTCTAAAAAGTTATAATCATCTTTAATGGTAATGTTATCAGATAACATATTAAGTGTTTGCCTGGGTATGATTTGAAAAATGTTTGAAACATCTAGTTATGTAGACAACCACCACTATAAGTTTCGATTACAAGAAAACATTTTTTAACTTTTAAGAAACAAATTGCATATTTTTAACATTAAACATGCATAAAATAATTACCTAGTATATATGTATGTTTTTTTTGATCTTCCAGAAAAGAGTTTCCTTTTAATGAGGAAAACGCTCCTAGTAACAGTCACGATGCGAGTACGTCCACTTATCAATTTCTTTTTGGTGTCCAGGAAGTAGGGATGAATTTGAATTTGGCGCCATTTTTGTTCTGTGACGGTTGGCAGCCGTGGGTTTTTCATGTTTGTTCTCTGATAACCTTAGTAGCCTGATCGCTTTTGTTTGGTGAGCATTGTTGTTTGATGTTTATTTTCGTCATGGAGCAGATGACAACTGAGCAACGTATCTAAGTGATAAGAAGTTATTACAAAAACAGTGAAAGTCCCACGGCAACCGTTCGTGAATTGCGTGTGATACTCGGACGTAACGTTGCTCCAACCGAATCCACAGTTCGTAAGTTAATCCGAAAGTTTGAGACCACGGGTTCTGTTTCAAATGTTAAGAAAATGGGACGACCGCGTTCTGTTCGAACACAAGAAAACATTGCTGTCGTGCGTGATAATGTTACCGTAAGCCCCACAAAATCGGTTCGCCGACGAGCCCAACAACTGAATTTATCACCAAGTTCACTGCATGTAATCCTTTCAAAAGATCTGAAAATGCATGCGTACAAGATTCAACTTACACAAGAGTTGAAGCCTACAGATCATGGAAAGAGACATCGATTTGCTCAGTGGGTCTTGGCTCGACAAGCGGAGAACAATAACTTCACGAAAAGATTAATTTTCTCAGATGAGGCGCACTTCCACCTCACTGGATTCGTCAATAAGCAGAACTGCAGAATTTGGGGTACCGACAAGCCGCGAGTGACTGTGGAATATGAGATGCATCCACAACGCACGACTGTGTGGTGTGGGTTCTGGGCAGGAGGAGTGATCGGCCCGTACTTCTTTGAAAATGATGAAGGAGCTGCCGTCACTGTGAACGGCGACCGTTACAGAAACATGCTTTCTGATTGGTTTTTCACAGTTGTGGATGAAAATGACGACTTTTGGTTTCAACAAGATGGTGCGACATGTTACACATCCCGTGAAACAATTGCTCTGCTGAATGAAAAGTTTCCTCAAAAAATTATCTCTTTGCGTGGCAACCAGGAATGGCCTGCCAGATCATTCGATTTTACGCCTTGTGACTTTTTTTGTGGGGATTTGTGAAATCAAATGTGTACGTGAACAAACCACAAACAATACACCAATTGAAGGAAGAAATTCAAAGGGTTATTAGCAGCATCCCACCAGATGTTTGTGAACGCGTCATCGAAAACTTCAATGAACGTATTGCTCATTGCCGCGCGGCCTTGGGTGGTCATATGGAGGATATAATTTTTCATACATAAATGGAAGATGTTACTTATTATGTTTGTAAAAAATTTTACATTTTCAATAAATTTTGTAAGTTCTATAGCACTTTAATATTCGTCCCTACTTCCTTGACACCCTTTAATATTCTCGGTAAAATATGTTTTGTTCCAAGGAAATCATTTTGACCTCGAAATTTTTTCAAAAAAATCAGTATTTATGAAACAAAATTTTAATTTTAAACTAGTTTGTCCACAGGGCATTGAAGTTTTAAAATATAGGAAGTTTTTGTATAAATTTATATTTACAAGATTTTTGAGCAAAAATTGGGCTAGATATATATTGGGTTGCCTAGTAACTCAGGAGCGCCCTTAATATAAATAATACGATAAAAAAAAAAGGATAAAATTTTTTTTCTAATTATTTCTGAACTCACCACAATCTTCATATTTTTATTGCTGTTGCATAATAAATTAGAACTCTGTACGAAGATAATAAAATATCATTAACGTTTAAAGTGTAAAGCACCGGACTATGTATTTGCTTCTGCTTTGTTGAATAAAAAAGCAACCAGAAATATGTATTTTCTTATCAGTGGGGTCCTTGCAACCGACAGCACGCAGCCGAACCGGTAACGTAATAATCTTACCAACCATAATTAATGCGGGTTAATTAAAATATAGAAGTGCTCACCTGGGATCCGATTCTGCAATTTCAGTTTTCTCTAGATTATACTTTGTTTCTAATTTGAACCACTTAATATTTACCGCTAATGAGGTAGAAGAAGATTATTAATATTTATTTTGTTCACTTCCGGAATTCTAATTGTTATTTCAGGCGAGAATTGTGTTGTTCATTTGCCTTTATGCGAGTTTTATGCTGATTTTTTTAATTAAAAGAGTTATAATTGTGTAATTAATAAAGGAAGTCATGACATTATCGCACATAAATATGCCAAGGAGGTTAGAATTCCTTGCAGTTTTACATTAAATTGCCTTCATCCAATTCATCTCGAAAAAGATAAAGTTCTAAAGCTTTCTTACATACTAAACTATTAAAGTTACATAGTTATACCTAATTGTTGAAGTTTGTCTGAAATAAGAGACACATTAGAGCCCCATAAGCGTAACACTTATGGTTATGGTCAAATAAATTAGCCAGATTTAAACGAATTTTCTACGAAGTTTGGTCTGATGGTAAACGATGTAACGATTTAAATAAAGGGGTGACATGGAGTTCAGAGTTTTGTAGATCTCATTTATTTAGCATGAAGTTCTGGAAAAACATAATTTTTGTGGTACTGCTTTTGAGTGGAAGAGAATTATTTTTAATCTGGGATTAAATACTAAAATGAGTTGCACAAACATAAATTTTAACATGTTGTTAAAATTGCCAAGTGTCAATCCGCACTACATACCGGGTGTAACAGGATCATGATACATCCCCCTTTTCTCCTTCAATTTTAAGGATAATTGATTGAAATTTGGGATATCCTATATACATAATAAGCGGCACTTTTTGACATACAAGTGATTTTTTTTTTCATTTCCGGTTTCGCCGAAAGAGACACTAATTTTTGATTTTTAAATGGAACACCCTATATATTATTAAATTTTTTAAATTCTGCATAATTTTCTGAATCCAACGATACCAAATAAGTGATATTTTATACGTCAATATTTTTTATAATGTAATGTTTAGTTTTCCATTTAAGTGTGCCATGATGATTCCGATTTATTCTAAATGACCCGTGTAATGCTAGAAATCGAAATCCTGTTAAAAATACTAAATTATGATTTATGAGTAAGTAAAATTCTTCAATGGTTTTTGGGGAAAAGCTCAATTTTTAAATAGAACCATATTGGTACGTGTACCATTTATTAGTACTATTAATAAGAATTTATTCATATGTTGTATTAAAATGTGCGATAAATACAGACAAAATTACAGCTAAAAGAAAATAAAAAAAAAACACAATTTTGTTCTAATTACCTTGTTATACATAAGGTGGTCTTAGAATACAAAAAATGAACACAAAACATTACAACTGTTGGGGTGGAATGAAAACTAATAACGCTGAATTTATTTTTGCTAATTATTATTTACTACTTTTACAAAACTTATCATAGATAAATACAACATATTTTAAATTATTCTACCCCACGGGGAATTTCCACTATATAATTTCAATTATCCTGTTCTCTGAAATCATCAATGCTTATTTATTACATTGGGGTTTACTAGTGTCAGTTTCTTTGCATCCTTTGGGTGAGCTGTCCAGATGAAGCTAAAAGCAGAAACACGTGTCGGCAGATGTCTTAAAGTTTTTAAAGTGATTGTTTAACTGGTGAGTACCTTTTGTTTTATTTATTTTTGGTTTAGTTGGAATTAAGAACAACATTATTGAGTCGTCACACTGAACATAATGTGCATATTATCCTTTTTGTTATCCAAGTTTCAGCGTTTTGGCAAATAGTCGGGAAAATAATTGTCTAAAAAGATATATGTTGTACTTATCTATGATAAGTTTTGTAAAAGTAGTAAATAATAATTAGCAAAAAAATAATTTTTTTTTTTCAGCGTTATTATTTTTCATTCCACTCTATATTTTAAACTTTTACCAAGAAGAGGAAACCTAATTTATTTTTATTTATAAATTACAACAGTTGTTCAAAATGTTCAATATTAACGTCAATGCACTTATGAACTCGCATAGCTGTTTCTCGAAGAACGTTCGCCAATTGCTGGGTCGTTATGCTATTAATTGCGCGCCTTACTCGTAGCTCCAGGTCTTCACAGGTTGTAACGGCGGTTGAGTAGAAAACATTTTTTAAACGACCCCAAACAAAGAAATCAAGGGGTATTAAATCAGTTGACCTTGGAGGCCACCTCACAGGACCATTCGTCGAAATTACGTTTTCTCCGATTCTCCATTGAAGGTAATCAATTACTATCCTTGAATTGTGGGCAGGAGCTCTATCTTATTGGAAATACATTCCCTGTCGTAAATGGAAAGGTAATTCAGCTAAACTGTCCTAAATTTCATTTTGCAGAAATCCCAAGTATCTAGCACCAGTCAGGGGTCTCTCAAATATTATTGGACCAATGATTCCATTATCTATTATTCCAAACGAAACATTGAAACCGAACCGCACTTGAAAGTTACCCTCCCGTAATAAATTTTGATTTTCTTGTGACCAATATTTTGTATTTTGACGGTTAAATAATCCCTAATTTGTAAACTTAGACTCGTCCGAAAATAAAAACATTCCCAAAAAATCATTGTTTTGCACGGTATTCTGCAAAATCCAATTGCAATATTCCATCCTATGTTAGTAATCATTTTCGTACAAGTGCTAGTGCAATTGGTATTTAAAATATTTATAGTGGTATTTGTGCAAAATTCGGCTTACTGTTTGGTGACTGATTTCCAATTCAAACCAAATTTGCCTTATACAAAGAGTCTTATCAACTTCTACTTGAGCCAAAACATTAATTTCCGTTCCTTCGTCAAGAATGAAAATTTCTTCGGGATCATTGTTGAGTTCATTTCGGAATTTATTTTCAAGACGATTAAAATAATTTCTCGCTGGACATTGTCTATCAGGATATCGTTCGGCTTAAAGATGTCTAGCCGCAATGGCATTTCTTCTACATTCCCCATAAATAATTAACATGTCCACTTTTTCATCTCTTGTATACATTTGCGGCATCTTGAACACAATTAACAAGAATTTTAAACAAGTTTTAAAGACACAATAAAAACACCGGTAAACCAACAAATTTTTGACAAGCTAAATATTTCATTGTTTTCAAAGCCACCTTAGTTAATTACTTCTTAACATTTAATTAGAACAAAATTGTATTTTCTTTTAGCTGTAATTTTGTTTGTATTTATCACACATTTCAATACGACATATGAATAAATTCCTTATTTACAGTACTAATAAATGGTACCATGGTACCAATATGGTTCCATTTGAGAAAATTGAGTTTTTCCCCAAAAACCATTTTGATGAATTTTATTTATTCATAAATCACGTAATTTAGTATTTTTTACGGGATTTCGATTTTTCTAGCATTACACGAGTCATTTAGAATAAATCGGAACCATCATAGCACACTTAAATGGAAAAGTGTCACTGCCGGCGAAACCTGAAGTGAAAAAAAAATCACTTGTATGTCAAAAAGTGCCGCTTATTATGTATATAGGATATCTCAAATTTCAAACAATTATCTTCAAAACCAAAGGAGAAAAGAGGGGTGTAGCATGATCCTGTTACACTCGGTATATGAAATCTATTATGACTGATAATAAACCAGTACACAACCGACGATTATGTTAATCAAATTATCCCTAACATTGCGCAGTCGGTAGCTCCGGCAAATTGTTGACGAAATAGTTATGATAAAACTGGTCATTTAGTCGATTAAGCAACAGAAATGGTTCGATTAGTCTATCACTTAAAATATCTGTTCACATGTTGATTGCCAACAGTATCCGATCTCTCAACTGAAAAAAGACTTATGTATTTTCATCAGCCAATTCATGGTCGGTGTGAAAATTAACCTAACCGTTTTTAGTAAATGTGCCTCATCGGGAAAAAAAATTTCATAAACGCCTCAGTTTTTGCAATAGTCATTGGCAGAATTGTACTGGCGGTTGATAATAATATAAAGATTGGACATGTTGTATATGGAATAGATGGAGAAGTTGTTCGCGAAGAAATAGCCAAACGACAGTAAAACACGCGCAATTCCTCTTACACTAATTCTTGGATTTTGTTCACTATTCTCAAGATGCGTTCTTCCATCGCCGCCGGTGTTCTTACAACCATGGCTCTAACACGATCATTTAGTCTTGCTATCAAAGAGCCACACTCTCGTTAGCATTGATGAATGTTCTGAAATACTTTTCGACAGGGGAGTCTTCTGTTCGAATAGGCTGTCGCGTACAAATGCATTGATTGAGTTGCATTTCCAGACGTACTGCCATAAAGAACATGCATATTGCATATTTGTCATTTCTATATTTGATTCATTTTCCAAAAATATAACAGTTACACTGTAGACGAACCTCACATTGACAGTAACTAAATTTTGCAAACCCGAACTAACAGTTTATCAACATTTCACTTAAACTTCATAGCAACGCTGGTCTTTTCTTTTGTCATGGTAAATCATATTCAAATCCTTCGACCTAATAAATAATTTGCAAAACAAGGGAATTTTAAAAATCAATTTAGCCGATGACGGTTGCCGGTATCGACTTAAACAATGAAGGCATTCTTTAAGTAAAAGTGTCCAAAAAATTCTAAATTAATGGTAAAAATGAAAAGAAAGTTAAACAAAAAATACTGGGTGAAACATTTTTTGCTCCCTTAAGAGGGATTCCCATGATTTTAATAACCAAAAATTAATCAGAGCATTTTATTTAGCATGAAAAACTAAGTAAATGCCAAAACTTTTTCTGTTTATCTATTAGATAGGTTCTTCAAATAGACGGAAAAAACTAATTTCATCGTTGAACACCTTTAAAGTCACATATTTATAAGAACTTTTTGACTTACTTTGATGAATACTACACGCTGCAGACGTTTGGAATCCTATTTTAGAAACGCATTGTATATTATGAAATAATTTTCTTACTCATAGCCTGTGTTGAGGATATTATATGTTCCGCGTTTTATTCTGTCTGATACTTCAACAGAGATGCCATTGTGATTATTTGAACCGTGAACAGAAGTTAAACAAGTTGTCGTCCACTATTTTTAAGTTTTCCGCAAAAACTAACGCTGAGAAGTCGTGTGTATTATAAGAAAGCGTAAATCTGGAAAACTTCTAAGTGACAAGAGAACAATCTGAGATGATTTAGTATGAAAGTTCGGAAAGATGCAGTGTGGTGAGTGAGTACAATCTCCCCTACAGAGTGAGGGATTATCCACTATCGGTATTCACTAACATGCCCTTGCATCATGCCTTTAACAATGCCCTCTATTTGAGCAGCAGCTTAACATGAAATTCTTCAGTTCGAGGCTCTTTCAGTGGCAAAGCTCCCTAACGTAATGGATTTTGATTTCATATACAATAGCAGGATTGCATTCTGTTTGGTTTCTAACACTATTTCTTTATTTTACTTAGGGTCGAATTGTGTGGAGTATAACAGGAAGTAGCTGAAAACTTCTTCCTCATATTAGGGTGTGAAATTGTATTTTCCACAATTATCTAATAAGGGGAGGTTATCTCCATTGTTAACTGGTATCGACGTTTAGATAACTGTTTACAGATAAGTCACAAGGCATTACTATGAAAGAATATTGATAGTTTTAATATAATAATAATATATATTTATTTAGATAAATCTAATTTCATAGTCAGTTTACAATTAGCTTACTATATATTAATTACAGACCTGTTATCCTTAATATATTTCAATAATTTGTTTTTAAATAAATTTATATTATGAATTTCCTTTAAATAATTTGGAAGACAATTAAATTTGACCAACTCCCTATCGAATAAACAATTTTTTGTTGCTGCCTTTCTGCTAATATTAATATGAAAATAATTTATTGTTCGTGTCTTATAATTATATCTCATTTTCTGTTCAAGATAATTAGGCACTTGCTTAGTAAATAATTTATAAATAAGAACCATTGAAATATAATAGTTTTTCATTAACCGAGAGCCAGTTTAAACAGTTAATATTAGACTCATAGCTTGATTTTTAACTTTTGAAGAGTGCTTATATTTACATTGGAGCAATAAATAATTGATCCACAATATGTAAAATGAGGTAGAATTATAGTATTATAAACAGTTATTTTTGTTGAATATGATAAATGGAAAGATATTCCTCGAAAAAAAATTACTTTCTTGGCTTTTTTTTGTTATGTATTGTATGTAACATCATAAATATTAGGTTTTTGTCTATGATTAAACCTAGGTATTTAATATTATCAACATATTCAACAAACCTGCCATTTAAAGAAATTTTTAATTATTTGCATAAATGTATTATGTAAAATATTACCACCTAAAACCATGCATTTTGATTTGTTATGATTCAATGACAGATTATTGACTTGTAACCATTTTGTTATTTGATTTAAGTCCTCATTTAATGTCCCTACAAAGCATGCATGTCAGTGTTATCCAAGTGAATTAAAGTATCATCGGCAAAAAGATATAAAGAACATTTTTTTACCACATTAGTAATGTCATTAATATATAATAAAAACAATAAAGGGCCAAGACAGCTGCCTTGCGGAACCCCTATATTGTTTCTTAATGGTTAAGAAAGAGATTCATTTATTTTGACATTTTGACTCCTATTTAATAAATAACTTTCTATCCACGTTAATACGCAGCCTTTAAATTCCATTATTTTAAGTGTTTTTTACAAAATGTTTCGACCAATTGTCTAAATCTATGTCTTAAATCCAAAAATACAGCAAATATTATGTTATTTTTCGCATCTAACATAGGTACTTTTTCAGTTATTAATAATTAGTTGTAGAGCTGTTTCACAACCATGATTTTCCCTAAAGCATGACTGATTAATGCTTAAGTTATTATGTTATTCGCTTACAATACTTTCCATAATTTTTTCACAAAAAGATAACATGTTAATCGGCCACAATTGTTGAGTCTTTATGATATGCTCTACTTTTGGAATAGGGACATAGACAAATTAATTAAATTCAATTAAGGATATCCAAGAACTATAAAAATGGATTTAATGAAATCTAGGTCAATGCCAACTACGCTTCCTCATTTGTGTTGACTATAAATAGCATTACTTAGTTGAGATAATGCTATTTCTATAAATTCTACCATTTCACATTGCATTGTATCTATAAATGAAAAAAATAAGGTTATCTTCACACTGCAGATTTGGAATACTATCTGCTAGTAAGACAACACTATTGACAAAATATTTATTTAACACATTTGCCATATCTTCTCACACGTATTAATTGTTATTTCGTTTAGACTATACTTATTTTTTGTTGATATTAAATCTTTAAGAGTTCTACACATTTTTTTAGAATTTGCTTTATTTACATCAATTTGATTCTTGTAATAACTTTTTTACATTTGTTATAATATCAACCAATTTGTTCCTAGATAATTTATATTGTTCCCAGTTTCTCGTAGACCAGTTTGTGACCACTAATCGTAAGCATGGTTTTTTTTTTTTAGAATAAATATTTTAATATCATTGGTAAACCATGGATTTATATTAGTACCTGAAATTGTTTTTAAGGTACAACATCATTTAAACTGCTTGTAACATTTTCAAAAAATGCATTTGTCATTACATTTACATTTGTACATTCGTAAATCCAACTTTATTCATCGTCGAATTCTTCTTCTGTTTCTAGCAATGAATGGTGACAAAGAGTTACCCATTGCAGTCCCTTCATGTTGTTGAAGATTATTTAAGGACCACCCTATATATTGATATAGGGCCATAAATAATAAAATTTGAAATTGATACTTAAGTAACCCCATGCACGTCGGGGAATTATTTAAAGTCTCAAGCCGGGAGATCAATAAAACTGCTGACAAAGGTACGTTATAATAAAAGTTATTTATTATTCTAGGAATGAACCGTTGGTTAAAGAAATAATTAATTCATTGTTCTATTAAATATAATATAAAATAATCTAGTGAGCTAAATCAGGAGGGCTAGTAGACTACTCCATAGAGCACATCTACTACTTATCCGCCGATTTAAAATAGGTATGTATTTGATTGTGATGCATAGTGTGGTGGTGCACCAGTTTGAAACCAAATGGCCTGCTTGAGATATCAGTTTTATTTGGATGTTTTTTTTTTAAGTTGTTATTCAATCTTTCGTTTGAACGCATTGTTTGCGGTAAAAATAACTACCTAAAAATATTACGAAAATTAAAAAAATTAATCTTTTGTCATTGTTGTTCCATAATTAAGTGTTAAAATCACTTTTTTCTCACTCTTTAAATATACAATGAAAATGTCCACATGAAAATTTGCTGTTAAAACTGGTATCTCACGATGCAAATTTCTGTGTTTATATTCACAACGATTGAAAATACGTTTGAACTCACTGGAAAAAATAAAAATACCAAGGAAAAAATAAACATTTAAATTTGGTGGTTTAATGTGCCGCAGATGGTCGCTTTTTTATGTATTTTTTCCAACTCAAATAAACAAGAGCAAAACTCCAGGGGAATTTTTGGTTTACTTTCCGTTTCCAGTTTTATTACATTTCAATGCGATAGATTATACATGGCATTTTAAAGTAGAAATTCCACTTTGACCGAATTTTGGTTAGCAAGGGAATATTAATTATTTATTATTTTACATCAAGGCAGTGTAATTAGTTAAGACGTGGCCACATTAATTTTAATTTAAGATAAATTAATTACAGCATTATTCAATTAATGCCTATGAGTTATCATATTTCACAACAAAGTGTACACTCTCTGTTATCAAAACTGTTAGTGGTTACTGAAAATTTGCTTCAATTTTTTTACAGGTCGATGTTTCACAGAAAATATTGTTTAATTTAAAAATTATATAAATAATAATAACTATTATTTTGTTTTTATAATTGACAGGAATCAAATATGATACTTGATACTATATATCAAAATGTCCACAAGGAAATATTTTTGCAAAAAAAACTGTGGATCAAAAATTGTTTCACGTGGCTTCCGGTATAGCCGGAATTTTCTACGATTTAAAAAAAATTATCTTTAATGGTACTCTCTTAGGATTGTCGCTGTTCTACGTAATTGAGACCATTTTTGGTAATTATTTTTTTAGTTCTCTCTCACCTTAGAATTTAATTAAAATAAAATTTTTTTAATATTATTTTTGTAGATGGCAAAATAAATTGAATATATCTATAATAATATTTTCTTAGCCTCTCTAAGCTGTTTGATTAATTTTTTAAGAAACACCATACAATGCTTAATCAAAGTTTATTTGGAGAGATAATTAGTTTTCAATTTACATCAACTTTCATTTTAAGTGCCTCATTCGATGTCACCATTTAATTTTTCACCTTTCAAATTCCAAAACTATATTAAGGTAAATATTTAATACACTGAACTGATTCTGCGGTTGGCTCCTTGTGAAACATCATTAAATATTTTAAATATATGAAAGAAATTTGCTTTTTAATGTTTCAAAAATATTTTATTAGAAACTCTACACGTGTTTCGGCTTTTTAGGCCTTTGTCAAGAGTACAGGGAAAACTGAACAGTAAAATTTGTGTTCATTGCTTATATATAACCACATCTGGTACCTACTATAAAACTATTGTAAAATATGTTTTTAAAAGTTGAATATTACTTTATTTTTTAAAATCTAAATTATTTTATTTAAAATATGGTGGCCATTAAGCGAAGAGAATTTTAAAAAAGAAGTTAACGTAATCAAAGAAATTGCGAGAAACAATGGCTATAAAGAAAACCTAATTGATAAACTAATAAAAAACAAACAAAAAAAACAAAAGAAAAATTTACGTAAAGAGTTTTATGCCGCTTCTTCTCAGGAATGCAATAAGAGATATAAATGTATTAATTATAGGCCTAAGATCAGCAATAGAGTTAGTAATAAACTGAATAAACTGGGATGTAGAACAATTTCAGTAAATAAAAATAATTTAGGTAAAATGTTAATTAATAATAAAGCCAAAACTGAAAAGCTACAAAAAACAGGAGTATATGAGTTAAAATGTAGTGACTGTGATGCTATATACATTGGACAAACTGGACGAAATGTAAAAAAAGCGATTCTGGGAACACAGGAAATCTATTGTAAACAATGTATATAGTACGGGCATGTCAACACATTGTATAGAAAACAGTCATTTTATAGATTTAAATAATGTCAAATTACTCCATTCGGAAAAGAAAGGAAAGAGAGTTGATCTATTAGAACAATTAGAAATAAGTAAGGCTGTTAAGAATAAGAAAAATGTAACGAATGAACAACAAATTTTTACCGGCCACCATATTTTAAATAAAATAATTTAGATTTTAAAAAATAAAGTAATATTCAACTTTTAAAAACATATTTTACAATAGTTTTATAGTAGGTACCAGATGTGGTTATATATAAGCAATGAACACAAAATTTTACTGTTCAGTATTCCCTGTACTCTTGACAAAGGCCCAAAAAGCCGAAACACGTGTAGAGTTTCTAATAAAATATTTTTGAAACATTAAAAAGCCTTTCATATATTTAAAATGGTAAATATTTTTTCTGAAGCATCCGATTTCCAAAATAAGAAAAAACAACTGAACGTCAAATAAAAAATTTATATCCGGAAATCTGAAAAATACAGGAGTCCTTCTCTCGAATTCATCCAAATTCTCAGAAAAAAATACGCAAGTACGCTTTTGGAACTTATTTTCTATTTGAAAAATCAAGCCTTTAAATCGATGAGGTCCTTAAAATGATCACCCTGGATAGTTTCATTAAAAATCAAAAGCAGTCTCATGAAATAAAACAAATATTGTACAATAATCATGAACAATGCAATACCCAATAATAGTGGATATATTTTGATCAAACCTTGTGTATTAGTGTTCATTGAAATATGAATGAAATGTTAAGAATTTAAAAATTGTTCTTGCAAAACATACTACATTTTTTAATTTCTTTATCATCTGAGCGTTTGTGTTCTTTAAATTTATTCTTGCTATCAAAAGAAGTTGAAATCGAGCGCATTACTTAGTTATATGAAGCAGGCCTTTTATTTAGGCAAATGAGTCGAAGATATTAAGATGTTGTCATGCTTAGTTTCAGAATAAATTAACTAGAGCCATCAGCTCTAAGGGGTGGACTACACGATCTACACTACACTACAATATGTCACGATCGTTACCCTCGAATTTTGATGATTAGAAATCGATCAACAAAGCAAGGATTCTTAAAAACTTTTGGTATAATGCAATAGGTTGGTCAATTTTAATACCGTCCACATATCCGATGATTAGGACTTTTGGCAATGATCGCATTGACCGCATTTACCGTTGCCATTAACACCAGACTACAGTTTCAACACTACAATTTTCCAATTAATGAATATACTGAAATCACCGTGAAATTCGGTGTCCTTTTCTGACAAATACCATATTTGTCTCGACGTGTATGATGACCGGCAAAGGGTAACGAAACCGTCTGATGAGACACACAAATTTGATTCTTCTGCTGAAAAGCACGTTATATGAACTGTTGGATGTATTGCGTGGGAAGCCGTTTATTATGGAATATGTTATGAAAAATGGTTTTTACCCAAGAAAACACTGTACTCAAGACGTTCAAGAACCAGTTGCTCATTTCTACGGTCGATGATTAGGTAACAATCTTCTCCAGTACGGCCACATATTCCTAATATCACTAGAGATTTTTCATCGCACTTAAATACATCTGCCTGCTTAGCCTCCCAGGTTCCTTAATCTCTTTCTCATCGATTACATGTGGAATATGATGCATAAGAGATTGACTAATTTTCAAAATTCCACAATGACGACACACTCCGACATAAGGTTTAAATTGCTTGGGACAGTCTACCTCAGCAAGAGATCGTTTATTTTATTCGAAGTATGCTGAAATGAGTACATGAGTGTGTACAATCAGAGGATGGTGCAACCCATTACGATTAAAACTATTGTTTTTGTGAACGTTTCTGCTTGAAATTTTTATCATCAGGTTTTAATTATTCTCACCTAACTATAGGACAAGGTTTGATCAAAATGAAATATTATTATAAGGTCATAGAAAGTAGTATATGTTTGATTATTTAAAACAATACATATTTTTTTAAATAAAATACTATATTGCAAATTACAAATTCGGAATGGGGTGACCTTGATAACGGACAGAGTCCACCGTTAAATAAAAAAAAAACAACAAGTTTGGGGTGTTTGGTAGCCCATACAGACGAGGGGTAAAACTGTCGAAGACTTAAATGTGGTTCAGACTCAACAATAAACTGTAGAGCTTCGTCTCTCTTGCCTTAACATAATATTCTTCGGTGATTAAGGAAAGACTTTAAGATATGTTTTTGAATTTGTCATTCTGTAATTTGATTATCTGTGATGTTTTTAACTTAACTCTTTTTTAAGTAGTTCGTTGTTCATTAAATGTATAGTAGGAGAAACCGCTTTAGTGACGGAACGTGTGGGGTAACTATAACGATTTCTCGTACTATACATAGATATACATACTTATGTGCATATTTATGGCTCCAATGGATCTTAAATTTTTATATCGACACATGCAACTCCTGTTTACAATATTGTTAATTTTCAAATAATGAATGCATATAAATAGTTCATTAAAACGTAATACCCATAACGATAAAAAAATTTGGGGTCCATGTTTTTAAGCGATAAATGTTAACATGGGTATGAACTAACTTGTATACTTAATGTATGAGAGGCATAATGTAGTTGAATGTAGAATTGTTTTATTACTAAAAAACGAGGAAATATAAAATACGTTAATAATTGCTTTAAAAATGTAAATTGTTTGATGATTTGATGAATGACAAGTCACTCTCATTTTCATTTTTATTATCATTTCATTGCAACAAAGACAAAACAAACGTTATATATAATTTAGTAAAACCATTCAACCCATTCACCAGCAAATATTTTGATGCAAAATATAGAATTACGCTTCAAAATCCTTCTCTAATAATACAAGCGAAAATTAAATATCAGACTCCCATTTATATTTCAGTGTGTTTATTTCCGCCGTACACGCACTCATTTTCAAATGAAAAGATCTCATCAAAATTTTACGGTACGCACGGTTACCAAATGACGTAGTAATAACAAAGCCTTCTGGATTCGTGATCATGCAATAATCAAACTCAATTTAATCAGAGACCAAACAGTCTGTTTGCTCTACAAATGTTATAATATTAACTCTATATGTCCAGTGTTTGCCTTTTCTCATCTGAGACCAATCGTGGCGGCGTCTAGGATTCCTTATAACAGTGGCGTACTTCGAAGGTATTGATTAATGCAATATACACACTAAAGAACTTTGTAGAATAAAATTTTTAAACGAATCTTAATGAATTATAATGAAAAAATCTTTCTGTCTGTGCCGGTGTGGCGGTTTTGCAATAGTAGTAATAGTTTTTGAGATAAAGCTTTCACATTTGATACGAACATTTTGGAGGCTAAGAATGAGGACGACTTCATTGACAGTTAAAAGAGGCCTGCCCAAAAGGGGTTTATGTAGCTCCAAATGTTTTATTTTATACTTTGCAAAAAATGTATTCTTGATGAATGATTTATTACATAAAACCTTAAAATGTTTTTATTAAACGTTTAAATAAAACTGCACTATTACGCATATAGGGATACAGACACAGAGAAAACATTTTTTACTGAATTATTTTCTCTCACCTGGAAAATATTTTTTTTTTCATGTTTTCGAGAATATAATCCATCCATTTCTAAAAAAATAATAAAATAATTATTGGCTATTACGCAAAAATACTCTCATACCTAATATAATAACAATAATAAATATAGGTATTTATTATTGTATTACTATAGGCAGTTTATTACATTTGATACCGTCATTCTTCTCTGAATGCACTAGTATAAAAGTATTAGATAGATAATAAATCTAACACGACACTAAATGCATTTTATCGCAGGAACTATTAAAACAACTACTCAGTCTAGGAACTAGATTGCACTGGATTAAATATGACGTTCAAGTCTTCGGTTCGAACGAAACTTCGTGATCTTGCAGTTCTCAATACAAATGATTATTTATCCAAATAATAAGGCGCATCTCTTAAACGTCTTTGAAAAATAAGTTTCTGAAATTTAGTGTTCAGTTTTGTAAGGCATTAAAATAAACAACCTGCAGCGAGCCAGACATAGGTGGCACAGTGACAAAGGCGTTAGATTCTGGAACACTAGATCGCTGGATCGATTCCCGGCATCTTAATTTTTCCTGTATTGTTAATTTTTTTAAATACTTTATGCGTATACATATACCAACAGAGTTTTAAATGAATACGAATGATTAAACATTACTTGTAAACGACATGGAAGAATAATATTTATTACTACTTTATACTCTTCAATACACAGCCGATTAACTTGTATATATTTTTAAAGTAGTTGAGGTGAAGTCGGCAGAAAGGAGAAAACCAAGTTTCAATTATTCGACGGTTCCTGTATTTTAACGCATCTTCAGAACTATATCGTGAGTGCCAAATTCATTGCTCACTATTGAGATCTCGGAAACAGTAAGAGCTACATGGTCAGTTAAATGAGACAAGCTTTAGCAAATTTTATGCTGATTCCAAATACGTTAAGAAATCACTGAAACCTTTTTTGACATTTTCCAAAAAAACGAAAATTTTGTGATTTCTCTTTAGCTGTAGCCAAGTAATCCTTTGGTCAGACAAGTTTTAGACTTTTAATTTATTAGGTCATTCTTTGAAGACTAATATTTTGGTCTAGAAACGATTGCTCGATAGTCATTTGTTTTCGAGATATCCGAGGTAACTTTTGTTTCTCTCATGGCAGCCTTATTGGATTGTTCATTTTTTAGATTGAGCTTAAAAAGAGCTTTCAGATGCTGTATCACATGCCGAGGAAAAACGGTTTTTCAAGGGACTAATTTAAAAAAATATCCATTGCTTAACATAACATATTTTGTTGTGTTAAGTAATCGATAACTTTTCTAGGCCATAGAAAATCAAAAATTTTTGTAAAGCAAGAGACAAGTAAGTTACTTATTCAGACGGCGATTAATTATTATCTATATGTTTAAAATCTACAATAAATTGCTTTATTTGTACAATTTTCTAAAAAATATCAATTTTTAGATGATCATTAAAGTTTTATTTGACACAAAATTTTCTGTAAAGTGTAAAATTTGAACAAAGAAATAAAATTTGAACAAAGAAATAAAATTTGAACAAAGAAATAAAATTTGAACAAAGAAATAAAATTTGAACAAAGAAATCCTCTTCATCAAGGGCATTATTGCATGCAAAGTAGTTAGTAATTAGTAAAATTTTTTAAAAAATGTGTTTCTAAGAACGACCAAATTCACACATAACTTTCAATAAAATTTAGTAGGCTGTGGTTTAAAACAAATAATAAGCATTAGTGTTAGTTGACAGCTGTTAATTAATAGTAGTGGCATTATTGTAAATTGTTCAAGAATACATATTTTTACTGTTCAAGAATGTGATTATTATAAAATGGCGCACAAATTCTCAAATGGAAAAAATTTGATATGTTACAATGTTATTTAAAAGTAAACAGAAATTCGCAAAACGCATCGGCTTCCTATCTAGAAACATTTCCGGATAGAATTCAACCATATAGAACAGTTTTTGGAAGAATTTTTGGAAGAGTTTTGATAATAAAAGAGACCACCGACCGGTATGATGTTGATAATAAATAATATCCTCGAAGTTGTTAACAATAATCCCCACATATCAGTGTGTCAAATTGCAGGCGAAACAAATATTCCTAAGACAACTATACACAAGACATTTAAACAAAGGAAATATCATCCGTACAAACCTACGATTGTCCAAGCTTTAAACAATAATGATTTTGGTAGAAGATTTGAATTTTGTCGTTGGTTTAATAAAAATGCGAACAATAATCTGATTTTCAGTCGAGAGTTATATGGACCGGTGAAAGTCGTTTTACAAATTGTGGACTCTTTAACAAGCACAATTATCAACACTGGGCAACAGAAAGTCTGCACGTAACAACGCAAAGAAAATTCCAAACTAGGTTTGTTTTCAATGTTTGGTGCGGTGTGATAGGTATTACCTTTTCTCTTCCTATTCTACTCCTGCGCTCTGCCTATAATCCTTTCCTAAATTATTATTTTTAGATCGCTCTTTAATTGGTCCATTCATTTTTCACAACCATTTAACGGGAGCAGCCTATCGTGAACTTCTAGAAAATCAAGTTTTACCAGAGATAATACAGGAAATAATCGAATTGTGGTTCCAACAAGATGGCTGTCCTACACGTAATACTAATAATGGATGACGGATATTGCAGGAAAATTTTGGTACCCGCATAATTTCAAATAAAGGACTAGTATTGTGGCCTCTCTGCTCGCCTGATATAACCCCTCCTGATTTTTGTTTGTCGGGTATGGTGAAAAATGAAGTGTATGATTTTGAAAGTACGGAAACTATCGATATTTTGGAAGACAGAGTTAGGGAAGTTTTCGGCACAATAAATGCCAATACTCTAAGAAGAGTAATCAGCTCAGGCGTAGATGCCAAAAATGTATTCAGCTAAATGGAGGTCATATTGAATAGTTTTATTAAATTTTCTTACTTCTTTACTATAATTTCTTCTATTATGTTAATTTACTGTTATTAAAAAATGTTCTCCATATCGATTATGTTCAGTTTTTAACAGAAAATGAAAATTATTTAAACATGTCAAACTGGTAACCTTAATTACTGCTATTATTATAATAATTGGTGTTAGGATTATCCATGAAATCAAAATAACTTTTTGATTTTTCATGGCATACTATTTTGTTTTATTAAGCAATGGATAACTTTTCTTAAATTAGTCCTTTGAAAAATAATTTTTCCTTGACATGTGATATATCATTTGAAAGCTCTTTTTAAGCGCAATCTGAAAAAAACTCCAATATGGCTGCCTTAAGAGAAACAAAATTTAGCTCAGATATTTCGAAAAAAAAAGGATATCGAACATTCATTTCTACACCAAAATTTAGGTCTCCAAAAAGTGTCCTAATAATGCAACATCTTAATTCCTGTCTGGCCAAGGATTACTTGACTACAGCCAAAAAGAAATCACAAAATTTTCGTTTTTTTTTTTGGAAAATCCCAAAAACGGTTTCAAGGAGCCGTGATTTCTGTGATTTCTTGACGGATTTCGCATTTGCATAAAATTTGTTAAAACTTATTCAATTTAACCGACCTTATAGCTCTTATGGTTTCCGGCACCGCAATAGTGAGCACCAAATTTGGGACACAAGGTATAAATTAGGGTTTTCTTGAAGGTGTATATTTTGTAAAAATTTAAACCTAAATATGAACAACAAATGAATATAATCTGACTAGTCAATGGTGTTTGTTTGTACTGTTCTGAATTAGAATTATTTACTGTTCATATTTATGTTAAAGAAAGGTAATAGGTTTATATAAGCTTTGATATATACCTTCACAAGAAAATTCTAATTTAAATTGTCCTGAGAATGTGTCAAATTATGTGAATTGTCGACTAATTGAAACATGGATTTCTTCTTTCTGCCCACTTCAACCCAACTAATTGTATGCAAAGATTAATGTAATCAAATAATTTATTCGTCTATGTTGTTTACAAGTTAATTTTATTTGCTCCTATTAAAAAAATTAAAGAATAAAAAGAAAATTGAAGATGCCGGGAATCGATCTATCGATTTAGTCTAGCGACTTGGTCACTGGGCCACCTGTGGCTCATTGCTGGTTGTTTATTCTAATGCCTTATAAGCTCAATACTGAATTTTCAGAGGCTTATTTTTCGAAAACGCTTAAGAGGTGCGCCCTATTATTTGGACAAATGATTATTTGTATTGAGGGCTGCAAACTCACCGGATTTAGTTTGAATCAGTGACTTGGATGTCTGACTTTTCTCTTGGTAGTATTAAAAGCAAACAAATATTGAGATTAAAAAACATCGACTCACCAAAAAGAAAAAAAATTACATTTAAGAAATGATGCCCTGCAGTTACAATACAAAAAACTAAAACCAATCCAATGTAATTTTGCCCCTAGACTGTGTAGTTGTTTTCATATTAGGTTTGAAAGGATACTTGTGTAATACCCAATAATTATCTTATTTATTTCAAGAAATGTATAAATACGAAGCAAATAAAACGTCAGATTTTTTACAATATTCCTCTTTTAAAATGAGAAGCAAAATTACATATTTTAAAAAGTACAGTAACAAGGATTGTTATAAATTATGTATAGATAAACTTGGGTTTTAATGCATTTCATAGCAAGTACAATTCATAGCTACAAGTAACTTTTAAAAGTCAAGATACCAAAAACAATAACATTCAAAAACGTGTAATTAACGCAGATTAATGTTTTATGACTGCTACTTTTAAAATTATTTACATCCACAAAGAAAATTTAATACTATTGCATGTTTGAAAATTGTATATAAATACTGGTTTCTGCAGGCAATCTCCTTCCCTAAACTCTTCTTTCGTAGCACGCTAGTGGCTTATATAATACTCCCTTGCCCTCACAACCCTTCCAGCATATCGAGGAATCACACTCATTTGATCAAATAATCGCAACGTGAGTCAATAACGATATTCTCTCCTTTGTATCCGTTATATTGCTTGGCAAATAATATAAGAATGGCTCTCTGGAAATATATTGAAAATAAAATTGCCATTGTTACAACACAAGTAATTTTCTGTCTAAGGAAACAGTGATATAATCGTCATTCAGTATTATGTTTTATCGATATTGTTACAAGATGAAATTAGTTTTTTTTAATTTAAGGTAACAATATATTTTGTACTTTGCAGCCCGGAAATACTGGAGAAATGCATTACTACAGTTCAGAGAACAAAATGAAACGATGCAAGTAAACACATCAGAAAAATTATTTGTAATTCGAATACTAAACCAAAGTTTGTAAATACATCGATATGTGGTTCGTTTTTAGTAATTATATATATTTTCCTGGAGTAGGTTGGAACCTTTGATGTGACGATAATACTGACGAGTTTTCTACAAAACACCAAAACACTATACACTGCACTCGATGCGTGTTTCGCCAACCAAGTTGGCAACATCTGGAGATGATTAAAACTAAATGTATGCTAACAATCTACCCTATTTATACCTAAACTATTTTCACGGTTTGGTGAACCGTGACCCACTAACCAATAAAGCGGGCTATTTGTCACTAACCATACTATTTTTACACTTTATGATTTCCAAGCTTTCAAATGCATCCAGCTGTCTAGTATTTGTTACATTCCTAATTAATCTTAAATTGCTAATTACTATTTTATGGTTGTTGTCAAACGCAACAACTTATCTCTTCTACCATATTTGAAATGAGGCATATGCTCTTTGAATCTAATTTGAATTGGCCGTCTAGTCTGTCCAACATACTTTTGATTACAGTCCTTATAGCTAATTTTGTAAATCTCCGACTTTTCGTTTTTTTCAACTTTGTCTTTTGAGTTGCCTAAAAGTTGTTGTAGTTTGTTTCCCGATGAATGAACCATTGTCATACCTACATCTTTAAAAATCTTACCAATACCACGGGTGAATCGAAGATCGAAAGGAATCGATACAAATTTCGGATTTTCTCTTTCATTTTGAAAAGTCGAGGAATTTCTAAGCGACACTTTAAACTTTCGTTTCCTAATTATTTTATCAATTAAACTTACAGAATATCCATTACTCGCAGCTATATCCTTAATCAATGCCTTTTCTTTTTCAAATCTCTCCTTATTGAAGCGAAAGCTTAATAGACGATGGATTAGAAAATTAAAACTCGCCATTTTGTGTTGAGCACAATCGTGAGAGTCCTTAGGGATATATCTTAGAGTACTGGTATCTTTTCTGTATATGTCAAATTCTAATTTATTTTCACTATTTCTAATTATTAATACATCTAAAAATGGTAGTTGTCCAGAGTTTTCGGTTTCATATATGAATTTAACTGACTACAGTAATTTTTTTAATATTTCATTTAGGTACACATTTCTTACCGGCGAATCCGCCATATATTTAAATCGTAGATTCTTTTGCTATTTATATTAATATAAAAATATTTGCCTTCACCTGATTATGTCTAACTCAATTTGTTTAGAATGCACACAATGTGAGGTAAATACTACACTAGATAATATGTCTTTCAACACCGATTAAACTAAATTTTTTCTTTAAATTACTTACAATAAATAATTTTTTCTAACTTTTAGCATAAGAATATAGAAGTTTTTTGCTGTCACTAACAGTCAAAGTGCAATAGTTTAAAACTTTGTGTATACGTTTACCTCACCATTTAAAATATTAAATACAAAAATAAACATAATAATAATATTAATATCAAATCATTGCGTAAGAGAATTTAATTTCAAGTTTGGTTCATTATAACATTTAAATTTTTAATCCGATTGTTATGGTAATTTCACACACCGAATGTTATTTAAAAATTATTCGCTGTAAACTTCCGAGTCAATAGCTCTACGACTAAAAATTGAATCGGTTGGGAAATCGACAGTGCGCGGTGTTTATACAATGTCAATACATTTTTGTGACTGTCAATCTACCAACATTTAGTTGTACAACTAAAAATCGTCAGTGCGCGGCAGGCCTACCATTTTGTTTATTGAATTATCTCATTATCTCTTTTATTGTAGGAGCTTACCCCGGTATAACACCGTCTAAACAAATGAATTAATTAAAACAATTTAGTATAATGTCATAATATTATCTACAAACTGTTAAAAAAATTCATAAAAATCTAATTCAAAATTACAAAGATAAAGAATCAAACTTAACCAAAATCTTAGGCTGGTGGTATTTTTTGCCACGGAGTGTGTTTTAAAAACACAGATGTAATATACACGAATATAAAATTATGAAGAAGTATTAAAAATATATAAAATAATTATAAGAGAAAACACATATCAGTGGTATTAACATACAATGTGGTCCATATGTATGGAATAAATTCATTTTAAACGTAATTATGATCTTGAAACAAGTCGATTTTTAATTTGAATTTGCCATTTTTTAGTATAAAAATAATACTTTACTCCCTCTGAGTTATGACTAACCCACGAAAATTTTAAATTATGAAAGGGGTTGAGCAGTAATTTGTTCAAAATGCATTTTGATTCTCTATTCAGCAGTATAAAGTTTATATTAATTACTGAGAAAACTAATTTTGAAAATGTAGAATTTTGTAAAAGTATTTTTTTGCTATATTGTTGGTTTTAAAGAAAAATTAAAACTGGTTTGTTGTTTTTAAAGTTTTTAATACAAAATTGTAGTCACCCTTTACATAAAATGAAGCACGGATCTCGGATAATGTATTTCCATTTATTTGAATGTATTTCCAATTTATTTTATAATTAAATTAAATGTTCAAAATCACTGCCATATGCCTATTGACAATAAGCAAGATGATCTTTGAATTCTCGGATGACATTTTGTTTGACCTCATGGCTTATTTTGTGAATTTCTTCGGTTGTCCTATTTTTAAATCTATAATATTGTCTAGTCGATTAACATACACGTTTGATTTGAAATAACCTCATAAAAAGTAATCAAAAGGGGTCAAATCGGGAGACCGAGGTGGCCATTCAATTGTTCCACGTCTTCCAATCCAGTTCTTAGGGAAAATATCGTTTAAATAATTTCTCACTCTACGTGAATAATGAACATTATAACAGATGCAATAGGTATTGGGAATTTTATTATTGGTTCTAGAAATTGTACAGAAAAATGTACAATCTTGTCTGAAGTTAACCCACGAAACATGGAAATAAATTTGAGAAAGTAATGCCGGTGAATCAACTGATATAAAAAATGACTAGTAATAATTTTTGTGTGTTCTAGAGACAAAAAACTTTAAATCTGAAAAGTGAATTCATATGACAGTATCCTCTTTCTAGATAAACCCGTGAGTTCAATATTGTAAATTAAAAAAAAAAAACTCCCTTGGACACTTTTTAGAAGTCTAGTGTTGACCAGAATGCATATGTGAACAATTATATTAGCAAGCTAAAGTTAATTAGAGCGTTTTAAATTCAGAAATCGCTAAATGTAGATTTTTTTCTAAACATGGTGACAATAGCCTTAGGTATAGACTTCGGTATAGTTTCATTAATTTTTGATCATTTTCTGATAATGCCAACTTTGTTGGTGAAACTCCTGTCACAAAGTTTTTATAAATATTTCAAAAAAATATATTTCTCTCGAGGTTAAATATCTCGATTTATAATATATTTACCTAAACGAATACTGGAAATTTTAATTAATTGAAGTTTTCGCGATGTATTTAAAATTTATTTAAAACAATCCGTGTAATCATTCCAATATAGTTAGTTCCGGTATAAAAAAATAAGCTGTGGAAGCTTTTTAATTAAAAATACAAATCTGAAGTGCTTTTTAACTAGAGACCTGCAGCGAAAAAGGGGAGAAACTGGTCGTACTCAAAAGCTCTGGCTTGTTTTGTGTAACGTACTGAGTCTTAATAATTACTTGCTATATACACATGGAAAAAGAGGAAGTCCCAATCACTGTAATTGGGAGAGGGGAAAACAGTGGCATATCATAAGCATGATACATGGCAAGATTTACAATAATTTGTATTATTACGGTACGTTTAACAGACAACGTTGGACTTTGAGGTTTCAGCGGAATTACTTGTTTGATCCAAAAAAAAAACTAAGTTACGCAATAATGTCTGTCTTTCCGTGATCCATTGCTGAAATGACTAAAATTATCGGCATGAAATTTCGAATTTTTGATGCAACTATTAATATTAGGAACGGAGTCAATTTTCGTAAAAATCAAAAACCAAAATCCGATTTTACATACAATTTCTTTCCTGTATTTGCAGTATATGATGTGGAAGAGAGGAGGAGAGGAAGTAGAAAAAAATTGTCTAACCGAAATTAACTTTTTTATCATTATACCTTTCTACTTTTATTTACACATATACAGGTTTAGCCCCTCTACAAACTTTGGCAATGAAAAGTAAACTTAATTTCATGAAGGAATTTTCATATATGCGTAGGTCCTAAATTTTTAAGTTGAAAAACGTATTAGCCATGATATGGTATAACAAAATTTAGTTAAAATAATCTCCTGTCAAAAATAGTTTGTTTATGTAAAAATTGTATTGGTGCAATTTTACTTAGTAATGAGTCCATTTTGTAACGAACAATATGCTGACATTGTTTTTGTCTATGTATTTTGTAATGGAAACGCTCGAAATCAGCAAGAAAATATCAAAATAGATTTTCTAATAGACGACAACCGTCACATCCCGTGGTCAGTACATCATTTAGTAGACTCTGCATGACTGGTACTGTCGTTTCTCCTAAATCCATTCGCCTGAATGATGTAAATATTCAATATCTTAAAACGTTATAAATGCTGTAACTGAAACTAGTACTAGCCACATGGCACAAAATTTTGGTTTATCACAAAGTTTTGTGTGGTCATGAAAGGCTACATCTTATCATCGACAAAGTGTACAAACATTGCATCACAGAGATTAAATTTTTGTACTAGAATTTGCACATCAAATTTTTCCAGAGACGGTATTAATAATTTTCATAATGACCAACTTTGGTCTCTGGCCAATCCTCATGCGACCAGAACGTGTAAGTTTTAGCAGAGATTTAGTGTAAATGTTAGGACGGCTTGTTTAACAACATATTACATATAAATATATTTAATAGATATTTAAATGCAGAGAGGTACCATAACTTTTTGATCACCACATTTTTTTCTTCTGGAAGATATTCCACTCCACCTGATACTAGATATGTAATATCAGCATGACGAGGCCCCACTGCATCGAAGAAGACAAGTAACTCAATGGCTACATACTCATTTCCCAAATAAACGGATTGGTAACGGAAGTCCCAGACCATGGCCACCTAGATCCGACTTAAATCCTTTATGGGGTAACTTCAGGCAACTTGTTTATGTTGTGGAAATAAATGATCGCAATCAGTTATTGCAGCAGATTCTAGAGGCTGAAACTCGTAGTAGAAATAATATGAATTTATTACGAGAGTTTAAATCGTCGTTGCCAGTTAAGTATTCAAGAGAATGGACTAATTTTAGAACTTTTACTGTAGTCCAAATTTTGCTTTCTCTTTGTTACAATTAATGATTTTGATTTTCTTAAATTATGATTACTTATTAGTGCTGGCTACCCTGATGACACAATGCAAGCATAAACACGTGTCGGTAGATATTTTAAAGTTTTTTAAAGTGAGTGTCAACTGGTGAGTACCTTGTGTTTTATTTATTTTTGGTTTTACTAGACAGAATAGTTGAAATTAAAAAAACATTATTGAGTCAGTTGTACTGAACATAATGTGATATTATCTTTTTTTGTAATCCAAGTTTCAGCGTTTTGGCAAATAGCCGGAAAAATAATTGTTTAAAAAGATATATGTTATACTTATCTGTGATAAGATTTGTAAAAGTTAGTAAATAATAATTAACAAAAAATTTTCAGTTAATATTATTTTTCATTCCACTCTACTTATTATAGTGTTCAAAGAGACAATTATTTTAAAAACGCTATAACTTCTGAACAAAGAAAGATAGGACTACATTTATATAAAAATTTTTTCATGATTTAAATTTACTTTTCATTGCCAAAGTTTATAAAGAGGCTAGTGAATCACACCGATATTGTTTAAAAAATTATAAAATTTTCTTAGAATATAAAAAAAAAAATATCAAAATCTAAGTTTCAACAGCCTTTTGACTCGCCACTTTTGGACTTCCTAATTAAATACAAATTATTATAAAGTGTGCAGGTACTAGTTTTTAAATATTTTGCACAGATTCAAAATATTATATTTTCGGCTATATCCTTGGCTTGCTCAATATTTTCTAGTAGAAACTAAAAATATTTAGTAAATATATCTAAGGAAAATTATTAGACTAGGAAATTTAAACATTATAGCAAATTAATCAAGGTACGAGTAACCATTAACAGGATAACGAGCACTGGATCGTATTAATTAGTTTACAAATTGATATTTCTGTTGATTTGTAAGTGAAGTATTGTATAAACAGGTAAACCATATTAATTAAATCAAAGACACTCAGTAACTAACATATAATTAGTAATTTCATTTGACAGCAATACTTGAATGCAAACAGCTAAATAGTACAAATATAAGTTCCGTTTTATAAAACAACTGAAATTTTTATTATGTATTATACGGAGTGTTCTAAAATTATAAGCGAAACATTTAATTGATCAATCTACTCATAAAAAATATTAGTACTGACCCCCTTTTCAAATTTGGCGACTATGTTACGCACAATATAAAAAAAATTATAAAAATTGGGAAGCCTAAAAAGCTGAAAGTACCATTAGTGGCCACAAATTTAACTTTATATTTGCAATTTTTTAAAAATTTAATAATTTATTATTAAATCTTATACGAGTAGAAAAGTCTACTTGTTTCAAACAGATAGAATATACCGTTTTTGAAAATAACGCATTTAAAACTTTGTGAAGTTTCCTAAATCCTGTTAATCCTTAATTAACACGCATAAAATTACAGGATACGTAACTCTATAAGTAGTGAGATTTCAAAAGAAGAGTTATATAGACTTGCTTCATTATTTTTATAAGTAGAATCACTTCTGGAATTTTTTGCTCATAATTCCTAACACCGTGTATATAAAATAATATTTTTATTACCATCTAGACGTGTGTACATATATGTGTATTGTCAAAGAATGTATCCTGCATAACTAAATAAATAAATATATATATCGGCATTTAACAAACATATAAATGCAACATTTAAATAACATATAAATATAATATTAACGACTATCTCCAATCACAGCATTTCAGCAAAAGTTCCTTTAGACTATATTTGAATTTGTTTAATTTGATTATTGATTTTAGGTTTTGAGGTAGATGATTATAAAGTTTAGGTACCATAATATGTGAGCCATTTGATGTTTGCACTAGTTTATAGGGATCAATAAACAAATTATTAGCCTGTCGCGTAGTATAATTTTTTTTCCTTACACTTGGGAAACTGATTTATATGTTGTTTCGCATAAACATAACATGCGAAAATATATAATGCTGGAACAGTAAGTATGCGTAAGTTCTTAATAACTCTCTACATGAAAATTGGCCAGGAACTTTGGAAATAGTTCTAATTATTCTTTTTTAAATTATGAATAGATCTGGAACTGTGGTATCGTTGCCCCAGCACAAAATACAATAATTTATCCTGGACTGTATAAATGCGTAATAAAACAATATGACTACTTCCAAGATTACAGAGAACGTCAGATGCCGTACAACGAAGCACAATGAAGAGAGCTTGTTACAAAGTTGGTATGTATGCGTTGCCCATGTGCAATTTGAGTCCATAGTGACTCCTAGAAATTTGACTTTGTCACATTGCACAAGTGATCTACCGCCAGTTTTTACATGCTATGGTTGATATTATGTCCCTTACTAGTAAACATTACAGTGACAGTTTTCGAACTGTTTAATGCCAATCCGTTACTGTCGCACCATAACTGCATATCATTTATGGAGTTTTGGGCTAGACTATGTAGGGAAGGAAACGTGTCAGCATTAATCGTAACTGAGGCATCATCTGATTCTGCAAAAAGCGTTAGGTGTTGATGACTGCCATTAGATGCCACGTCATTGATAAACAATATTAACAGTAATGGCTCCAGGACACTGTCCTGTGGTATTCCTGCTTTAATATTTAACTTAGACGACTCTGCGTACAAATTATTCGCATTTCTGAAACAAATTGAATTCAGTTTATTAGGTATGATAGTAACCAACTATGTGCTGGACTTCTGATATCATACCGATAAAGTTTGCTAAGTCCGAGCTGGTCATTAAGGATATCAAAGGCTTTAGTTAAATCATAGAATATAGTAACTAATATAGTATTTATTTTTACTGTCGATGGTGTTTAAGATGTGCGTATAGAAATTGTAAATCGCCTCTTTAGTTGAATAACCATGTCGGAAGCCAAATTGGTTACAAAATAATATATTATTTTGGTTGAAGAATGATACAAGTCGTATATTTTGGAAAATACAGACAATAATGAAATAGGCCTGTACGCCAATATCCATTTGGCATGATGACGGTCTCGGATGCTAGGGCCAGGCAGGACTATTGCCTTTTTTACCCTAGTCATCGCTGTAGACCTGGACCGGCCTCGTGCAGGGCGGATTAACTTACTTTACGAACGGCCCCACTCACAAATGTGAGCGGTGCCGAAGATTTCGGTCAACCTCCCTGGATCCTGGCTGATGAACCCTGCTGGCTAGGGCCTCTTCTGGCGCTCTTCTGTCTTCGTCTTCTTTCTTCGCCAGCTTGTCACCCCCGGGGTAGTCATCTGTCTGTCAGGGACTGTGTGGATATTCTGTGACTTGGGATTGACTGCCAGTACACAAAGTGTCAATTGACACATTGTCATCTGGATCATCGGACAAGGTGAGGATGAACTGTGTAGCTCTAGGAGGTGAAGCCCTAAGTGCTTTCTTAGCACTTTCGTCCTTCACGGAGCCAGGGGGACAACGGGCACTGGTCGGTTTACTGACCGGCGCCCGCAAGGTTTGTGGGAGGGTGGTTGGTCATGTCATGTCTTTTCAGTGGGTTTGGTCCATCTGTAAGGAAAGGATTAGTTATACTTACCCGTTATCCAGTAACTGTACCTTCGGCCTCTTGTGACTCGGTGCGTCGGCCGGATCATAGGAGGTAGCCTCCCTAATCAGCGAGTTCCTGTGCTCCTCAGCTAAGGTGTACAGTTTCTTCGCTCTATCCCTGATGATTTCGGTGACTGGTGTGTACTCCAGGTCCCTGAAGATGTCAGCGTTTCTAACGTACCACAAGTGCGCCACCGCTGTCCTGATGGCCACGTTTTCCACGGCTTGGATCTTCTTCAGATAGGTCTTCGCTTGCTATCCCCATGCTACGGAGGCGTAGGTCAGCTGTGGTCTGATGAGTGCTTTGACTAGCAGAAGCTTGTTCCTCAGACTGAGCCTGCTCTGGTTCCCTACCATCGGGTAGATGAAAGCTCTCGTCCGCTTGGCCTTTTCCACGATGGCTTCGGTATTCTGTCTCCATGTCAGGCCTTTATCCATGATTACGCCAAGGTACTTGACGGAATCGTGCCATTGGATGTCCTCGCCGAACATAGAGACGTGT